>JAZKJV010008524.1:1200000-1791893 GCA_037367405.1 Ottelia alismoides
TTACAGTTCACCACATAACATACCGGATGTATCTCTGTCGTTGCACCGTAAGAAAAAGCTTCTAGCTGTTTCCGCGTTGACTTGCTCTCTGTTTCCCTTCATAGTTCATACACAGAAAGATAATAATATATATATATATATATATATATATATATTCGACCATGCTGGTAATAATAATAGCTCATTAGTTCATGGCTTCTGCGAGTGTTGTTTTGGAACATCATATTGGTGGAAATTATCACATCATGGTGGCACGGGGTAGTTGGGACTTGGGAGGAAGATGATCCTGTAGCATTGATTTGATGCTTCTGTAACTACGTCGACTTTCTCGCATTACTTGTTGGAGAACGGATCTTCTGCTGTACAGCAGCAGAGCTGCTTGATAATGATTGAACCGTTCACAGTTAAAGGATCACAAAATTATGGATTTTGTGTGAACAATTCGATCATGATTGAGCAACTCTGCTCGTACAACATACTCTATTGTACAGTAGAGGATCCACTCTATTCTTATAATGTGAAACTTTAGGAAGTGCAACACCGAGCTTGTTTAGTTCTGTAAGAGTGATTTACATTTGTTCTTTGAATAGTCACAACTTCTACATATTCAATAGATCATATTCATTACATAGAAATTGATGGGAGACAGACAACAAGTTGTACCCTCAATCCCTTGTGGAAGGATAACTACTTGCAAATTAATTCTTGCGTGATTGGATTATACTTCACAGAAGAGTGAGTAGGTGCCGTTGGAGGGCTAACTGATGAGGTGGAGTGAATGGAAGGGTTTAGTGGATGTGTAAACTATCATGAGAGTTTTTAAAATTTAGAGTTGCACTGATGACGTATGCTGTTTAAGTTTAGACTTGATTAATCTTAATCAAGTGTCAGTTAGATGAACAGATTACCAACTGACGGAAGTTTTGAAAGACAGTTTACATTCGGTTTACCAAACCTGGAGAAACGCAAACAGATGCATGCAGGTCATTAGACACGCGGGCCATAAGTATTGGCTCAGCTTAATTATTAAGATTATATGATGATCGACCTTTTATTTGGTCAGTGCCAAACACAACTACCGATCGCTATATATTAATTTTTTTTATATAGGAATGTGGCCTGTTTGCAAAGTCAAGTCCACCCTTTTCTTAGCATTGAAAGGATACCATCGAAAATAAAAAAGAGTTCACAAAGTTTAAACAGCTGTGAGGTCGATACTCCAAAAGAATACTAACTCTAAAGACTCGCAATAATCACGGGAGTGTTGTTGTTTTTATTAAAAGGTTCTATCGCATAATAACCACAAGAAAGCAAGGATGTATAAGCTTGGTGCAAAATGTTATTTAGATATTTATATATAAAAGGATATCCATTAAGAAAACGAGGAGCTGATAATCAATATGACATAATTCACAACAACTAGCAATCTAGAAACCTCTTGGTTCATATCACTCTAAATTAGAATTTATAATTTATGGGAAGCTCGGCGGAAAAAGAAATTTTTGGTGGATTTTTATGCCACAAGATTTGAGATAGGAAATCAAGTATTACACCATCTATAATAGCTTTGTAAATCGTATAGCTTTTGTTAATCTTAGAGTCAAGTGTAGAGATATCATAGTTCCCATTAGGTGAGAGAACATCGACATAGTCTTTCAGACGTCTTCACTTAGTTCTAATAGTAGCTCTACGAAGTATAACTCATAAGTGCCCTTATCGAGTTGAAATTGACCCTTCTATTGAACCCAATTGAAGAACTGTCATATGCACCATTCATGTCACATTATATTTTACCATATGGGGATTTCGCTGACTTGTCAGTCACACCCCCTCCTACACCGCGATGGTAATGTCCCTGTATGACACTTTTATAAGTGATTCTTTTTACATTTGGGCATATGAATCCGTTTGCATCAAAGATCTACTTGTACTTGGAGTTATATATAAGGGATTTTATCACTTGTGCCCCTCCGAGATATCGCAATATCAGTTATACCCCTATCTTTTTGTTAATATCAGTTGTGCCCCTCAAAACTTGATAATTTATCACTTGTGCCCCTCGGGTTAATGACCGTCCATCCACAGTGCAAACGGCCGTTAACTTCGAGGACATAGGAGGAATTACTTTTTAAAAATAGGTAGTAGGTCATTTTACACCCTCCTCATCTTCTTCTTCTTCCTCCTCCTCCCCATCCTCTTCTTCCTCCTCCTCCACCTCCTCCTCCTCCCTCTCTGCCCCCGCCCCTGCCCCGCGCCGCCCAACCCCGCACCCCCTCCGCCCCGAGCTCCCTCCCAGCGCCAGCCTCCCGCACCCCCCTCCCAGCCCCGCCCCGTGCAGCCCAGACCTCCCACCGCCCCGTGCAGCCCCGACCTCCCACCGCCCCTGCACCGTCGCCCTGCCTCCCCCCACCCCTGCGCCCCTCCCGACCTCCCACCGCCCCCGCCCTCCCACCGCCCCCGCCCCTGCACCCCTCCCGACCTCCCATCGCCCCCGCCCTCCCACCGCCCCGACCTCCCACCGCCCCCGCCCCTGCGCCCCTCCCGACCTCCCACCGCCCCCGCCTTCCCACCGCCCACGACCTCCCACCGCTCCCGCCCCTGCGCCCCTCCCGACCTCCCACCGCCCCCGCCCTCCCACCGCCCCCGACCTCCCACCGCCCCTGCGCCCTCGCCCCGACCTCCCCTCGCCCGCGACCCCTGCGCCCCCTCCCTCCTCCCCCTGCGCCCCTCCCGCACCGTCGCGACCCGCTCCCCTGCGACGCCTGCGCCCCCTCCCTCCTCCCCCTGCGCCCCTCCCGCACCGCCGCGACCCGCTCCCCCGCGACGCCTGCGCCCCCTCCCTTCTCCCCCGTCCCTGCGCCCCGCGCCGCCGCGACCTACCTCGTGTCTCCTCCAGTAACTCATGTTCTTCCCAAGTCACCCCCAAGATTCATAAAAAGTTGAGTTTTTTTGTTAAATTTTGATAAATTTTTGACTAATTGATTCATAAAAAGTCATCCAAAAATTCAATAAAATTCATCGTTTGATCCGTAACGAGTGATATGTCCGTGAAAATATAAAAATTTTAGAGATTCGATGGATGCATGAAGGTTTTAGTAAGAGAGAGAAATTATGAATAGAATGAAGAAGAGCAAATGGAGGAGGAAGAAGATGAAGAAGGGTATGGACTATAATACCCTTCTTAACCACACCATGGTTTGAATAAACCATGGTTATTTTAATTTTTTGACGGTCAATCTGACGGAAGGGCACAACTGATGACGGAGCAAGTTTTGAGGGGCACAACTGATATTACCAAAAAGATAGGGGCATAACTGATATTGCAACATCTCGGAGGGGCACAAGTGATAAAATCCCTATATATAAACTCCCTAGAGTTAGGGCTCTATATATCCTTTGTATTTTCTTTTATGATACACAAATAGTGAAATCGATTGCCGCCATCAAAGGGCATATCCCAATTAATTATGAGTTAACCTTGTAAATCTATATGTTTAGCATTTTACTCGATTGATCGCGTTTGTGTATTTTTTCGCTACTCACAACACCCCCAAATCCTTGAGGGCATTTGTAAGTGTTAATTTTCTTTCTAATCTATCTTAAAGGTATTCTAGTGGCTTACACTCATTAGGTGCAAGTGATTAAATTCAAAATGCCAAAAGATCACTCCATAACCATTCCCCATGATATACTTAAAAAAGGTTGGTAGCAGTAATTAGATTTTCAAGAGTCTTTTAATTAACAAGGTAGATAACTTGTTAGGACGTTTTAACTTGTTATTGGCCCGGATAATATTAGACCACAAGATTGTAAGCCCTCGAATGTGCGGATAGTTTCCACAAATTTTTGACTGCCGCATAGCTACATTGATGATCATTAAATATGTCAATTTCCATTATGTTTACATCTCGTGATAATGGCCTAGTTGTTTTTATGCATATTAGATGCATTTATAAGGCTATTCCACAAGAGATTGGATTTGATAAAGTCATCTTTTTGATGAGATAATTAGGGAAAGCTTACTTGCATTATGGTCACAACTAAAGTGATTGAAGAATCAAGGATAATCCCACCTTTGATGGATGGATAAAATTTAGATATTGAAAGTGTTTACTCTTTTTCTAAGTTTGTCAATAAAAGATTTCATAGTGTATTAGGGAGATTATTGTGATGAAGGCAATGATCCAAGTAAATAGTTAGTTTTCACCGGTTCAAAACTAATTTTCTTTAGTTGAGTTATAGGGTCTCATTTCTATTATTGATTTATATGAACTCAAAATTATTTTAATTTATTCCATTGAATTTGCATAATAATTGGGTAACAAGACCATTGGCTCAATTACCTATATATTGTATTATCCCCCCTTATTAAACATATCTAATGGAGAGAGCCCTAATCTCTAGTGTAAGAGAATATGATTTTGTGTGCTCACATATATCAATTAGGCAAGTTAGGTATGGTATACATGTGCACCAATGAAGATATTATGTGACAAGAAAGTTGTGATGAATTTGGTCAATAGCCCTATTATGCACGATAGGATGGAGCATGCGGAGATCGATAGACATTCTGTAAGAAGATTGATATACATGAGAGTTGTGTCTTGTTTACATGAAATCGGGTGATCAAGTTACATATCTCTTCACAGATGGACTGCCTACATTGCAATAAGTTGAATGCATGCAAGTTAGGCATGGTTAATATGTATACCCAACTTAAGGAGTGTGCAAATGGACTTACATTATAATTGGGTAAATAAATCTTCGGATGAGGAACCATTTAACCAATTCTCTAATATATTGTACTCACCACACTTGTTACACATTACCACTGAAGAGAGATCTAATCTCAAGGGAGAAAGATTAGGGTTTTTCCTATGGGTTTCCCACTATGTAGTGAATTTGACGTAAATCATATTGGGAATGAATTGATATCATCTCATCAAATACTAAATTTTGGCGACATAAACCTGAATGCAAAACCAACCTCCACCATGTAATCGAGTGAACAATAAAACAACATGATGTAATAATGTTCAGTCAGTTCTCCCAACTACCGGAGATGAAAAATCACTATGAAAAAGAACAAGTACAAGTCTCTATGTTCACTGCTCTCTTCCTTCTCTTCTCCCCCTCCTCTCTTGTTTTCTCAGTTGTTGTTTTTGGGGCAAAGAAAATGCTTCTATCCCCCTTGCGGCTTCTATCTATATTCTAGGACTAGTATGTCAGAAGAAAGATAGTTTCTAATTTAGAAGCCATCCTACTGACACTATATAGAGAGGGGTAAGAAAATGCAAGGCATTTTCTTCTACTCGTCTCTACCCCTCTTCTTTAAATGGAAAGTCTCGTATGTAGGCAAATCACTTTTAGTCAGTAGTCACTTCTCACTGTCCTACCTTAGAAGTTTTGTAACTAATCAGTGGCCTACCATAGAAGCTTTTTAACTAACATGTTGCTAACGTGGGTATATTTATACAGCTTGTGCATACGCAATCAACTAGTGACCCATATATTATTAGATACATATGTGGACCCTCACAAAGAAGTGAGGATGAAGTTCAAACACTAAAAAAAAGTCCACCTATTTCGATCTTGAAAGAAGAATAAGGGGAAATTGGAACCTATTCTATCTTCTTTCTCTCACTACTTTGATAGAGATAGAAAGAAGGCTAGAAGACTAAAATAACAACCTACGGGAGAGGAAAAACAGACGACATAGATCAGTGAGAAGCTTGTATGGCATGGCTGAGACTGCCTTTATATTAAGGAGAAAATGAGCCGAGAAAGAAAGAGATTCATGCTCGCACGAAGCATCTCAACCTTTTTGGCTCGTGATGGATGGTGTAATAGTTATCTGGCTTATGTTACCGTGACTCAGGACATGAGATTGAGTGTGGACCCGTACCAATAGTGTGAGATTACTTAGATGTCTCGTATTTATTGATTACTTGCTTGATTTGCTGGAGATTGATTTCTAGAATAATAAGATCTCGTGACTAGACGTCGGTGGATCAAAGCAGGATAGGAGAAAGGATCGACAAATCTCTAGACAATTGTAAATATATACTTTTTATTGAGGTATTTATTATTATTTTCCTAATTAAAAATCATAAAGCTAGCTATATTTTACTGTTTTAATTTAGAAAAATCATAAAAAATAAAATATAGCTCCGAAAATTATAAAATAATCAAGCTAGATGTATATTATTATTTATTATCACATATCCAAATTTCATAAAAATAAAACTAGAAAACACGCAAGCGGACACTCTCATCAATGGTGGTATAGGCTTTGCAGCCATAGGATTGCATTTTTGACTGGATCTTTGTCGATGTCTTTGGTGAATGAAAACTTTACATCTGATGAGAAGCCATGGTGGGTAGGGAACAACAATGGGTCAATCCAAGCTGTTTATCCCATGTCGCATTAGGGTACATGTCAAACCTGATCAGAGCGAGTTGAAGGATTGGTGAAGAGACACCGGAATCTCAATTGCAGGTGAGAGAGGACTTTAGAGGATGATTATGGGGCGATAATTTCTAACGATGGTGTTTTGGGTGGTGTTCTTGGAAAATGGGGTGTCGTATTGTGTGAATGCAACCTCCAAAAATTGGTTGATCGAGTGGAACAATGCCTCGAAGATGCATTTGTGGTGACTACTTCGATACCCTTGGGTATATCTTATACTTTGGAGATGTCCACGAGGACTTTGGCGAATGATGCATCGTCAGAATATTGGGATAACAAGGAGACTTCAAAATGTCAATAGTTTTTCAAAGTTCTTGACTAGATTGTTTAGGATGTATGGATAGAGGTGGTGTAAGGGGAGGCCAATGACTTCCAACCAATAGGGATTGTCTTCTTCGATTCGTTTCGTTCTAAAGGAGGGGACCACTATAGAACCTCACATTGACGTCATTGAAAGAATTCATCAAGATGCTAACTAGGTACTTGTACATTTCTTCCGTGTCCACGTTAGCCATCATTTGACGCTTTGATGCTTTCCAGAGCAGACATAAAGCATCTTTGCCAAACTCCTCAATGAGTGCATTCTTGACCCAACCAAAGGAGGAGATCTCCTGAGAGAATTCAATGATGACACAACGAAGAAGTAGCGCTTGGCAAGGATGGATTCCAAGCACACTTCAGCCCATTAGATGAGGTTGATGATAGCTCCCTCCTGAGAGAGTGGTCTCTTGAATGAGGGAGCAAGGCGTAGTGTTCAGAGGCTAAGGGTTTCACACGAGGTGTGGCACATGAATATAGTTGGATGTTTTTGGACCTTTGCAAGTATTTCTTGATTTTGTTGAATTTTATTTTTTTGTTAGTTATATTTACAAACAAAAATAATTAAGATAAAATAAATAGAGTGAAAATAGAGAGTTATGTACATGAAATAACATGAATCTGAATATATAGTTATATTATATACAATATAGTCCCAAAACCCAAATTTACATATGAACTCCAAGTTCTTTGAAATTAGTCATGTTTAAGCATTTGAACATATATCAATTCAGAAGTGTGTATGGGGTCATAGGGCTCTGCATGAGTGAGATATTGAGCTCTCAATTTGCTTGCATATTGAATCTAGGGTTTTGGTTTGTTTACGTATAGATATGTTAACAATTTGTATATTATTCATTTGATTAGGATCAATTATATGTACAAAAAGGAGGTGGCTTCACATTAATCAGAGTTAACATAGATTTATTAAAAATAAGCAAAGATTTTACTATACACATATATACATGTGAACCTTAATTTTCAGATATTTTCTTTATTTCCTTCTTTTTATTTGTCGACCCGATCATGCTGCCGTGGTTTCAGGAGAGTTTTCTTTTTTAGTCAATTTGTACAATTCGGTCCTTCCTAATTTTTCAGTTTTATATTTTTTTATTATTTTTGTATAAATTTTGTATTAATTTATAATAGTAAAAATGCACATGAAATCGATAAAAATATGATATTAAATGAAAATTTATGTTTTTTTACGAGAATTAGAGCTCAATTTGCAGCCTTTAGGAAAGTGAAGCATGATACACCCTTCAATGCATTACTGAATATCAGGGAGTGACCCTCCCAATCTAAAACATCCATCTTTTCCAGAGCATGCATAAAACCTTATTGGGACCCATGGAACTCCTCGATCGAATTGGAGCATGGATTCTAGATCTTGATCTCAATGGTTCACCGTAAGTGATGATTCTTCATGGATTCTAAAGAAAGCATGCCTCTTGTATCATGTGCTCTTGAAGAGATCGAACCTTGCTCTCATATCAGTTATTAGGAATAAACTTGTATCAACTTAGCCCTGGCATTAGTTGTTGGGGATATAAACCCGAAGGCGCAAGCAACCTTCACCAAGGATGCACGTGAACAATAAGACAATACAATATAACAATATAGGTCAGCTCTCACGACCACCTTTAAAGAGAAGTCATTATGAAGAAGATTAACTCTATTGATCCTTACGGATAAAACCCAAGTACAAATCCACAATGCTATTCCCATAAGCATTCAACATAGAATGCAATTCTATTATTATTGTTATTGTTAGAAATAGAAGTCCATCCTTTTAGGATTATTAATAATTCAACTCCAAATCGTAAAAAACTCCATCTTAAGTTGCATTCCATCACAATTTCCATGCCATCTTGAGTCTATATCGATCTATCATCATCAGCAGCAAGTCTCTTCAGATAACACTAAAATTTTTTCATAGTGTTACTGATCATCATCATCTCATTTTGAGTCTTCAACACGGAGTAAGAAATCATCAGTGAACTGAAGGGATAGAGATGACCTCACCATTTTTGACGATTAGGCCAACATAGACCTTTTCTTTGCTTGTTGGTTAGAATAATATGAATTGAAGATATCGGTATATTAAAAGAAGTGGTAGGAGCAGGCCAACATAGACCTTGATTTTACGAAACCATATTTTTCGGTATACACATGAATTGGTGTGCATACTCAAAAAATGCATTTCCTATTAATACATAGGTCCTAGCTAAGTTTTCTTGGAGGAAATGGGTGTGTCATGTTTGCAAATAGTGGCAGCTACGAGCTCCACCAAGTCTGGAATTTCGTGTAGTCGAAAGTAGGTTTTCATGGACTTTGTCTTGAATAAACTATGGTTTGATTTATATTATTCACATTCGAACTAACTGAATGATATGCAAAAAGGTCAGGGAATATGTTATTAATTGCCGAAAAATATTTTCTGAAAAAACCTGAAAGAATGATAATCAAGTCTACACGTTGACCTCAAGCAATAAAATTCTCGAGATTCAAATCGTCAAAAATTTTAAACGTCAAGATCATCTGAACTACATCTTGATGGACTATTTATTATGTATGTAAATTATTTCGAGCTGACCGAATTAATTCCTCAACGGCCGTTATCGTACTCCCATAATTTCAGAGAAATGCCATATTTTTCCTGCTGGTCTAACTTTGCATTAAACGTAGGGAATGGCCATAGAAAGGGACAGCTTAAGGAAAAGCTTAATTGCGTAAGTTGGATCGGATATCAACATCTTATATATATGGTCCATATATATCACGACTTAAGTTGTGGTTCATCGATACCTCTCCATCACGACATTCTAATCTTAGAGCATTTGACGTCTTGGAGGAACTTAATGCTGTCTTTGGAATTTAGTGGATAACGCCGTTGGGCTCACACTCAGAATGTCAATGTGTACATGCAATGTATGTATGAAGCTCCAGACATGGTCATAACCCCAGTTCTTTGTTTGTTAATTAGACACAAAAGAAAGAATTTTCATAAATACGCAGTTAATTATTATTAATAAGCAACTCTAGGTTATGTCTGATAGCGAATTCGAGATTCCTGATTGATAATAACATATTGCGAGTGATGTGATGCCATCGTCGCATATAAGTTTATGATTTCCCACTGCGGTAGAGATGTGATGGAGTGGCATAATACTTAATTAATATGAGCGTATCATAATGGGGGAGAAAAAGAAAGCTTTTAGAATATCTTGCCGAAAATCACGAAGAGACTCGATCGTCTGATGATTATCTTGTGGTGGTGATTGAAGGGAAATTAAAAAAGAGACCATTTCTACGTAATGGGAACAGTATGTCAACGCGGATAAAATATCGTATCCGCGCTATAAATATGATCTTGATTATATCAACACAACCCCTTTCTGCGGGAATGGAATCCACAAGAGATTTCTCGGAAAATTAAGTCGTATTTTTCTGTATAAATCTCATATTTCGAGTTTAAAAAGACATATGGCATGTTCCAAGGACCAAAAAGAAACATATTCCTGATTCCATTCGATCGGCCGTTGGAAGCACTGAGGTCTTAATTCATTCAAGGCACATATACATCAATTATGTCCCTTCTCTCCTTTTGCTGTTGGCTTCACTTAATCGTATTTTATCCGTTTTCTTCCACTCAATCATTAATTCCATCTCCCCCACTGCTGACTTTGCTAGTGTTCTTGCACCATTTAATGCAGAGTTCCAATATCTTGATTGGACTTTCGACGGTATGATTTCTCGAGAGGACGAGGCAACATCGGGTGTTTGAGGATATTAGTATATGGTGAAAATATTCCTTGGGGGCCGTAAAAGGTATTCAAGCCCAAATCCATTTATTATATGGGCTTTGGGTCGGTTGAGACACAACCAATCGATCAGCGTCCGGCTGAAGCCCAAATCCGGCCCGCACAAGCTATTGGCTATCGATTAACTGGTGCAAAACTTATGAAAAAAATTCTTCGGTGAGACAATAAGGGTAATGAATGTTCTAAAAATAAGTCCACTGGCTTAATGGAGCCAATCATAAAAAAGATTGGGATTCGATGCCCAGATGAGATGTATTTGATCAGTGCTCCAAGCACTACAAGAAAAATGAGTTGTGGCTACGGAATGTGGCTACGGAAACTTGTGGCCACGATAATTCCGTGGTCACTAGTTTCTCATATCTACAATCCGTGGTCAGAATCGTCATACAAAAGTTGTGGCCACGACAAGTTTTGTGGTCACTTGTAATGGTCACGGTATATTCGTGATTAAAGAACTCTCGCGACGGGACTTTAACTACGATTACTAGCCACAACGTGTTGTGGCCAGAGCCTAATTCCGTGACCACAAACCCCATATCCGTGGGTATAGTTCTGTAGCCACAACTTGTTTTCCTTGTAGTGAAGATAAAACAAATGGCAATGGGCTAGTCATTTTATTTGCATAATTACGAGTAGAAGGATGATAAAGTAGGTATGGCCTCAACGTGGAGGTGCGCCTGTGGCTGTTGGATTTACAAAAATACTGACGTTTGTAGATGAACTGGAGGATTAGTCCAGAAATGGAGAACGTCATCGGAGATCAATTGCGAGATGTACCGAAACACGAATGTGGTTCCGTTTTCATGGAAGATATCCGCTATGTTTAGGAGGAGAATACTCAAGAGTACATGCACAACTCCATTATCTGTATGAGATAATTCATACGTGCCATCATCATCATCAGATTTCGAGATGTCTGTGTTGTGCGTGGGTGTGCGTGTGTATGTGTGTGGGAGCTGCACCGGGGTGTAGCCAACTAGCTGCACTCAACCATTTTTTCTATTGATTTTTTTGTTTTTGAAATGAAACCTTGAGGCAAACTAAGTTCTCTGTCTTAGCCTTTGTTTTGCTGTCTACTGAATGGCATATCACTGGTAAAAAGTTTACAGTAGTTGAAACAATTTTTATAGCTTGAATCTGTTACTTTCTTGTACTTAATTTTATATGCAAAACTATGTCAATCATTCTTCATACAACATGTTTGATTTCAATTGAAAATGTTGTGGAATATTGGGGTATGTGCTCATGATAGTTGTGAGATATCCGACTGTTGATGTCAAGTTCAATCTCGTTGGTCTTGCAGTTTGACAATCACATGACCTTTGTCTGATGCTTTCAGTAGATGTGGAGGACTGTTGTAGTGCTTTGCATATGAATATTTTTTTGTCTCGATTAAAACCAAAGGATTAGTGGGGAATGGATGAATGTTCATTGCATTTGTTCAAATGCATCTCGAGGTACGTAAGGTTACAGTACGTTGATAAGATAGACATGTGTTCCTAGCTTTGGTGAACCCTCCTCCATGTATAAACAATCAATGATAAGTGTATATGTGAATGAGTGCATATGCGCATAATCCACAATGAGTCCTATTAGGGAGCTAAGCGACAAACATTATTCTGATTCTGTTGTATTTAAAGTTGTATTTAGACTTTAATTGGAAAGTATATGTAATTACAATTGGCATTCAATTTGGTTTCAATTGGGAAACCAAATGGTTTGGAGGGTAAGTTGGGAATTCCCAAATTTGAAATATGGGAGTTTGGGTGGAAGTTTAGTCCCACACCGGGGAGAACTAAACTTTTTGGTGGACTTAAATATGAGTCCACACCCCAAGCTCTTGTAGCAATAGTAGAGAGGAGGAATGGAGGACCACACACGCGCGCGCGCGCGCTCCGCTCCGTCTCCGGCTCGGCTCGGCTCGGGAGAGTCAATTCGGATCTCGATACTTTTGCTGTAGATTTAATTTGGTAAATCGACTTAAATGGGAATTCAACTCGCCATTACGGGCGCATCTTTTGGAAACCAAAGGATGCGTCTTCGGGACGCATCTTTTGGAAACCAAAGGACGCATCTTTTGGAAACCAAAGGACGCATCTTTTGGAAACCAAAGGACGCATTCTTTGGAAACCAAAGGTCGCGTCCGACTCAGTTTTTCTACACTCGCTAGAAAAACCTCTCTCTCACGCCGTCTCTCTTGTTCTTCCTCTCGCGGACGAACGTCTTTCTCTTCACCTCTCTCGGCTGCAGTTCACTGAGGTACAATCGAGGATGATCCCATTGATGTGCGCCGACGACGATCGTGAACCGTCGTATCCTGGGAGCGGATCGCCAGTACCCTACGCACCGGTATTATGGGGGCGATATCTTCTCTAAGGACAGTCCATTTTCATGGACGCTTCGGTGACTTCTAATCTAATCTCTATTTTATTTTGCTTGCCGCAATACGTTTATTGCTTTACCCTTTCTGGATCCTGCCCGTATTTGTGTTTCTGTTCTTTTAATCGGTTCCTATTTACATTGAATAATCGGATAATGATTGGGAAACATATGATTAATATGATTTTAATCTGCATCGTTTCTCTGTTAATTCATTTGGATCCGATTTTATACTGTTTAATGTATGAACTGGTAATCTTATTTACAACAATCTTAGAGAAGATATCCCGAACCGATTCTAAAATGTCGGAAACAATGTTTAAATCGAGGGTAGATATGACGGGTATGCCTGAAAAATTCGGTGGACAGAATTTTAAGCGTTGGCAAAAACGCATGAAGATCTGGTTAACCACCATAGGGTTAATCTCGATGCTTGAAACCGACTGTCCAACGGTGGAGGCGGAAAACCCCTCACTCGATAGCCATAAGGCACAATCTGCGTGGAAGGAACGCGACCGTATATGTCATGGTTGCATATTGTTGGCTCTGTCCAACACGTTGTTTGACGTATATTGTTTATCCACGCAGACTGCGAAGGGGCTATGGGAAGATTTGGATCGGAAGTATAACACCGAAGATCTCGGTATTGAGAAATACTCCGTAGCCAAATTCTTGAAGTTTTCCATGGCCGAGGGGAAGTCTGTTTCTGAACAAGCACACGAGTTTTTACTCTTGTTCCATGGTCTAGAGGATGCCGAAATGAAACTTCCAGAGAAGTTTCAGGTCATGTGCATCATAGAGAAATTTCCCAAGTCATGGGAAGACTTCGGTATGACCCTGAAACACAGAAAGGGGAAAATCTCTATGGATGACTTGATGGTGGCAATTGCCATAGAGGAGGAACACAGGAAACAAAAACCTGTGCTTCCTGTTGATATTCAGGCTAAGGTCAATTTCATGACCTCGAAGGGCAAAGATAAAAAGGGAAAGGGTCCCAATAACAATAAAATGAAACCAAAGGGCAAGATCCAGAAAAAGGCAAAGAATAAACCCTGCTGGCACTGTAATCAGGTTGGCCATTGGAAGAAGGACTGTCCGTCCTTGAAGGCTCAACCTAAGGCTACAGACGGGAGTCCACAAGTGAACATGATCACTATGGGAATCGGGGCTAGCGAGGGGTATGTCTCTGTAAAACCTGAACTATACCATATCCATGATCCAAATGAGTGGCTCGTGGATACGGGAGCCAATGTGAACATATGTTCTGACAGAACATTGTTTTCTTCTTATCAGACCTGCAGCGGTGGGACTGTGAAGATGGGGAACGATTCTGCGGCCAGGGTGCTAGGGTCAGGACAAGTCAACTTGAGGTTCTCCTCTGGACGAGTCTAGACGTTGCACAGGGTGCTGCATGTTCCTGACATTAAGAAGAATGTTTTATCCGGCTCTATCTTAGTTAGAAATGGTTTTGAATTAAACTTTAAATGTAATAAAGTTGTTATTCTGAGACATGGTGTCTTTTATGGTAAAGGCTATTTGGCTGACTTTGATTTGTTATTTAGAATTAGATGTGATTCAGTAAACATTAATGAATTGAATGTTTTGAGTACTGAATGTTCTAGTTCTGTGTCTCAAGTTGTGAATAATCTTGAATCTTGTGATCTGTGGCATGGTAGATTGGGTCATGTAAATCTAAATTCGATTAAAAGGATGATGAATTTAGAATTGATCCCTAAACACACAATTGATAAAACTCAAAAATGTGAGATATGTGTGCAAGCAAAGACACCTAGGAAGTCTTTTCAGTCTGTCTCTAGAGATAGCGAGATCTTGGATCTAGTGCACACGGATATCTGTGAGTTTAATGGTGTGTTGACCCGAGACAATAAGAAATACTTTATCACCTTTATAGATGATGGCAGTAGATACTGCTATGTATATCTAATGAAAACCAAGGATGAAGCCTTAGAGAAATTTCTTATCTTTAAGAATGAGACTGAGACACAAACAGGAAAAGTGCTTAAACGCCTTAGGTCAGATAGAGGAGGTGAATATACCTCTAACTTATTTGATGAACAATGCAAATCTTTTGGCATAGTTCATGAAGTTACGGCCCCATATTCACCGCAATCAAATGGGATAGCAGAACGGAAAAATAGAACCTTAACTGACATGATCAATGCTCTCCTACAGAGTTCTGGACTTCCAACCTATATGTGGGGAGAAGCCTTGAATACGGCTTGCCATATTCTGAATAGGGTGCCTCCAAGACATATGGAAAAATGTCCCTTTGAACTTTGGAGAAATAGGAAACCGAGTTTAAGATATCTCAAAGTGTGGGGCTGTCTCGCTAAGGTTTTAGTCCCAGAACACAAGAGAAAGAAACTTGGTCCTAAAACTGTTGATGCGGTCTTCTTAGGTTACTTGGAAAATAGCTATGCATATAGGTTCTTGGTAATTCGGTCCGAGATACCGGGCATAGATGTCAATACTATTGTTGAACTCCGTGATGCTACCTTCTTTGAGGATGTATTTCCATTAAAGACTGGGATTCCTCAGAATCTGATCATTAAGGGCGCCTCCACATCAGGATCTATTCCAGACCAAGTGGAAAGGATATCGAATGTGGGGGTTGAGACTCAACCTGAACCCAATGATCTCTCTGAAGAGATTGAGCCAAGGAGGAGTAAAAGACCTCGGATAGCCAAGGATCTGGGTAGCGACTTCGTTGTCTACCAGATCGAGGGTGATCCACCAAGTTATAAGGAAGCCATGGCTTCATCTGAAGCAAAACAATGGAAGGAAGCCATCAAATCCGAGATGGACTCCATTATGGCTAATGGAACTTGGGAGTTGGTTGATTTACCCAAAGGGTGCTCTACTATTGGGTGCAAGTGGGTGTTTAAGAGAAAGCTTAGACCTGACGGATCAATTGAAAAGTACAAAGCCAGATTAGTTGCCAAGGGCTTTAGGCAAAAGGAAGGTATCGATTATTTTGATACCTATTCCCCTGTGACTAGGATGACCACAATCCGGATGCTCATAGCATTGGCATCTGTATATGATCTCTCTATCCACCAGATGGATGTGAAGACCGCCTTCTTGCATGGCGATCTTGAAGAAGAGATCTATATGGATCAACCTGATGGGCTTGTGACTCCTGGGAATGAGGGAAAGGTTTGCAAGCTTGTCAAATCCCTTTACGGATTAAAACAAGCACCAAAGCAGTGGCATGAAAAATTTGACAAGACTATTTTGTCATATGGCTTTAAGGTTCTTGAATCCGACAAGTGTGTTTATTCTAAGGTGAAAGGTGATGAGTGTATTGTCTTGTGCCTATATGTTGATGACATATTGTTGTTTGGATCACATATGAGGATTATTAATGAGACTAAGGCATTCTTGAGTAGCAAGTTTGAGATGAAGGACATGGGTGTTGCTGATGTGATCTTGGGTCTCAAACTGATAAGGTCAGTTGATGGTATTGTAGTTTCTCAATCTCACTATGTTGAGAAGGTACTTGAGAAATTTGGATATCAAGATTGCAAAGCTGTAAGTACTCCTTTTGATTCGTCCAAAACGCTATTTAAGAATAAAAGTGGAGTACCTGTAGCCCAGCTAAGGTATTCACAAGTGATAGGAAGTCTAATGTATCTTGCAAATTGCACGAGACCTGATATTTCATTCTCGGTTGCAAAGCTGAGTAGATACACTAGTTGTCCTGACCGTACTCACTGGGAGGCTCTGGATCGAGTACTGAAGTACTTGAAGGGAACTATTTCTCTTAGTTTGCATTATGGTAGACATCCATCTGTACTAGAAGGATACAGTGATGCAAGCTGGATAGGGAAAATAGAGGAGTCTGGGAGTAATGGTGTTACAGGGTATATATTTACCCTTGGAGGCGGTGCAGTCTCCTGGAGGTCTGTGAAGCAGACCATTTTGGCTCGATCCACTTTTGAGGCCGAGCTGTGTGCTTTGGACACCACCGGAATTGAGGCTGAATGGCTAAGGGAACTTCTGTCTGAAATTCCCATGGTAGGTCAGCCTGTTCCTGCGATCTCGGTACATTGTGATAATATGACCACAATTGCCAAGATCAAGAGTTCAAAGTTCAATCAGAAAACAAGGAGACACATACAAATCAGACTTAAGACGTTAAGGGATTTGGTGTCTCGAGGAGTGTTGGCTGTGGATTTTGTTGGATCAAAAGACAACACGGCAGATCCATTGACTAAGGGACTTGATAGATCTTTAGTCCTAAAGTCTAGTCTTGGGATGGGACTGAGACCCATTGGGAGTTCCTCTACAGTAGCAACCCAACCTATCTGAGTGGAGATCCCACAAAGTAGGTTCAATGTGGTAATAACAAGCTGTTTGGAGAGCTGGTTGGCACTCTAAGTTTAATGCGTAAGCATGAGTGTCTTATCCCTGGAAGCCTGAGTGCCATTTAAGCTGCAAGTTTAGGAAGAGCGTAGGCTCTGAATGGGTTCAAGCCTTAGGGCAGGATGTTAGCAGTGCATCCTTGGAGAACGCCACCTATGTGAGTGTTACTGTGGGCCGCAGTTAAAGGAAGAGGGTCTTTCCTGAACACGCTCATGAAACATGATAAGGGTGCATGGCCTTTAAGAGCACCAACCCTAAAGATTGTACCAAGAACAACGCTTTGTTATTTCTACCGTATACTTTAACACCAAGGTCTGAAGTTCAAGACGTAGTTCACTTCGTTCATGTTAAAGTGAAAGTAGTAAACTCAGGTAGAGGTTCAAACCGGAAGGTACCTTTACTGAAAGCAAAGTGTGGGCAGCCGAAAGAAGTCTCTTGAATCCTTTTGAATCTCTTTTTCAAATTGGTGAATTCGTGGGGGATTGTTGTATTTAAAGTTGTATTTAGACTTTAATTGGAAAGTATATGTAATTACAATTGGCATTCAATTTGGTTTCAATTGGGAAACCAAATGTTTTGGAGGGTAAGTTGGGAATTCCCAAATTTGAAATATGGGAGCTTGGGTGGAAGTTTAGTCCCACACCGGGGAGAACTAAACTTTTTGGTGGACTTAAATATGAGTCCACACCCCAAGCTCTTGTAGCAATAGTAGAGAGGAGGAATGGAGGACCACACACGCGCGCGCGCGCTCCGCTCCGCTCCGTCTCGGGCTCGGGCTCGGGCTCGGGAGAGTCAATTCGGATCTCGGATCTCGATACTTTTGCTGTAGATTTAATTTGGTAAGTAGACTTAAATGGGAATTCAAAGGACGCATTCTTTGGAAACCAAAGGTCGCGTCTTTAAGATGCGAGACCCTCTATTTATATCCCTCACCCGACTCAGTTTTTCTACACTCGCTAGAAAAACCTCTCTCTCACGCCGTCTCTCTTGTTCTTCCTCTCGCGGACGAACGTCTTTCTCTTCACCTCTCTCGGCTGCAGTTCACTGAGGTACAATCGAGGACGATCCCGTTGATGTGCGCCGACGACGATCGTGAACCGTCGTATCCTGGGAGCGGATCGCCAGTACCCTACGCACCGGTATTGTGGGGGCGATATCTTCTCTAAGGACAGTCCATTTTCATGGACGCTTCGGTGACTTCTAATCTAATCTCTATTTTATTTTGCTTGCTGTTTAACCCAAAAATCGGTGATCTTAAGTTCCACACAAGGCGGGAACTCAGTCGCTGAATCGACCACACGAAATTCGGATTAAAACAACAATTAACCCACAACAAGTAAATCAAGCAATGAAAGTAAATGTGCGGAGTTAAAATTTATTATAACTCTACAACAAGATGTGTATAGGTGCAAGTATTGTAGAGGTCGAACACAGGGAGCAGACAGGTAGATCGGGGCACAAGTGCTCAAAAATGTGTGTGAAAGTGATCAAAGTGTCTATCTATGCTATTTTTTTTGTGGGTTTTTAATTTTATATTTTTTTATTTAATTTTTGATTTTATATTTTTGTATTTTGATTTTTAATTTACTGATTTTTATTTTCGTTTTATATTATATATTTTTTTATTTTCTTTTTCAATATTGGAAAATAAAGACAATGTAATAAAAGAGAGAAAGAGATATTTATAAAAATAGATAAAAATATCCAAAAATTAGCAAATAAAGTCTTTTTGGTTTTTTTATACTTTTTTACTGTTTTTGTGATTTTTGGGTAATTTTTAGAATGTTTTTGGTATTTTTAATTGTCAAAATAAAGAAAACAGTGGCAAAAAATTGCTGGCCGAAATTAAAATGAGGATGAAAAATATCAAATGGTGTCCAAAATTCCTCAAATTAATTTTAATTGAAAGACAATAAATCAAAGAAGATACAGAAACTGAAATTGTATTTTTTGGATTTTTATAGAATTTTTAAGATTTTTATGAAGGTTTTTAGAGTTTTATAATTTTTAGGCGTTTTTTTGTATTTTTTTAGTGACTTTTGGTCTGGAGCTAAATGATACTAAAAGACACAAAATATATTTTTTTGGGATTTTTCTGGAGTGTATTTATATTTTTTAGTGATTTTCTAATGCAAACAGTGCTGAAAATGACTATTTTTGATTTTTAATAAATATTAAAATGCAATAATTATGGAAAATAAAAATATGACATAAATCTACAATGCAACAGGAAGTTTAATGCAATTTTTGTGGATTTTTTAGGGTGCTATAGATGCATGCAAAAAAAATACAAGCAACAAAAAGAAAAGGCATGCGGCCAGGGGCGTTTTTGAAATATCCAGAAAATCCGAGGGCTGCAATGTAAATTTCCCAAAATTTTAAAACTACAATAGAAACTTTCGCACTAATTTGAAATAATCGAAGCAACGAGGCTATGTTTGCAAAAACGCCAGGGCGCACGTGACTTGCACGTGCGACTGGCAGGGACGTATCAGCAATACACAAAATGTTCGGGGGGCAAGTTCGCAAATGTACCAAAATCTTAACCCTGCAGAGGAATGTTTGAGGGGTCTTAATTAAATACAGAAAGGTTGGCCGAAGTTTGCAAATTACCACTCAAACGTGCGATCCTACGGTGGCGCAGATATTACTTATGCCACGTGTCAAGCGCCTACGCCACGATGCCCCTTCGATTCGGCGGCCTTGATTAAAAGATCTCAGCGGATGGACGGTTGACAGGGCCTCTCATCTGACGGATACTGTAGCCTCTGGAGGAGGATCCACGATCGGACGGCGCGGAGAAGGGCTGGAAGAACAGCCCGCGAACTCGGCTGGGCCGAGTTTCGGATGCTCCTCCAGCACTCCTCCGACCACCTGGACTGGTGAGCTCGATGCAAAATGGAGCCGAAGCTCCTCCTCTTCCAGTGACGTCCTCCAAGAAGCTCCTGGAGCGCCGGTGACGATGGATGACGCTGGAGAAGATGGCGCCTCCAGGTGCTTCAGCCCTTTCAAAATCGACCCCAAATGGAGGCCCCTTGCTCCTGGAACCTGCAAATAAACCTCAAGGCAGCAGTGGATGGTTCCAGGAGCAACCAAAAAATGGGAGGCGGTTGTAGGGGGTGATGACGATGGCTCGCCGGCGTGAACTCCGGCGATGGGTTAATGGAGAAATCGAAGCGTAATAACCGCAGATTACTAGAACACGATAGACGCATAAACTACAGCATGGGAAAAACAACGAAAAACAAAATAAAAACCACCTCGAGGGCTGGGGAACCCAAGGTATGAACCTCACGGCCGCAAGACCGGAGATGGGGTTGGACACCACGATCCGCCTAGCCAAACACCTCCTCGAGCTCGCCGGAGAGTAGCTGTCACCTATCTCGATCCAGGGCGCCAAGGGGAAGGGCTTAGCTTAGGGCAAAAAGGGTTCAAAGGTTGGAGGAAGTGTTTGGGTTGTTTTTGAAAGTTGGACGAGGGGCGATCTTCGAGGACGCGTATCTTGCGAATCGCGGATCCATTCCTCGAGGTAAATGCTAGGCGTGAAAGATCATATGTCGAGGAGAAAAAGTGATGAAGACTGCATCATGAAATGGTGTAAGGATCGTCCCCCAAAAAGGGGCGAAAATCAAGAAAAAACCATTCTGACAACAGCGCAGAGGGTGGTCAGACAGTTGACCCGTGGTCAACTGTCCAGACCTCCTGATTGGTCCACGTGGACCAATCAGGAAAAAACCTCTAAAAAATCATTTAAAAAATAGTAAATAACATTATTTTATTTAGGTTATAAAATAAAAAGTGCTTATAAATTTATGTAGTATTTTATTATTATTTTTAATTATTTTTAGGAGGTATATTTTTACAAGTTTGCATTTATACCCTTATAGGTATCTATATCTATGTATTTAAGTATTCTATTTTTATTTAGATATTTTTAAGTTATTTATTTTTGGTTATTATTTTCTAAAATTATAAAATACTTTTATATACGCAAATATATTTTTATTTTAATTTTCTGATATGTTTTGTATATTTAATAAAATACCAGTGTATTTTATATAGGTATAAGTGTTTGTATAATACCTATGTATCAAATATATACAAGTATTTTTATTTGAGTTTTAATGATGTTTTTATTCTGATTTTAATATTCACAATTATTGTAACTAATATTTACAACATTATAAAAATATAAAATTATAAAAATAATGAATAAATAATAAATTGAATATTTTAATCAGTATAACTATACAACGGGGGTCCAAAACTCAACTTTCAAACCGTAGCTCCGCCAAATGCGAAACCACCGCCATTAATTAGCTTATTTTCTTCTATATACAATTAAAGGGAGTATACGGCATTTGGAGTTTTCATTTATGAGATACGGGTCTGGGAAGTTGGCATTCTGCAATTTTATTTAGACCATAACTTTTTATCTGTACATTATTTTTCAGTGAAATCAATTTTGTATTTTTCTTTATAAAATTATCTACAACTTTCATGTACAAAATTTCTTTATTTGATGTATAAAAAGTGGAACCACAAATAGGTCCCAAAAATGAATAAAGAATGAATAAAATAAAAGGAATTTTGTTGGTATTTTTAGCCCTTATCTCCCCCTACTTTATTCCTGGTCGACCTATTCATCAAGATGCCTAGGTCTTGGGGTTTCGGGTCATAAAATATTTACAATATTTTATTCTTTTTCTTTTCTTTTCTTTATTCTATAATTTTGGCATTTAAAAACCGTATTTTATACAGTATTTACACACCTATGCATGAATGCTAAAATGCATGAATTAATGTTATTTACACGCATTTACTAGGGTTTTTAAGGCCAAAATGATAGAATAAAGATGATGAAACGTAGCTTCATCACTTGCCGCAATACGTTTATTGCTTTACCCTTTCTGGATCCTGCCCGTATTTGTGTTTCTGTTCTTTTAATCGGTTCCTATTTACATTGAATAATCGGATAATGATTGGGAAACATATGATTAATATGATTTTAATCTGCATCGTTTCTCTGTTAATTCATTTGGATCCGATTTTATACTGTTTAATGTATGAACTGGTAATCTTATTTACAACAGATTCTACATTTTTCTCCGCTAAACATCTTTCAAATGATGAAACTAAATTTTACCAAAGCATAGATAAGTATCCAATTTGAAAGAAACAATCTATAGAGAATCCTGATCGATAATTATCCCATTAATTATTGATTAATAATCATCATGTTATTTGGGACCTAGATGAACAACATTCATAAATCAACTGTAATATATGTGCCTTGCTTACCATACATTCTTCGATTGAGGTGAGTTCTATCGACATTTCTCAAGATGAATATATTTCATCTATTATCATTGTAGCAATTAATGATAGTGTCCAAGGCGATGATCCACAAGCAAGAATTTATTCATTGAAAGAAAAGCACAATAATGTGAATAACAAAGTCATTCATGAAATGGAGTCATTCTAACGTTGCGGAATATGTAATTATTAATTAACAATGGAAAGTTTCATTCATCTAGAAAGGTTCATGTGGTGAGTTTTTATCTGTGAAGAGCATTCAATTTTATGCATTTGACATAGGTAATGCTCATGAAATGGGAACGGTCACTTTGAAGTTTTTCTTGTAAATATAAGTGGTAAAACTGCATCAATGAACTGTAAAAATAAATCGAGTTCATTCATCATTTCAGAAATCTGCCTAGCCCAAAAGCAACAGAAGATCGCTCAAGATTACAACACAACAATATGAGTCGCCTGCACATGCACAGGACAAGGAGACTCTAAAAGTGATAGCTAAAAATTAAACAAAATTTTAGGAATGTTTTAGGAGTAGAACAACTTGACACAAACACAAGACATCATAGTTAGTTTCCACCGGACATCAAGAGTTAGCTTTAGAGAATTGGAATAGCTTGAATTCTTCTTTCCTTTGACGTAATCAAGGAACATGTAAGCATATTGAATAGCTACGACAACATGAAAATCTTCAACTTTTATTTTCCATAGATGTCTAAACATACTTCCAAATGAATATTGTCAAGTTGCCTCCTATATAAGTTAATACAAGAAATTAGATTTGAATCGAAATTGGAATCAATTATTCAAGGAATCATTACGTCGACTTTGCATGTAATTTGATAATGTTCTTTGTTCCCCCAACTTTCACATGTGTGTTGCTTTATTTCAGCTAGAGAAGAAGACACTTCTAGACTAGATTCCATTCGCACAAGAAGACACTTCGAGATTAGATTTCATTCTCTCTGCTTTGTGCGGTCTCCCTTTAGCTTTAACCCATAGTGAATCTTGGATATCAAAATGATCTTCTCTAAATTCGATGGTGGGATTTCTTTCAGCATTGAACAGTGAGATTTATATCAAAATCTGTGATTTCGATGAATGGTTGACATGAATTGCATATAAAATCAAGTAGAAGAAAGTAGCAGCTTCAAGATACAAAAAATATTTCAAATGTTATAAACTATCTGCCAGTGAAATGCCATCCAGTAAAGCACATGCAAGAATAGAACTACAGCTTTCTTCCCCACGAATGCCCTTTCTGTGCATGATATTTGTTGAAATAAGAATCACACCCATGAAAAAATAGGAAACAACACCATCGATATATCGATAAGCTCAATATATGGCCTATGCAACATCATATTTATCTAGAATTACTAAGAAAATGAATGCCAATTGAGTGAAAAAGATAATGAATCTTATGAAAGGTGGAATTCCACAGTTAAATTCACTTAATGAGTTTTGAAAAACCATTAAATATAGTAAACTAGAGAAGCGAAAAGTAATGTAACCTATAATAGTTGCATATATTTGCATCAATTAACTATGAACAAGTAGTTGTTTGGGACAGACCGAATTTTGTCTGCTTTTTTTTCTGTATCAAATCGTGCACCAAAATTTTTAAGGCAAATAGATCTTTCTCTATCAAAGGAGTTGCTAATATAATTTGATTTTTCAAGCCCGACGCATGGGGCTCATGTACGTCTCTCTCTCTCTCTCTCTGTGTGTGTGTTGGGAAGTATGCACCCAGGTGCATGTAATTTTACATGCATCGGAGTCTATATCTTCCATGTTTTTTTACCTTTTTTTGGAAAATATCATCATGTATATTCATCCTTATATCCCTCCCATACACCATTTGAATTTCGTTAGAAATAGATACTCTTATGCCCTCCATCTAGAACATGTAATTTTAACGGTCTTAGAATTGTTGCAATCGACATATTCTAGATGGAGAGCATAGGAGCATCAGTTTCTAACAAAATTTGAATAACATATAGAAGGGATATAGAGATAAATATGCAAGGTGATATTTTCCAAAAAAACAGTGACATCACATTACATTCTTTATTCCAACCTTCTCCAACCCTCATAACCATCACAAACAACTATTATTCGTATCAGGCTACCCCAACCCAGCAACCAAATAGACCCAAGTATCCCTTAGTTGTTGTGTAGCAATAGATGTGTTGGTGCCACAGACAATTAAGGGGCAGAAATTGGTCATTCTCGAGCATTGATTCATCCAACTTCCGAAATGTAAACATCCCCCACATCTTATTGCATCGAACCATATGACCAAGGTTGCGAACACAAGTAATTAATCTCTCTCTCAAACTTATATATTTATGCACGCATGTATTCTTTGCTGCTGGATTGGACCCCTCAAGGCCTAGATCAATCTCACTTGACTTAGTGGGTTTAGGGACGAGTCGAGGCCTGAAAAATCTATTATGACAAGATCAAGCCTGGCCCGAAACTAATGGATTGAGTTTGCTCAGATTAGACTACCGATAAATCAAATAAAAATACTCGATATTCTCTCAAATTCCTCATTTAATGATGCTACTGTTAGCAAATATTTTTCTAATTCGATCGTTCACACTCCAATAATCTAATATGATCTCTTGGTAAAGTTTTTAGTGAAGTGTATTGCTTTACACTTCTAATTTGTTATATGAAATGCTTCACGAATTAGAGTATCATTAACCATGGTATATTTTCCCGACATTAACTAATTAGATGGTGAATAAATTGCCCATATGATAATTCTAAGAGAACAGGAAAACCTATATTACTCAACATAATATATGTATGTATGTATAACATGAGAAAAATGGGGCTGCTCGCACGAACTGCTCCCTCCTCATTTTTCGTCCATTTTTTTATTTTTTTAAAAAATAAAGCCATGTACTCTCATCCCTATACCCCTCTAGTATATTATTCCAATTTCGTCATGTTCTCCATCTAGAACATGTAATTTTAGCGATCTCAATATTGTTGTAATTGACTTGTTCTATTTGTGGGTCATAAGAGTCTCTGTTTTTGATAAAACTGAAATGACACATTAGAAAGACGTATGGATGAGAGTACATGGCTTTATTTTTCGAAAAAAAAAATAAAAAAAATTGACGAAAAATGAGACGGGAGCAATCCGCTGACCATGGTTTAAAAAACTGGATCGGACCGGCCGGTCAGACCGGTTGGACCGGGAATCGGCCCCGACCCGGTCGGTTCGGCCGGTTTTAGGTAATTAATTTCTTTTAAAAAAGAAAATAAAAAATCGGGTCAGACCGGTGGTCAGACTGGGTTGACCCGGGCGATTGGATCGGGTTGACCCAGATTTGATGGTTTAGTATATTTTTTAAAAATAAAGGTTTCAATAATGAATTAATAGGGTTTTTATCATTTGTACCCTTCTTAAATTCTACAATTTTAGTTACGTCCCTCTCTTTTTTGGAATATAACTTGTGCCATTACTTTCTTGGGGTAATTTTCGAAAAGCAACTATAAATAAATTATTACAATATTATATTCATATATAATGTTAGAAAATGTGACTACCTTTTGTAGAGTTTTATTCGAAATAGTCAATCATGTTTTTATGTTGAAAGATTTGATATTTTAAATGATTATTTCTTTAATATATAAATACATATTTACATATATCTATCCGGTTTTATCTGTTCAAAAAGCTGGCTCGACCAGTCGGACCAGTAAATTAAGCCCGGTCCGATTTTTTCCGAGTCGATATGAATGATGACGTCATGCTGACATCATCACCGGTCCGACCGGTTTGGACCAACGGTCCGACCTGATTGGACCAAACCGAAGACTAACCGGTTCAATGTCCGGTCCAGTTTTTAAAACCTTGCCGCTGACTACTCACATTATTGGACTGGCTTATCGGGCTGGACATGCATAGGCCAACCTCAGTCGAGCCCCAAATATCATATAGATCAATATTTTGATCCGTCCCATTCCTCCATCTTGCAAAAGGGTCTGATTCTACTATTGGATTTTCCCCCATTCTTTTTGTTGCACGTCAAATATATTAGAAAAAACAGCCGCAGCGCTTATTCGAGGAAAAGATCCGGATTGACAACATACTCCGAAGCAGAAATCTAAATTAGGGGGTCTAAATTCTTCATAACGGGAGACGAGGAATTTTCCACACATAAGTAAACCTCATCATGCTGATCACAAAGAAGGAGTTGATCCCTAGAAGTTACAGTGGCAAGATTGAAAGCAACCTTGGATCTAAATAAGAAACAATTTTTTTTCTAAGGGATTTTCACCCGGCAGACCCTATAATCTTTTGTAATTACCGCTACGACCTCTGAAACATCATAATTCCTCCCCCGACCCCGTAAAATTGCTCCGTCTTACCCAACAAACCCTGCCGTCAATTTTAACTATATTTGAGTTAAATACTTGGGTTAGTCTTGAGTTAACATAACTAATTTACCATCAAACGGTTAGGATTAGCCAAAAATAAAAAAAAGGGGAAATCGTGCAAATTAGACGTGAGGATTCTCCCCGATTGGGATGCATACGTTCATCGGGGCAACGACCGGAGAGGGGGGAGCAGGGAGCAGCGGCCAGGGGCCTCTATCGAGGAGAGTAGGGAGCTTGAGCCGCGGGGGGGAGCAGCATCGCCGAGGAGCAGGGAGCAACGGCCAGGGGCCTCCATCGGGGTCGGGGTCAGGGTCGGGGGGCTTGGGCGGCGGGGTCTGGGAGCTTGGGCGGCGCCGGGGGGAGCTTGGGTGGCCCGAGGCGGGGGGGCGCTGGGGGGAGCTTGGGCGGCCCGAGTGGAGGGGGGCAGGGGTGTGCAGGGGGGTGGGGTGGCTTCCGCGGGGAGGGAGGGTGGCGGGGGCGGAGCAGGGTTGTGCGGCCGGGGAGGGGGGCAGCAGAGCTGGGCTGTGCGGGGGGCTTCCGCGGGTTCCGCGGGGCGGAGCAGGGCTGCGCGGGCAGGGGGGCGGCAAAGCTGGGCTGTGCGGTGGGCTTCCGCGGGGAGGGAGGGTGAGGGCGGAGCAGGGCTGTGCAAGTGGCAGAGCAGGGGCTTCGAGGGGGACGGGGGCTTTGAGCAGTGACTGATCGGGGAAGCTTCTCGGCCAAGGGGGACCGGGGGGGCTTCCAGGAGGAATCGGGGGAGGGGCTGGAGCTCGGGGGGGACAACACGGGGGAGGGAGGGATGGCTTCTCATCCAGGGGAACAGCGGCGCTGGGGGCGAAGGGTGGGGGGGAGCAAGGAGCACGGAGCCTGGGCCGTGGGGGCGTAGAGAGCTTGGGCGGCGGGGGGGGAGCAGCATCGCCGGGGGCGAAGGGAAGGGGGCAGCAGGGGTCGACGGCTGGAGGGGGGATGATGGAGTGGCACTCAAATGTAAATAGAATAAACAAAATGGGTATAATATAAAATAACATAACGGAATCAGGTTAATTTTAACCCGTAAATGAACGGAGCTTAATCGCAGGGTCTGTAGGGTAAGGGTTAGCAAGTTTACGGGGTCAGGGGAGGAATTACGATGTTTCGAAGGTCGTAGCGGTAATTGCAAAAGATTACAGGGTCTGCCGGGTAAAAATCCCTTTTTCTAAATACGTGGGGATAATTCATGAATTTTTTATTTCTACGACCCAAGAGGTAGACTTCTGGACAAGGAAACATTCATTAAAAAAACTCAGTTTTTGCGTGATCTCCTGCAACGAATTAATTGTGCGGAACGGGAATCTATTCATACATGATCTTCATTCGAAATTTAAGACAAACTTACTGGATATAAACTTCCATTCTAGTAATATGGAATTCTCCAATGGTGCGAGAGTTTTGACCCATACTAGCACGATTTTTTTATCGATGCCTTTTTCTACTGTAGGATTACCTCCATGTTTGCATTTGTTATGATCATGAATTGGTGTGCAAAATATATTCTGACCTAACGAGGCTTTATTACGTTCGTTGTCAGGAAAAGGGAATATACATACAGAACACATGTACATTCTTACGACCAATATCAATTATCAATTATAAGAAGCAATGACTGATGATAAATAAGTGTAAACTATAAAAAGACCCAAGTCCTGCCAATTAAGTTAAAAACTAATTTTTATATTAACTTTTGATGATGTAATGTTTAATTTATAATATTTGTTCAGAAAAAAAGCTAAAGAAAACGATCTGTTCACATTCTTCTTTCACACAGTGCTTTCACACTGCATTACTGACAACATTTTCTCAATAAAAATCGTCACACACAAGAAAATTGATCGGAGGACGACTGAAAGCAGGGACTGTCACCCTCAGGAAAAAGTCGAGTGTTCATCTAGAACGTAAGTCTTGAAAAGACGGAGATCCAATCCAATTATATATTCTTCGTCTGAACATTGAACATCTGAAAGACTGAAAAGCCTTCCCACTACCATTCACTCATTGACGCAGATCCTATTCCTGATTCCATTGTTTCCATATTCTGGAACCACAGTGATGTGCAAAATCTTGGCATTTTCCATCGAGGAGGACATTTGACCAATCTAGACAAGGCCTCCACGGCTGAAGTTCCAATTAAGACTATAATTCTTATCTTAGAGCTATCTTTGGATAAGAGAAAATGTTCAGAATCTTTATCCCGGAATAAGAAATTACTATGCATCTATATCGCATTCCTATGAATATTTATACACGAAAGAGCATCAAGAAATTGTTCGTTTATGCTTGTGTTCCTCAATTATCGACGAAAAATTGGGATGAAATTACAGTAATTTGATCGGCAAATTTACTGAACTATCCCCTTGCTAGAGCTGCTTCATTCATTCTATGAATCTAGCCTTCTCGGATAAACAAAGTAAACCATGGACATATAGAGAAACACCCTAATCACTGTAATCATTCAGTCAATTGTTCTTCACAATGACATAATTAATAATAGTGGAAGTGTATGATATCCTGCTAATACTGGCAACATTCTTGCAAGCATTATACAAGATATGAGACAAGGAACAGGTAATAGATCTGATGATCTATTTCAGGTTTGAGGAGTTCTCCATTTGATTCATGTTTATAGAGTTTCAGAAGAAAATCCTATCTTCTGCTCAACATCCATATTCACCTTGCATGCCCGATTTGGACTTGTTAAATTTTTAGTAGGAGCCACATGCTGCATTAAATTTAGCCCCATGCTCTGCCCCTCATCCAATTTCAGAAAAGTAGAACACACAGAATAATTTCTGCTGGACTAGTATTTCGGGTAAAGAGTTGCAATCATGCCAATATCGAGAATCTCTATTAATTCATATATAATAAATGCAGAGCTCAGCTCAATTCTTTTCATAAGAAATGTATAACGATGAAAAAAATCATCTTCCAATGTCTTTTATTAAATTATCTCATGCACTACTATTTTTTTCCAATTCTCAAGACGGTACTTGTTGGAGACACTGCAAACACAGAATGAATTCCCACTGTAATTAACAGTAACGATGATCGATTTCTGAGATCATGCCAACGAATTCCCAATTAAGAACATTGAAATTTTCCCTTAGATGTGTGACAGCCAGTGGTGGGGTGGGGTGGGGGGGGGGGGGGTGGAGAGAAAACTAATGAATAAATGAATGGTAACTCAACATACAACGAATTCTAGTCCTACAATCCTAATCCTCTCCGATAATCTGTTTTTCTCCACCACTTCTAAATCTTCGATTCAGGAAGCACAGGATCTGCAACTATGAACAAGTGAGGCTCATGCAGTTTTCCTTGTTAGAAATCATATCCTAGACGGAGCGAGCCTGCGACCCTCTTGAACATCTGCAGGTATCGACTCTCTCGCTTTCGCGGCATCCACGAATCGGAAAGCCTCATCACCAGCCGCTCCAATGCTTCTCGCATCCAAGGATGAGGGCAGCCCTCCATGAATTCAGAGACACTCACCTGTTGCACAATAGAATCAGCTTAGTGAGATTGCAGATCAGTTCATTCCATTTGCAATTCTGAGCAATGCTCTAAAGAAAGTGTGAAACCGGTTTTTCGGAATGTGCTTACCCATCGGCGATTGCGCAAGTTGCTCTCTGGCCAATCTACCAATTCATCTTCATCATCTTGTACTTTAAGGGGGAACATGATGCCTTCATAAACGGCATCATGGCTTCTGCTCTTGTACAGCCATTCTCCAAGTTTATCCTGTACGAGTGACATGAATAGCGTATCCATTAGAAAAGCTTTGCAAGGCTTGAGGATTTTTTTTTAAATCCAAAACTGTGATAAATGTTCAAAGAAGATGCGCAAAGACTAACCTCGATGATTCCTTGGACGCCTGCTTCTTCCAATGCCTCTCGGCATGCTGCTTGTTCCATGGTCTCATCATTTTCCCACCCTCCCTATTGATCATAAAACGAACTGGTTAGATAATCATTCATCTCCTATCGATCCTACATTTTTCCATATGGTTAGGGGATTATACCTTTGGGAAGAGAATGGCATTCCCCTTTTGAGAGCTAACCACGAGAACCTCCAGTGATTGCTCAATCGCACAATTATCACCGGCCTTCTGGGTCTTCCACTTGTATGGAATGCATCTGCACCATCACAAAAAAACCTCCAATTAGAACAAAAATACCATCTTATCTGACGAATAACAAAAACCCAAATTAAGAAATCCAAGGGAAGAAGAAAAGAGAGAAACGCACCCCACAACAAGGCGGCCACCGGTGTTCTTGCTGTATCTCTGTTGCTGTCTCCCCTGCCTGGAAACCAGAACCGCCATCTATTCCACAGACTTGGGAATCGCACAAGTCGGAGGTGAGGAGATATCAAGAAGACGAAGAACCCCTAAAAGGATAGGGCTTCGAAGAGCGTAAGGTGCGGGGCAAACAACTGGTAGCGCAGGAGGACAGAAGAGAAGCGACGGATAACGAACTACCCACTTCTAAAAATGGCGTCTTTGACAGATGGTAGAGGGAATCGCGAGGAATTCGGAGATGGGTGATGAAAAAGATTTGATTTTGCTTGGCGGGTTGTTGTTATTATTGACGATGGTGTATTAAAGACGCATATCTTGGGAGTTTGAGAGATTGGGGAGACGTCGGCAGAGGCTGTATATATAGGAATAAACAGGGGAGGGGGGAGAGAGATGATATGAAACGGGTGAAGCGCGTGTCGGCCCAACCCGACGCGACCAGCCACGTCTCGGCCACTGTCTCCCCGTCCAAGGATCTCTGCCCTTTCGTAGTTATTTCGATGACGACGGGGGGTTAAAGTTTTCCCGCGGGTGGGTCTCCACCACCATCGCGTAGCCGTCACTATGCGTGCTATGACGGCGAGAATGATGGGATAGATTTTGGGTTGGGGGGAGGGGCGTGGTGTTTGGTTCGGAAGACGAGATCCACCCCACACGGCCCCAATTCCAACTTGGGTTGCCCACTTTGCCTCTGTCCCTGCGCTCCCAGGGACAACGTCAACCTTTGTCTTTAGCTGTGAATTTGGCCGCTATTTTATTTTAGGATTTTTACCCTATAATATTGTTATTTTCCCCCTGACTTTATAAAGGTGTTCTGCCTTACCTCATGAACTCTGCTATTAATTTAATACTTTGGTTAATTTAGTTTGGATTAAGTCGAGTTAATCAAATCACAAGTGAAATTGTGAATGTCTATATTTGTACGGTTGAGATCTCGTCATTCCAGCAAATCTGATTAGATGAACTCGAATTTCTTTGATCAATCTGAAGACTTCTATAACTTATATAGAATAGTTTATGTTCTTTCCCCAACTTGCAAAGCTCCAAGAGCTTCGTAGGTGGATATGGCTTTCTCCCATTCATGGATTATTTGTCATTACACCTAAGATTATTCAGATTCTACGCATCTTTCATGGGCAGTTTACTGAGGAGCCACATTCACACCTTCGGGGGTTTTATTTGACCTGTGGCATTATAGATGACTCTTGAGTTGACGAGGATACCATTCGGTTGATGGCTTTTCCATTCTCCATGGTTGATAAGGCTGCGTGTTGGTTGCGGCATTTAGAGAGAATAGTTACTACATGGGAGCAGCTTCGTACTAAATTCCTTAGCAGATTCTACACCAACGAACGTATGAATGTTGTGAGGTCTCTCATTAACAGCTTTACCATGTTAGGGAGCAAGTCGTTCCACGAAGCATGGGATCGTTTTAGAGACCTAATTAATAGGTGCCACCACCATGGTATTTCGAAGCCTAGCTTGGTCTCCAAGAGCCATTGTAGTTCATCTATCGTATCTCCTCCATGCATGTGATGGATCTATACTGCTCCTCAGATCTCGTCGTTCCTTAGATGCTCTAAGCACTACGGTATCTATTTTAGCTTTAGGCTATAGGTCTTATATGTAGGAACTCTGACCGTTGATGAATAATGATGACTTGTAGATATTCAAACAGAAGGCTCAAGGTTTCTTCCTCGGCTGAAAATTATATAACAGGGGATGAAGCGTGGGTGAAGGAACTCTGATGAATGGAAGATTGATCTCCAAACTCTGATCAGATTTGATTTGAGGAGACTGAGATGTGTATGTGATGATCAGAGAAATAAAGGTAATTGAGATCGATTTGTGTAGATTTGCAGAGGAAGAAGGAGAAGAGAGGGATTGAGAAGAGAGATGGAAGAGAAGGAAGGATCTAAGTCAAATAGGATTAGGAATAATCAAATAGAAAATGAAGAAGATTTATATATATAATACATATATAAAAAGATGTCTAAATGCCAAAACTCATATTTATTTTAATATTTTTATATTTTTATAAATATTATTAGTTACAAAATGAAGTTTAAAAGTGAGATTGGTGAATTTAGAGTTTTCTATAAATAGTTATAGACCTTGAAAGTTGGCTTTTTAGCCTTTTTAGGTTTATCATAATTATTTATATATACATTAAATATTTTTTATGATATTTTTATAAATTGATATATATTATTATAAACAACTTTCGTGAAGAAAAAAATTTTGATTTGAGAGTTTCTGAATGATGAATAAAATAGGTAAATACATGTACTAGGTGAAAAATGTGTAGATGTATTTTTGCAATCTTGATTTCCTGATATTTTTATAAATTAAGATCCTTATCTCCTCCTACTTATTTATTTTGTTGACCAAGTCAATATGGACATGGTAGGATCAGTTTCTACATATTCTATATATACATCCTTCTTTTCTTTTCTTTTTCTCTTTATTATTTTATTTTGAATAAATAAGTATTAAATATATAATATTAACAAATTAGTTAGTGTATTAATTAGTGAGAATAAGTGAATATTTAGATGAATTTTACCAAGGATTTTAGTCAAAATGAAAGAATAAATGCGATGAATCATGGATTCTTCAGGTCCCATTTCATTTGAAAAGATCTCTATATATACATACATACGAATGTACATACCTACATACATACTCATATATATGTATCCATACATATATGTATGTATGTGTGTAGGAAAATTATCCAATGGGCCTTGTGTCCATTAGAGTTGTAATGAACAAACTCATTTTTTATTAATATTGTCTATCATTTTGAATATTATACTTATTGGTTTACAACTATTATATCATAATCTTATTACTAGTAACCATTTAAAAAAATTAAATTCATATGAAATAATTTCATCTTTATTTGTATTACTAATGTCTTTTCTATTCTTACTAACGATCATTTCGTATGAATTTAAGGTTTTATTTTTGTGAAATTAGTAGTTAATAGTAAGAATATGATATAACAATTGTAAATCAATAAGTATTGAATTAAAAATGATAGTAAATATTAGTAAAAAATGGATGTTCTCAACTCTAATATGCACAAGGTTCATTGAATAAGCCCCATATACACATATATACATGTACGTATATATGTAAGTGCATATATAAGGACCATTTCAAATGAGGTGGGGTCTCATATTTGTATCTTGCAACCAACAAGATCCATTGGGTCTCGATTTAACGATATCTTGCTCGAAAGGGCATCTTGGTCAAATGAATTTTTTTATTATCACTAAATATATTTTAGTAAATATATGGACATCCAATTATAAAATTTCGAATATCATTTGTAAAATGAATTCCATAATTGTAATTTATTTTTAAATAACATTAGCTAACAAATTTTCACGGTGACTTGCACGACTATTTTGTAATTTTTTCGCATTCATTTGTAAAATATGTGCTCATTTTTTGTAACTTTTGTACTAACATGTGGTAATTGCCAAATATCTATATTGCATTTGTAAATTTTGTATGGCGATCTACAAAATAAAAATGCCAGTTAGTAAAAAAATGTATATTTGAAAAAAGTTAATCAAATTGTAAAACTATACTACTAGTTATGTAAAAATAGAGAGTCAAGTAGTAGTGCCAAATATGCTGGAAATAATGTGAGATTTGTAAAATTAGAGAATCATTGTATGAATTATAACGTGATTATGTAAAATCAAAGAATAGTAATGCAACATTCTCCTTCATAACCCATAATCCTTAACAAGCATTTCATCGAACACGTGGCAAGCATAAAAATCAAAAGCTCGTGGTGGTGCAACCGCTGCCTCCACATGGTGCCTCCTCTGCATCTTCCTTCCTCTATGTTGCCTCCTATGTGGCTTCCTTATTGCACCAATATGCAAGATCTACCAATGAATCATCTTGCTTATGCTCGGGGAAGAGGAGGTCTGAGAGGAACTATGAATCTGGAGCTTGACATTGAGAGAACACACACATGAGAGAGAGAGAGAGAGAGAGAGAGAGATTGCAAAGTAAATTAGGGTTGTTGGATCTAATTTAGAAAGTACAAAGGACAAAAATGAGTTTTCAATCAAGATAATAATTATAAATATTACGCATTTATCATAACCACAAGATTAGAATCAAATAGATGAGGTGCATGGCTCACCATAAAAGTGGTGATGCCTGTCTCATTTTAAATTTCTCCTCTATGTGTGTAATAATAACGAATCTTATTTGTTGCAAAATTATTTTTGTTGCCGCAATTTAAAACAAATGGCACATTGATTGATAAAATTTTATATAACGATGACTATTAGTTGACATTTTCATTAAATATTTTTCTAGCTATTGTTAATTTAGAAATGACTAAAAAAGAAAAGAAGGGAAGGAATAACCATTGTTATGTGATTAATATCAACAATATAAAAATGAATATTATATTCATTGTGAATATGGAGAGCCAAAAACAATGAATACTTAATTATGAAAGATACGATAATGAATATTAAATTATTCGTTCCATAATCCGATTTTGTTGCAATTTTATCATTTAATTATTTGATCACATGATTAAAAATCAATCCAAGTAGAACACGGCATAAAATGATAAAAAATTTTGAGAGCTCATGGAACAACATTTCATAGTATTGAATACAAACGTCAAAGTAAGATAAGCTAAATTTAAGTGATGGAATTTTCAGAAATCAAATCAATTGCCACCACCACTGTGCATGCGCGTGGGCATGGGCACGTGAGAATCGAAACGTGATGAAGGTTCCATGCATGTGTGCGGGCGAGTCACCTCCTAAGCTTTCATGAGCTAATAATATCCATGGTCAAACAAAGGGCCGCACGTCAATATATATTATGTTACATGAAGAATCATTGCCATGTTATCCTGTCAACGACGATCTACTACTCACGTACTCGTTCGCCTGACATGCGCGTACACTGCTGCTTAGTAGTGGAAACTGATGGCCACCGTTGGAAATCGGACTGATTTGGTTAATTGATTTTGATGGTTTTTGTCAAATTGGTTCAATCACCGATTGAATTGACTATTTTTACAATTCAATTTAACCTGAAATTGAACCACTATGCCACAATTTTAATTTAAATTTATATTAAAAAATAATGGCTATTATAAGTTTTGAACTCAAGTCTTTTGATTAGAGGAAAGGGCAGTGTCAGTCCCCGACATTTCATGGGCCTTAGGCAAAAGAAAAAAAGAAGGGTTCTTACATTTTTTTTACTAAGAGCAAATTGTCCTTAGTATGTTTACCATCAAGTATAAAATGAACTGTTCTGTTTTGGAGAACAATGGACCCTTATATAATCTCATTAAATTTTTATTTTAACATTGAGTTGTTCACCGAAAATTCAAATTAGTAAGGGCCCATTTTCAGTTAGTTGGTTCATAGAAAATTCAATTTTATAATGACCCACTCAAACAAATGTTATTTTATTCATAACTAAAGTCATATTACATATAATGCTGGGCCTCCAAAAGATAATGGGCCCTGGGCAATTGCACTTCAAAACTATGCCCAGGGCCGACCCTGGGAAAGGGAGCCTACTTTGTGAACTAGGTAACCTTACCCACTTCACATCTATTTTTCGTAAAATTTTTTATTTTTTTTGAAAAATACCACAATGGATTTTCATAACTATATCCCTCTAATATGTCATTCAAATTTCGTCAGAAACAGAGACTCCTACGGCCTCCACCATACAATCATTTTTTAACGGTCACAAATTTGTTGTATTTTACCTATTCTAGATGGAGGCGTAGAAGGCTCTGTTTCTGACAAAATTTGAATGACATATTAGAGAGATATAGTTATGAAAATCCACGGTAGCATTTCTAAAAAAATAAAAAAATTACGAAAATTGGATGTGAAGTAAGGTTACCTACTTCACAAAGTAGACTCCCTTTCCTCTTTTGATTATTCATTACAAAGCACCAATCAAGTACTCTAACTCAAACTTTTGAGAGGATTGGATAATACTTAATCTGCTATTATTCAGGAGTATTTAATTCAAATATTATTTTTATTTATATGAATAACACTTAACGTGAATATTCACGAAAATATTATATATATGAAGTACAGTATTTACATTAATTGTTAATTTTATATTTATTTTAAGAGTATTTTAGTGTGCATTTTATACCTATTTTAATTTCTCCATTTTTGTTTCGATTTAAAAACATGGGTTGGGGGTTAATAAATTTCTCAACGGAGGATGACGTGGAACTTTCTTCCTCGAACAAAAGACAAGAGCCACTTCGTGCAAGGCATGCATGTAATGTAATGCAAGGCGAACGTGGTTCCAAGGGAAGGAAGATATGTGTGTTTCGCCTAAAGCAGAAACAATTGTCGTTAGCTGGACAAAACCCAAAAGGCAGGTCTTTTTCATCACAAATGAGAGGTGTGGTGTTAACCCAAAAAGCAAGTCTTTTTTCATCACAAGAGAAGAGAGGTGTGGTGTTAACCTTTTTGTCGACATCCGACAATAACACTCTGTCTTTTCCAATCATATATACTTTTCATCCGCGTTACACAAAAGTCTGCCATGGCGTACGAGTTTGATTCCCATTCTTCTTCTTCGTGAGGATAAAATGGATCGGCTTTACCATTCAAAAAGGACTAACAGTGCAGTTTGTTGTCCGCTTGTCTTCTATTTTGATGTAAACTTTTTCTTATTTAATGAGGATAATTAATGTATTTTCAAGTTAAAATAAAAAAATGGATAGGAAACGTGGAATGAGGCATACCATACTTGGCAACCCGTGAAGGAAAGCTAAATTCCTTCCCCATAAGGGTGCTAATTAAGTTATGGAATCTTTCTATGAAAATTTGGAAAAAAAACTCAATTAAATACAAAATGAATGGAATATGAACATGACTCGTGGATTCGATTCTCAAATGAATTGAGCTTGAATTAACATGGATTCACTCGAAAATAAATTATATTTGATTTGACACACGTACAAATAGGTATATGTACGTATGTGCATATGTATTTGTATGTACGCACATATACACACATGCATGTGCGTTTATATATACATGTTTGTTTGCATGCATGTATGGATACATGTACATATATATATATATATATATGTATGTATGTATATATGTACGTATGTATGCGTATCCGTTTAATGTGCATAGGTGAACTGCACGTATCACACACTGAACAAGAACGAAGCAGGGGAGGGGGAGGGGCTACATCCACCATCAGATGAGCCCTCTCGCTCTCATCTGGCTGTTGAACCCAGAGCAGCTGTGGATCGTCGATCGGAGGCCCCACAACCATCTGACCCTTGAACAGAGATAGTTGCACCATTGATCTTCGTTCGAGCTTCTAATCCAAGCCATTCAAGCGCACCTCGATCTCCACGGTCAAATCATCAGTGCGGCGGAACGGCACCGTTCATTCAATTCTACGAGATGTCACGTACGAGGCGCACGTGATGAGTAATTTTCTTTCTCTGTCCCAGGTATCTTGAGATTCGCTATAGCACCCAGTCGTCTAAAACACCTCGTGACATCACGTGAGCCGAGGCGAAATTGTACTTTACTTCTTTAAGTTTTGGTTTTTATAGATAAGTACAGGCCCGTGATTTTAAACTTCAATTTCAAGTGAACTTTTTGCAAAAATATCCCTATCTTCATGACTGAATATCTTGCAGACCAAGATGAAATTTTTTAATGTTTTTAATTAACATCTGAACTCATGTGGTTTGATATAATATCTTGTGGACAAAAGTTGGAGATATTTTGACATATCTATGAAATTTTGAATTTGCATGTCTGTTTGAGATTATTTATTCCATTAAAAATCATATAATAATCTAATGGTTATGAAGTTTTGGTATGTGATGCTTCATAAATGCATAAAACTTTAGACATTGAGTTTTTGAAAAATATTAATATTTTATCATGTTATAAATTATTTTTTCCAATCCTTGCATGATATTTCTTGTATTCATCCGTGATTTCTCTTAAAAAGAGGAAGTTTTGGAGATAATTTTACATGCATAAAAATTGAAATACTCCATTTTTAGTCTCTTTGATTTCTATTTATTTATTTATTCTATATTCAATCATTCTAAAAAAACTTAGCATAGATTTCTTGTGCATATACATTTTTTTATTTTCGCAATGATTAATATCGTCGTTATAAATTTGACAATAACAATGTGTTTTTTTTTAAAAAGTGTCACTATAGACACACATTCTTGTAGTGTATACATCAAATATATCGTACGTATGGCCTTTACGAGATAAAAGTTTGCCACCCCTTATAAATATTTTATTTGGTTTTCCATAAATGCAACTTTTTATGTGCTTAGGCAAAATGTTGAGTATGTAACTCTGGCTCGTGTACGTGTATATATGTATATATATATAGGAAATATTTCAAATGAGGTGCACCTTTCCTGGATGTATGGAAAGCCACGTCAATTTAAGCATTTATTCTATTTATTTTACACATTCTAACTCCATAAATTTAATATTAAATATTAATATAATATGTATATCATGAAAAATTTATGAAAATATTGCTATATTTGACATTAAAAGTTTGTTACAATATGGATGATATATTTTACATAACTGTATAATCGTCAGTATTTTACAATATGTAGTTTAAATTTACAAAATTGTTACGTAATTTACAAATTTAGTAGTGGTTTTCTGAATTTCAGGAAAGACCCACCTCATTAGAAGTGTGGCAGAATAACGTGCACAAGTTAATTGGAACTAAAAAATACTTCTTGCCACATGTTTCTAGAAACAACAGCAAAGGAATATTATTATTTACTATCCGTTTCCAAGAAATTATTAACAAAGATAGTTTCTGGACTGTTGCAGTTATACGTAAACGTTATGATAAAGATGCATTAAGAGTCTTCTGTCCGTAGACCTGTTGATTGCAGTCATTTACTGGTTACTTGTTGGCACTCCGTCGTCCTTCTAGATTCACACCACCAAGTCTCCCATCTCCTTCCGGAGAAAATGCAGCAATTTCAAGGAACACATAATATTCTTTGCTGAGAGAAAATGAAAGCCTATCTTAAAATTTCAATAGGTCAAATATACGTTAAAAAAGCGCAGCAATTCAAAGCAGTTTTCATAAGGGTTCCCAACTAATCTGTCCCGATAATGTGCTTTTTTTCACGAGTGTGAATTGTATTTCTTTTTCGACTCTGAAGTCAAGTTGGTAATCACTGACAGTGACATTGTACGATTACATAGAAAAATAAAGAGTTCGTATTTAAAACTTTGGTTTTATGCAGGTTTAATCTTCGTCAAAGGACTATTTTTTAGATAAAAGGTTCAAATTTATTCATCGTAAAGTAAGGCATGGCACCACAAGTTGATTACAATGCAGTTTAAAATCAAGTGTTGAACCCATCAATTAAGCTGGTGGTTGAGCAGTGGTTCTTCCAAACTAAAGACCAAGGTTCAAACCTCCAAACCCTCCAATATACCAGAATAAAAAAAGGTAAGAGGAGAGTAGGGGACTGACCATGTATCTAAAAAAAGCAATTTAAAATCGAGTAGGGATCCTCACGGAATGAGGACTGTCACTCCTCTCTCGCATCGGAGCTCTGAAAGTGGAGGTGGAAATGGCGGATGTCTTAAGGACGAAGTAGGTACTGCAGACCTTAATAGGAGAGAAAGCTTAGGGCACACATCGACAGGTTCTCATCACTAACGAAGGAGGGTCAACAAAGGGAGAATGGCCTAGTGACCAGGCCATTTGGCGATTGACGGGAGGAATAGAAGAAGGAGAGACAATGGGGAAGGGCAACATGTGAAGAAAATCTGGAAGGAAGTAAGGGGATCTAAGGGAGAGAAAATAAAAAATATTAATTAATTATTAATAATTTAGTAAATAATTAAATTATAAATTTTAATTAAATAAATAATATTATTTAATTAGTTAAATAAATAGGTATATCTATATTATACCTATATAAATAATTAATTTAATTATTTAAATAATTATAATCTTAATAAATTTATTTTTATTTTATAGTTTTGATATAATTTAAATAAAAATTAATAAAATATATAAATATAAAAAAATACCAAAAATTTAATAGAATAGAATTTAGATACATTATACAATTTATACTAATAGGATCCCAAAACCTACTATATGCATATTAACTCCGATTTTAGTGAAATTATTTTTATTTGATAGATAATTTTATAAAAGTAACTTTAAAAGTGAGCATGTCCAATTCGGAGTTCATATGACCGAGTTATGAGAATTGAATTTTGACTTTATTGTTTTTTAGTTTTGGGATTTATTGACATTTATTAATTGATAAATTTAATTTATACTTTTTATATTTTTACTGATTTTTATAAACACATTAGAAAAAGAATTAAATTAAATGGGATTAGGTATAATTAAATAGAAAATAAAGAAGAATTACATACATATAGTACATATACGCAAAGGTGTCCAAACGACAAAACTCATAAGTTTTATTCTAATATTAAATTTAGTATTTTTAATAAATAATATTAGTTAGAAAATAAAGTTTAAAAGTGAGTTTAGTCCATTTGGAATAAATAGTTATGAACACGAAAGGCCATCTTTTTACAGCTTTTTTGGTTCACCACAATTATTTATTTATACATTAAATTTTTTTTGATATTTTTGTAAATCAATATATATGATTATGAACAACTTTTATGAAGAAAATATTTTGATTTGGAATTTTCTGAGTGATAAATGAAATAGGTAAACATATGTATATTGATGATCTTGATTTGCTAACATTTTATAAGATAGGATCATTATCTCCCTCTACTTTTTATTTTATCGATCATGTCAATATTAACATGATCTCGAGGTTAGTATCAGTTTGTACATATTTCATATATACATTCTTCTTTTCTTTTATTTTTCCGTTTATCTTTATTATTTTATTTTAGATATAATAACTTCTAAATATATAATATGAAAAAATGCGTTTAGAATGTTGATTAATGAGAATTAATTAATATTTACATGTATTAGTCAAAATGAAAAAATGAAGGCGATGAATCATGAATTCATCAGTTGGTCCACGTCGACCGACCATAAAAAGGTAGAGATTAATTTCCTTCTAAATTAGGTTAATAATAATAAATGAATTTTCTAAATAAAAGTCAAAAAATGAACCATGTTTCTTATTTGATGTTCTATTTTCTAGTTCATTTTACTTATTTTTACTGCATTATTTATTAGGTGTTAATTTTTACAAGTATATACATAGGTTTTTTTAACTATATTTTAAGTATTTTTTATTTTGTTAGTTGTACATATTTTATTATTTTATAATATATTTAAATTATTTTAATTTATTTTTCTGATTTTATTCACATGCTTAAATAAATGTATTTATACATTATATGTATAATACATACATATATATATATATATATCTTAATGTATTATTTATTTTAATGTATTTTTAATGATTTTATTTTATGTTTATATTTTTAATGATTTTTAAATAATATTTACAAGTATTTAAGAAATAAGAAATCTATAAATATATAGAATAAATTAAATGAATACAATATAAATGCATATAGTAAAATATGACCGCAAAAGCCATTTTTGTATCTAAATTTTATTTTTAATGAAACTACATTCATTAAATAAATAAATTAATTTTATAAATAACAAAGGTGAGTTTGATCAATTTTGAGTTAATATGGAGGAGATATTGGTATGTGAAGTCCAGTTTTCAGCTTTTTTATTTACGTGTCCCAGTCATACTATGTCTTATTTTTCTTGATAATTTTTTTTGTAATTTTCTATGCATTATTATGAACAAATTTAATGTTGAACAAATCTTTATTTGAGGTGTGTAAAATGAATAGTAGAATAGATGAATATTAAGCTACATAAAGTTAAGAAAATTATGGTTTATGCATATATTTTTGTACATTTATTGCTCATATCTCCCCTTACTTTATTCTTGGTTGATCAAGTCAATATTGACTTGGTCTCAAGATTTAGGATCATTCAATATTTATAGTACTTCATTCTTTTTCTTTTCCTTTCTTCTTTTATTTTGGGATTAAATACCTGTATTTATTCAATATTTGTAGGTTAAATAATGAGTGTTATTTTATGCAAATTTATAATATTTACATGAATTTTAACATGGACTTAATGCCAAAATAAATTAATAAAGGTGATGAAATTGAGATTCATCAGGCGGTGTGGGTGTTTTTCATGTCTTCATCAAGATATTCCAAAAAATTAAGAGGCCACTCACAAATTGGACATTGATGATCATCGTATCCATTCCCTTTTAATAGGACCCCTTGAAATTTTCATCATCCACCAACTTAGATAACATCGCATCTAGAATCGATAGTATAAGAAAAGGAATGGTGATAAGGGATCACCTTGTCTAACACTACGAGCAGGGTGTAGGAAACCCACCAAATTGCCATTCACTTTAAAGGAAACACCCTCGATGAACACCACATCTCTTCATCAGAGGAATACAATAGAATCGATTTATTTTCTCTCTCTACTTTGATAAATCATGAGATCTATAAATGTAATACCAAAAAATCTTAAACTTGTTACATACATATTGCTCACAAGATCTCAAATAAAACAAATCCAATGATACGATGAACTTACATAAACCATGTGATCGACATATTGACATGATCAGGGATGAAGCTAGAAATTTTATAGTTAACAAGTAATATTCAATATAATAAATTCACATTGTAGCAATAAATCCTGACAATGGAAAGTTTAAGCTGCGGATTGTTTTTTACGAAGAACTTTTGATAACAACAAAGCAGTGGATATTATATATGTGTGTATATATATAGGTATTTCCTACAATAAATCTTCTCTTGGTAGCGTAATGGCAATGAACACATTATTGTAACAATTGTTAAGAAGACCAAATCTAGAACCATTTACAGAATTCTCTACGTTAGTGCACGAAAGGAAAAAAATAATGTGATACTAAAGACCCGCTCAAATTACGGTACAGAAATTAAAACGGGGGACATTATCAAATTTCGTAAATTAAATGGAATAAAATATGTATACTCATTTCCTAGGGCTCAACAACAAAATGGAATAGAAGAAAGAAAAACAGAAACTTTATAAGAATGTACAAGAATATTTCTAATAGAATCTAGATTTACCTTTATTCTTTTGGTTAGAGTCAACTAAACAACATGCTACAAGCTAAGTAGTATTTTAAATCAAATACTTCTAAACAAGACTAGTTTTGAACTTTATCATGATAAAGTATTCAGATTAACTACTTCAAAGTGTTAAAAGTAAGTATTTCACCATTGTCCCTTGTATAGATTAAAACAACTAGCTAAAGCATGGTGTGAAAGACTTAAAATTTTATTGACTTCCTTAATCTTTGAAATGGAAAAAAGTAGTCTCAAATCTTTTATAAGAAATCAAATGAATTTTTAGTTAAAGTGTATGCATATGATATCATATTTGAAGCTAGTAATGTAAATTTTATGGAGAGCAGGACTATTTTAGATGAGCTTTAAGAAGCAACTATGTTTCTTTTCCATTTCACAAATACAATAACTATCAAATAAAAATTTTATCATTCACATAAAGTACACCCAAGATCTTCTCTAGAGATTTACTATATATATTTCATAAAGGAAAACAATCTCCACTGGACATGTGCAAATAAAAATAAAAACATTGATAACGAGGCATGGTTTAATCACTTCAATATGTTACAACTAGTAGACCTTCTACTATTGGTGAGTGTTTATGAACCCTCGGTTCAAATTAACCCCAAAATAATTCAATAAAAAAGCCATAAAAGGAATTGATAAATATCTAAAACTGTGGGCTACATTATCTTAAAATCTGTATTTGTTATATGAAGACATTCAAGATGTTTGTTATTCCGGACATCCTGCATATAAAAAAGATACCCAAGAAACATGTCATTTTCCTAGATGCACACTTATATCATGAATTTTTAAGGAACATAAATATACAATCTTATTAATAACATGCATGCATACATACATATATACAAACAAACAAACACACACACACACACACACATACGCAGATGACCTTTCAAAGGAGGTGTGTCTTTTCTAAGATTGTAGAGACCACTGCTAATTTTGTAAGAATTCTGTAATAATTTTAAAAAAATATAAACTGTACATCGAAAAAAATTGATTCTGTAAAATATAGCATCCAAATTTAAATTAACATTTTTCATCCAATATAATAATATGTTCATAATTTTATTTCACTATACATGTTGTGTTAATTTTTATCATTAAATATATGAAATAAGAAATTATAAGATACCTTAGGAAGATGCCTAAATTGATGGTGGCTTGTCATACATATGGTGAGACCCCATCTCATTTTTCACAAGTTTAGTGAATAAAACAAATATTAAGTGATTCGGATTAAAATTTGATACAGTAATGATCAATTTGCACTTATATTAACAAATCTATCAAACTTTTGAGAGATTTATAAACCTAAGGAGACATTTATATTTAAGTAAACGCAATGATAATACCTTTTGTATAAAGAAATTATCCTTTGATATTATATTTATCTTTCGTATATAAAGAATCAATGATTAAAGGAAAAAAGAACAATGTTAAAGTTTAAAGGGGAGGGGTAAATATATACTCGATACTTAAAAACGAAAGGGAAAAATTACGACAACAAAGAGAAAAGAAATCATTAGAAGAGGGGAAAATTATAATTAAATGATTAAGATATTTTTTCTCATTTATAATGGAAAATGAGATAAACAAAGGGAAAACATTAGAGTTGTAATATCCTAGGTTTAGATCTCAGTATCTATAACGAAAAAAATTAGTCTTGACAACTTGTTGGGTTAGATTTGATTAAACATGTTGACAATACTCAAAATGCTTAAATTCAAGTTGTCAAGTAGTAATCATCACCACTTATATTCGCAACGTCCTCATTATGGCATGTTCCATCACTTATTTCGGTGACAATAACGAGTGCATGCTTTGGGTATTATTTTCCCCATATCTAGTTATAGGGGTAACTCCATCTCTTAGTTAGCCCTTTCCAATATTAGAGGAAACATGCTCTGATATCATTTGTAGCGTGCCGGAACGTTATTAAGGAAAATTGACCCTAACATCTTGTTGGTCGGACTTTATTGAACTCGCTGACAACCACCCATAATGTTTAAATCCAAATTGTTAAGTAGCAATCCCCACAACATATAACTTGCACTCATACTTGATGAGTTTCTGATACGGATTTTTGGGTCCGAATACAGATATGGATATAGTGTACCCTATTGCAGGCTCCATCACATCCCCGTGACGGGTTCTCATCGTCTTTGATTGGTGCAAAAGCATGCCAAACAGAGCGTGAAAAACATGGTGGAAATGGTGAATGCGGAAACATCCAATTATTCGAAAAACAAAGCAGCTCTCTTTGCAACCACTATACATTAATATTAGTGATACTTCGAACGCACGTGATCTTCTCGTCTTAATCATCGTAAGCAATATTAGAAACACGTCGTCAATATATAACGTTTTCCCTCAAGACTTGCAATCAAGCAAAGTCTGCTTACCATTAAAAATCCAGAAAGAATGTCAACCTCTCTTCCTTACAATGTCAATGGCGAACCCTCCTCAATTCAAAGGCCAAAGCAAAAGACGTTGTGATTCCTGTTTGGATCCGCTCGGCGCTCACGCGTATAATAATAAAAGATGAAAGAATATTTCTATTCCGCAACTAGGATTTGACCTCCTTTTATTTTTATTTACCTTTTTGAACATGCATCATATCATATTTTAAAGTTCCATTTTCCGCACGTTGCGGTTCTGATATGTTATTATCCATTATTCGGATGCCGTTACGTCATAACATATAAATAAGTTCTTATGGCGTACAGCCAATATTTTTAAAATCGAATCGGAGACTAAATAGGAAATTTTGCTGAAAAAGTCAGATTTGAGGATCATGGAATCGAACTAAGTTCAATCGAATGATAACATTGTCATTCTTAAGAATCAAATTGAACCGAATCGATCGGAAAGAGGTGATTGAACCAGCCAATCGAAACCAGAATTAATTAAAACATGTATAGAAAACACATTCTAATGTAGTTAAAATAGATTGAAATTACGTAGCTAACCTATATCTTACAATATACATAAAATATACTTTTAAAATGCAACATTAAACGTTATGCATATATAAAGAGAGAGAGAGGGAGAGAGAGGGGATCCTTCCAATGAGGTGCACCTTTCCTGAGTGTATGTAAAGCCCATCACGAGATCCGTTAGATCTTGATCTTATGGTTGTTCATCCAAAAGGGTGTTTTAGTCCATACATTTACGTTTTGAATTTGAATTTCATTTTGAGTTTAAAATTTATTTAATCCTTGTATTTTTCCATTTTTAGCGCGTCTGATTTGGTATTTTTTGTTGTCTTTTAGTTAATGAATTTTTGCCAACGTGATAGCAATTTCGCGCAATGCAGAATAGCAGAGCTTTTTGTAAAATTTCCATTGATATTGTAGAATTGTATCCTGCATTGTAAAATAAAATCACTGTTAGTAATAGTTATATTATTATAATTGTAATTTTGATAACATTATTGTAAAAGTTCATACACGTTTTGTAAAATCTGTATGAAGATTGTAATTCTACACCCACAATTTAAAATATATATGAAGATTGTAAATCTGTATGAAGATTGTAAAATATCCTGCATTATAGAAACTGTATGAAGATTGTAAAATCTGTATGAAGATTGTAAAGTTCATGCACGTTTTGTAAAATATGTATGAAGATTGTAAAATTGTAAAGAAACAATATGAGATTTGTAAAAAAAATAATTTGATATTGTAAAAAATAATATGAGATTGTAAAAAATAATATGAGATTGTAAAAAATGATCTGATTTTGTAAAAAAATACTCGATATTATAAAAAGACTGTTATTGTTAGATAATTTCAACCAAGAAAATTGTGAATGGATTTGAAATCAAAAATGCAAATAAAAAATATAAATAGAAAACGTAGATAGAAAATGCAAATAGAAAATGCAAATTAAAAAAGTAAAAAAAATGCAAATCAGAAATGCAAATAGAAAACGCAAATGAAAAACAGTACTAAAAATTGCAAATAAAAATTGCAAATAAAAAACGTAAAACAAAAACACAAATAAAAATGCAAATAGAAAAACGATCATTCCCATGTTCAGTCATGCTCCACCACCACCTCCTGCACCACCGTCGTGCTCCGTCACGTGCATCACCACCAACTTCGTCGCTGCCGTCTCACGCTGCCGTCGTTTGTTATGGGAGGGGAAAACCCTAGCAAGGGATCGATTGCCAACGCAATGGCCGAGAATAGAATGTGCATTGTCACATTCTATTTTTAGAATGTGACAAAAAGACATAAATGGATTTTCGACATTAAATAAATTAAGATAAAAAAGGCATTAATAGGATCTGTTGGATTAATTACGGATGACTGAGATGGTGAACTTTTCATGCACCCAGGAAAGGTGAACCTTATTAGAAGTATTTCCTGTATATATATATATATATACACATATATATAATATTTAAACAATATACTCAATAGAAGAACAATAGTTCAAGTTAAATTTAAATTCCATTTAGTACAAGAACTTTTAATTTGATGGAATAGTTCGTTAGAAGTTTCTTGTGTGTTAATGAAGTTCATGAGTTCAACTTACCAACAATGTCATTTATTTTGAATAAATTCAGAATAAACTACGATTCTATTCGGTTAAATCGGGTTAAACGGTTAAAAAAGGCAAAAAAGGCAATTAAACCAATGATTAGATCGCAAGCTGGACATTTGGACCGGATCGCTTGACCAATTCATGGTCCTATCCGATTTTCAAAAGATTGCGTACAACTCATAATTTACAGATTATCACATTTGATTATCGAAATGATGAGAAAAACATTTATAAGGTTGAACTCATAATAATCAAATGGATGCTACTGTTCAAGATACAGCATGCATGCATATATAGCAGATTATATAAATCACATGTGCTCCAGATAGATATATCTGTTTCTAGGAACCGTCGAATCGGGTCAATTAAAATCGTGATCGTTAAAAATCCGTTATTTGTCAAAGTCCGCTGTTGTTATATTGCATACGTAAAACCCGTGTATTTTTTTGCAATTTGGAAGGGGACGTGTTCTTAGACAGATCATATTTGATCATGATGGGATTACAGTTGGAATGTTCGGAGTTGAACAATCAATCAATCTGAAAGAGGATTAGATTAGGACTTCTTCCTATCTATTAATATCATAAGTATTTCTCATTCATAGTTTCGTCACACAGCCACGTAACCTGAACACGTATAAGATTACGTATGCAGTAGACATGTGATTAGTGCAGAAGACCAAAAATAATTATGGACCCCAATCCTGCAAATTTAATTGGTATGTTCTACGTATTTTTCGTCCATAATCTTGTGGATTATTACCGCGTATTCTCATTTCACATTGAACCAATAATTCGTCCGGTCGCCTTTCTCGCTTCTGCTCTTTCAAGTAGAAATAGACGACTTTGAATTCTCAAGAAATAACCTATTGCTTAAATGATAATAAATTAATAATAACAATAATGACGCCGCAAAATAAATCAAATCTGGTGACGGGATTTATACCGTGTGGTCGTGCGATTTTCTTTGCCACAATCGTGACAAAAGGTGCGACAAGGAAGTTTTTTTTAAAAATAAGTTGAATATATATTGGATCCACCTAATATTATATACAAGAATTTTCATATAAGATAATAATATAATCAACATCCAATTTGTGAACGATCTCTTTCATTTTTTTCTTTGACGACTTTGGTGAAGGATTATGAAACTTTATCAAGCCACGGTACAATAGATTACCCTAGGGGCAATAATTTTAGTTATGGTTTGTTTCTTTTGCAACAAACTTTTGTTGATCACAAATTAAACTATATTTTATATATAGCCTCGTTAGGCATTTTATGCTATGTATTTTTTGTTACTAGAATAGTGGCAATGAATACACAATTGGTATAACTCTTTAGATATCAACTTTTGGTCGTGGGTCTTGTAGGGCGCTTAAATAATTGCAAGTCAAAGTTCTTGTTGTAACAATTAATGAATATGTATCTTCGCTACAATTTTTTTTTGAAATACTTATATAATATTCTATTTAATTCTGTTATGAATTTCCTTATTGAGTTTTTACCCACGTGCTCCTCCGAGCTTCTGTAATTACATTTAAGCACCTATCTTTTTTGCAATATCACTTGTGTCCCTACCTTCTTGGCTATTGACAATTATGCCCTAGTTTAGTTGTTGTCCATTCTCCTCCTTATGGACATTAATTTAAAGCACAAACTTACAAGCTTATTTGAAAAAAAAGATTGAGACACAATTGTAATTATTTATTATCATTCCTACTTCCTCACCATCATCTTCTTGACAACACTGCTCCCCCACCCCTCCAATTTCCTGTGCCACAAATTCCTATCATCCACCCCCTCCCAACTACGGATGTTGCCTAAGTCTCCTTCCCATTACCTCTCCCTCTCCTCTTATGCTCCAAATTTCCTTTACCCCTGCCTCCTCCTCTTGCTATATGTCACCTCGAGCCTCCTCCTCCTCCTCAACACCACCTCTCCTCTCCCCATCATGCTCTAGACTTCCTCCATCTCCGCTCCCCACCACCTCCCCCTTCCTCCTACACCCTTGACATGACCTTCTTGCTAAGATGCGATCCACAATGAGAAAGTCGTCGAAAGCACTTCATTAAATGCTACTAGCCACCCAATGGCAATTCCTTCGCCACTGGTGTCTGGGATATGTGATCAAAGAAAATAGGGTTTGTGGAAGAGGAGATGAGAAGTGGAGAGATCAGATGGAGGATCTATGATGGGTCTGTGCAAGGAGGCATAGAATTCGATAATTTTGAGGTCAAGTCAAGGCCTCCTTAAAGTCCTTGATGGCAGGTAGTCGTAGTAACAACCTTGAGATGGATATCATGTATTGATGAAAACATATACAAATATATTTTTATCCGTTCGTATTTGCATTCATCAAATAGAGGATATGGATGTCATTTTCTTATATCTGGCGAATATGAATGCAAATACATGCAAATGTTCAACATTCGCCCAATACAAATATCCTCAATTTTGATGAATATGAATGTGAATACGAATGTTCAAAATTTTGAAGATATGAATATGAATATTCTTTTTTTTTGAAAGATATGAATATGGGTACAAATATGAATATGCATGTTCAAATTTTGGATGATACCAATACTTTCATGATACATAAAAAAGCAAGTTTAGTAAGATTTTTTATTATTTAGTTATATGTTTATGTCTCCTTTTATTATTTAGTTATTTTTATGCACATGTTCAATATTAAAATATTTAATATTTTTTTTACATTGGAAATTGTTATAAACCTAAATTGCTTATAGCTTTTAAGTAAATTTGGGCATGTATAATATTCATATATTAATTCCTATTCATTTGTCGAATATCCGAATCTGAATTATCAACATATGTTTTGCATTCATATATATGTTTTGCATTCGTATTCATATTTTGAGGATATTATTTTACATTTTAGACATTTCTGTGATATTTGTATTCATATTCGGATTTTTAAAAGTATAAGGATGTGGCAACACCTATATTCATATAAGTATATATATCCGACTATTTTCATCCCTAATGTCATGACTATGTCTATCGTAATATGTGTTTGTGTGCAAACTAATTTAAAGTGTTCTCTCGCTCTCTTTTACTTGGGAGGAATTTACTTATAGGGCATGGGTCAATTATAGAAGGGCACAAGTATTATAGACTGTCTCTTACCTATAATTGGGTTTGAACAAACTATAGTACAATTTATTATATGCGTGGTCATCTTAAGGAATGACATAAATGTTAATGATATGAAAAGGTAGGGGCACAAGTGATGTTGCAAAAGAGGTAGGGGTTTTGTTGTAATTGCAGAGTTCAACAGGGAACACGTGTAAAAATCTATATAAGATAAAGAAGATAGAGAATTAAATGTAAATAAAAGCTAGGTTTTAATACAACGGTCTGGGTATGGTATACGTAAAAATAGGAAAAACTTAAGTTCATTTTCCAAGGGTCCGTTTGGTAACAGGGTTGGGTTGGGGTATCCCCTATGAATAGTAGTTATTTGGTCGGTTGGGAGGGTTGGAGTGATAATTGTGATGTGATGTGACATTGATTATATGTCATTTTGACTTTTTAATGATTATAATATATTTTTTATATTAATAAATTTTTTGAACATAATTAAAAATATTATAGTAAAGAAATTATAGGGTCAATACAAGTAATCCCAACCCAGGTTGGGAGGGTTGGAAGGTGGGGTATGTCGGTGTACATCGGCTACCAAACGAACCCTAAGAGTCCCCAGGTAGAACTCTTAGTGTGAAATTCCATGAGCACGGAGGTATGCATGCAAAAATATCATCTCTTCAATATAGAACCCTAAATATGGTCATGCATCTAAAACTTAGAAAGTATGAGAGTGTTCTATAAGAGTAGGGTGTACTAGCTTATTAACTTGGCCCTAAGAATTTTGGACGGTTGCCAACATGTCTATCTATGCTCAATCCCAACAAGTTGTCAAAGCTAGTCTTCCTTGATAATAATCTAGGGATCTAGGTTTTTGACACAGTACAAATGGTATCAAAGGTTCCATCTGATAATGGAAAGGGTTATCTAATAGACCTTAAGCCAAGAGCGTGCATCTTCTACTATTAGTAGAAATAAGTGGTGAGCTATATCACAAGGAGGACATTGATAATTTAAGTTGGGGATCTTGTAATACACCAAACAAAGTCCTATATATAAAATTTACAAAGTTCTAGAGTTGGTTATGAGTGGAATAGTGGGGGAATATTACGTGAGACCTTGGGCTTAAGCATTTTATGTGATTATCGGTGTGTCTATTTTATATCGAGCCCAACGAGTTGTTAAGACCAATCTTCCTTGATAACGGTCCATGGATCTAAGCATGAGACATTGCGTTCACAATTGAAGGGTCTAAAACAAAACACATTGCACAACAAGGGCTCCTCTTTTTCAATAGACCTCGACCTTTGGTAAAGAATATATGGTGGATCTCCGGCAACCTGAGAACTACTCCATGGAGATCTTGGATCAATCTCTATTTGATCACATTTATTCTTTCATTTAGCTTTAAAGCCCTAGCTAAATGCATGCATATAATATTAATTTGTACAAAATAACACTTAATAATTGACAATAAATATTGTATAAATATTGGTATTTAATTCCAAAATAAAAGAATAAAGGAAATAAAAAGGAAAAAGAATGAAATGTCAAAGATACTAAATGACCTTAGACCCTGAGATCCAATAACTATGATGACTTGGTCGATATGGAATAAAGGGGAGATAGGGTGGCTAGTTGTACAAAATACAACTCAAAAACTAATTCTTTTACTCAATAATTAGTATTTTGGCACCTATTTATTTTTCTGTTTTATACTTCAAATAATAAAACCCTCAACATGAAACTTGTACATAAAATACGAAGAAAATACAAAATTTATCTCATGACACAAAATGAAAAGTCATAAACAAAACTTTCCAAGCTTGTATCTCCTCCACATATACTCAAAATTGACCAAACTAATCTTTCATTTCATAAAATTAAATTATCCTTAATGAATGTGGTTTCATTTAATTTGGATTTGAGATGCAAAAGTTGATTTTTGGATCCCCCTTTACTATATACATATATATGATATTCATTATATTTATTATTTATATTTTAAACTTCTTTATATTTTTATATACCTGTAAATATTATTTAAAAATCAATGTAAGTAATAAAAATAGAATAAAAACACTAAAATACATTAAAATAAAAATTGTTAAAATATAGAGGTAAGTTATACTATATAATACATAAACATATTTATTTAAGTAAATACATAAAATTAGAAAAATACAATAAAAATATGTAAATATGTCAATAAATAAGTTATAAATATACAATATATGTAAATATATTAATAAAAGGATTAAATGGGGCTGCCCCCAACATGGCTGTCCAGACCCCTACTTGGGTGGTTTTTTTTCAAAAAATGCCATCATGTATATTCATCCCTATAACCCTCCTATATACCATTCGAATTTCGTCAGAAACAGAGACTCCTACAGCCTCCATCGAGATGGTGTCGATTTTAAAAATCCTGTTACCGTTAAAAAATTATTGTTTGGATGGAGGCCCTAGGGGTCTTTGTTTCTAACGAAATTCGAATGGCATATAGGAGGGATATAGGGATGAATATACATGGCGACATTTTTTGAAAAAAAAAGTGCCGAAAATGGCGCGGGGGCAGCCCCATTAACCTCTTAATAAAATACATAATATAAAATAAAAATAAAAAATACCTAAAATACAAGTAAATATACCTATGTATATACATGTAAAAATTAGTATATAATAAATTGCCATGTAAAAATAAATAAAATTATAATAAAATACTACCTAAATAAATAAACATAATTGATCTTTTAGCTTTTATATATTTTATTTATTTTCTATTTTATTTTCATTTATTTATTCTTTTTTCATGTTCTGTCGTTTTGTGGCTTATGTTGACTAATGGGAGTTCGACGAAAGTTGACCCTTGGTCATGTCCTTTTTCCTAGGTTTACGTCCGTCAGAATGTCAAACCCCTCCATTTTTCCTGCTTGATACACTACCCAACACAACTCAATTTCTTCATGAAAACTGTTGTCAATACATCCATCTATCACGCCCTAAGTTGACTTGTTCTGTCAATCATCGAGTCGTGCATAAACCCTAGATTTTTTATCGCCATCGACCTGTGCAGAAATAAGAAGATCCTCATCCATTTTGATTTTGGTCCTCTGTCAATCACTGGAACCCTCCGATCATTGCACAATCGGGTCAATGTTGGTGGTACTAGATTCCTCGTTAGATCTGCAGCGCACGTGATGTAGTGAACAGAGTGATCCCCATTGCTAAAGCTCGCTCTAGTGATGGCCTCTGCTCCTTGGCCCTAGGTCAAGTTTGAGTTTTTTATTACTTTCCTAGGTAGATTTCGTGATCATTTTTCATTTCTTATATTTGGTTGTTATATTCATATGTAGCGTAACTTTTAGGATCAAGGTTCATCGGAGCTAGGGCTTCGGCCATCGTCTCGCATGTACATGCCTCGTCTCGACTCCCTGTCCACCTTACCCTCTTCCCACCACATTTCTCCATCTTACACACCATCCAATCCACCCTGGCCCTCTCCATATCAGGAGATCGAGGCTCCTTCCTACGTTGTCTATCAGAGCTCACCGACCACCAACACCTTCATCCATTTCATCCAATAAAGACCTAGGGATTGCCTATGCTTGCTTTGTCAAAACCTATAGGTCCCTGGAAGAAACGACCTCAATTGAGGCGAATCATGCCCAAGAACTCAATCCCTAGGAGTATGAGCTACATCGAGCTTCCAGGACCCCATCAATCATTGTAGATTATTGCAAGAACTCTTGATGAAGCTACGCTTCATCATCTTTATTCTATCATTTTGGCCTTAAAAACCCTAGTAAATGCGTGTAAATAGAGCTAATTCATGCATTTTAGCATTCATGTATATGTGTGTAAATATTGTATAAAATACGGTTTTTAATACCAAAATTATAGAATAAAGAAAAGAAAAGAAAAAGAATAAAATATTGTAAATATTTTATGACCCGAAACCCCGAGACCTAGGCATCTCGATGAATAAGTCGACAAGGAATAAAGTAGGGGGAGATAAGGTCAGAAATACAGAAAAAATACCAATAAAATTCCTTTTATTTTATTCATTCTTTATTCATTTTTGGGACCTATTTTTGGTTCCACTTTTTGTGCATCAAATAAAGAAACTTTGTACATGAAAGTTGTAGATAATAAAATAAAGAAAAATACAAAATTGATTTCACAGAAAAATAATATACAGATAAAAAGTTATGGTCTGAATAAAAATCCAGAACCCCAACTTCCCAGACCCGTATCTCACAAATGAAAACTCCAAATGCAGCATACTCACCTTTAATTGTATATAGAAGAAAATAAGCTATTTAATGACGGTGGTTTCGCATTTGGCGGAGCTACGATTTGAAAGTTGAGTTTTGGACCCCTATTGTATACTTGTACATATTAAAATATTCGATTTATTATTTATTTGTTATTTTTATAATTTTATATTTTTATAATGTTGTAAATATTACTTATAATAATTATGTGCATTAAAATCAGAATAAAAATGCAAAGAAAAATAAAAATAAAAATGAACATATAAAGAATACATAGGTACATTACCTATATATATACCTATACAAAACATACTTGTATTTTATTAAATATACAAAATATTTCATAAAAATAAAATAAAAATATATTTGTGTATATAAAAGTATTTTATAATTTTATAAAATAATAATCAAAAATAAATAAATAAAATATATACAATAAAAAATAAAAGACTACAATACATAGATATAGATACCTATAGGGGTATAAATGCAAACTTGTAAAAATATACTTCATAAAAATAAATAAAAATCACCATAAATTAATTCATAAAATAATAAACATTTTTTATTTTATAAATAAAAATCAATAAAATCGTTTGCTATTTTATTTTGATTTTAGAAATCTTTTTCTCCAGGTTTTTCCTGGTTGGTCCACGTGGACCAACCAGGGGGCTGGGAGAGTTGACCTCGGTCAACTCTCTGCCCAACACCTGGGCTCTTGTCAGACTGTATTTTTCTTGGATTTCGCGGATTTTTGGAGGCCGATTCTTTCACCGAATGAGGTCGGTCTCTTCACGAGATATGTAGCCCTATGACTGATCATACTCGCCCGATCATTTTTTCGACCTTTGGGTCGTTGTGCCACCCGTGACACGCCCTCGAAGTTCGCTCCAGAGCCTTCTTTCAAAAACGACCCAACACCTCCTTTGTCATTTTGAACCCTTTTTGACCACCTTCCTTCATCTCTTGGACGTGCTCTGGACTGGACTTGGTGACAGCAAGTCCTCCAGCCCTTCGGAGGGGAGTGAGGCGGTCGGGAGGTGCTTCCAATCCATCTCCGGCCATCCACGGCCGTTGAGGTCCTATCTCGCAGTTTATCCACTGCTCGAGGTCATTTTCTTCTTGTTTTTCTTGCTCGTTAGATAGCTGCTAGTTGTAGTTTTTAGTTTACTCTTTTAGCTTGCAGACTCACCCACCATTTCCCATCGTCTTCACGATCAAACACCTGCCGGAGCTCTTGAGCTCCGGCGAACCACCATCCACACCATCGTCCACCTCTTGCGCCCGTGGTGAGCCCTGGAACACCATCTGTCGCGTTCCCTTTCTTTTGCAGGTTCCAGGAGCTCGAGAGACTCCCATTTGGGGTCGTTTTTGACACGGACCTACGTCCTGGGGGGTGTCATCCTTCACCAACTCCACCGTGGAGAACCGGCCATCGTCAGGCCATTTTGAAGCTTCCACTACTTCGAGGAAGCCCCCAGGTTCGTCGCCGGCCATTTGGAAGCCTCATCGACGGCCGGAGGGCCGAGATCAAGGTCAGGGGAACTCGCTTCACGGCGAGTTCCTTCCCGTTCTACGTCTTGGACTCCCTGTCGTCCGATGAGGCCTCGATCTTCCAGGCGTACAGTCACCGTAGGATCAGAAACTCCACAGTCGTCAGATCGTCAACTCCTTATCTAATCCGTGCCGTTGGAGCGAAGGGGTACGGAGGCACGGATTGCCGACGCGTGGCGTAAGTCATATATCCTTGGCCGTGCGATCCGCCCCCTCTACTGGGTATTTTGCAAGATCAACCCAGTGCTTTTTTGTATTTTATATTAGAACTAAAATCATTCATCTGCAGCATTATATTTTTTGTAATTTTTACAAAAACCACCCCTGGAACTTTTTTGAATCACAGAACAGTCCTCCCCAGGTGCACGTGCTCACGCACGCGCCCCCTGGGAATTTTGCGGGGAAGGCCTTGCTGGTTTACGCATTGCTATTTAGTACTGCAAATTTAATTTCAAGAGTGTTATTTTGTGGCGAGATTGCATCTTGGCCCTGGACTTTTCGATAATTGCTTATATACCCTTTCCAGGTGCGCGTGCAAGTCACGTGCACCCTGGGGTTTTTGCACAAGTAGCCTTGCGGCTTTGTTTATTTCCATCTAGTGCTGTAATCTGGTATTCAAGTTTTAAACTTTTGGGAAATTTGCTTGCCAGCCCTAGAACTTTACCTTAATTACACATATACCCCTGGCTTGCATGTAGTTTCTTGTTGTTATCTCTAATTTTTGCATGCATCTCTCAATTCGAAAAAAATCCCCAAAAAATAGAGTTAAGTTCCTGTTGCATAGTAGTTTATCCCCATATTTTTATTTTTCATAATTATTGCATTTTATTATTTATACAAATTCAAAAATAGCCATTTTCAGCACTGTTTGCATGATAAAATACCAAAAAAATATAAAAAAACTCCTCAGAAAAATCCCAAAAAAAATTTATTTCCTGTCTTTTAGTTTGTTTTAACTCCCAGCCAAAAATCATTAAAAAATACAAAAGAAAACTCCAAAAAATCACAAAACTCTAAAAACCTCTATAAAAATATTAAAAATCCTACAAAATCCCGAAAAATACAAACTTTGTGCCTAAATTTTCCTTATTTCATTATCTTTCACTGAAAATTAATGTGGAGAAGTTTTGTTACTGTTTGCCATTTTCTTTCTCCATTTTAGTTTCAGCCTTGCATTTTTGCCACTGTTTTCTTTATTTTGACAATTAAAAATAACAAAAACATTCTAAAAATTACCCAAAAATCACAAAAACAGTAAAAAAGTATAAAAAGACCAAAAAGACTTTATTTGCTAATTTTTGAACATTTTTATCTATTTTTATAAATATCTCTTTCTCCCTTTTATTACATTGTCCTTATTTCCCAATATTGAAAAAGAAATTAAAAAAATATAAAATATAAAAAGAAGATAAAAATCAGTAAATTAAAAATCAAAATACAAAAATACAAAATTAAAAATAAAATTAAAAAAATATAAAATTAAAAACCCACAAAAAATAGCTTAGTAGACAATTGATCACATTCACACATTTTGTGCATCTTACCCCGTTCTACCTGTCTGCTCCCTGTGTTCGACCTCTACACATACTTGCACTATACACATCTTGTTGTAGAGTTATAATAAATTTTAACTCCGCACATTTACTTTCATTGCTTGATATATTTGTCGTGGGTTAATTGTTGATTAATTCGGGTTTCGTGAGCGGTCGCTCGGCGACACTGTAGTCCCGCCTTGTGTGGACTATTTTGACCCTCGCCAAATCCGAGTTATCAACTCTCCAGACACTTCAACATCATGGGAGAGGCCTTTGATCAAAAGGAATTGACGATTGAGGGAAGTCAATTTCAGAGTTATTCCCCGTTCTTTCGAATGTGGCCTCAACCGCTCGATGAAGTGCTCGCTCCATATTGTACAAACATCATCTGATCACTCCATGTATCAACTGCATGATGGAGTCCAAGAAATAATCCTAGTCGTGCATGGCTGAAGCGATATCGACCAATCTCTACAGCTCATCGCATTAGTGAAATGACATTGGTGCATGGAGAGCACCACTGGATGGTGTGCAAATGAGGGGTAGTTTTCACTTGCAACCCCCTCCCCCCTTTTAAATTTGTTTAATTATGTAAATATAATTTGTAATGTAAATAATTTACAAGGACTCCTCGTACTTTCATTGTATTTACAATAAGGTTCCTAACGAACTCACCTCACATGGAACCCCATGTGAGGCGGGCCATTTTGCACTATTACCCTTGCAAGTTTATATATCTTTGTTTAGTCTTGGAACTTGAAATGTTTTGGGGAAATTTGCATGGAGATCCTAGTAGTTTAATATTATTGCAAAAATACCCATGATAGGTTGTTTATTTTTATTTATGTTTTTCTATTTCTATTAATTAGCTCACGTGCTTGTTAAATCTTGGGGGAAATATACTAAATGCTTTAACTCATGTAGACGACCACTATATTTTTAGTTAGCATTTTATTATTTTTTCCATTTATTAAAATTATCTAGGAGCTAAATATTCCCTCTCAAAATACAAAAAATACAAAAATATAAAATAATTGTAAAAATTCCAAAAATATAAGTATATATTACTATATATTAGAACTCCAAACTAAAAATCACGAAAAATTATAAAAAGGAAACATTAAAAATAACAAAAATCTAAAAACTCTAAAAAGTCAGTAAAAATTCCAAAAAAATAAAAAATAGTTTTTTATTATTTATTTTTATATATTTTTATTACATATTAAAAATATATTTGGGAATTTTTGGATTTATTATCTATTTTTAAATTCCAAAACAATACATCCTATATATTATAGTCAATGTTTTGACATTTTTAATCCATCCTATATTAGAGACAGAACTCCGGAAGAGCATTTTCCTTGTCTGTAGGAGGTACAAGAAGCGGGGAGTCCTGAGGATGGTCTGTGAAGTCCGAACTAATCACTTGGGAATCGCCCTGAATTAATAGAGATGTCGAACCTGTGGAATTGATGTGGGTATCGGTGGAGCTCCAATTAAACCATCTGGGGGTTTTCAACTTGAGAACAAAAGGGAAATAGATGAATAGAAATGATCACATGTGAAAACAAGAGGATGAGTGAAGAGATGAAGAAATCTCAAAGTAAGCGACTAAAAAAATGTAAATAGAAGAGAAGAAAAATGGCGCAAGTGCGCGGGATTGTTCTTTGAATCCTACTATATTTAAATAAACACACAACAAAGAGTTCACCAACTCGACACAAGTGAAGCCTTAAATGATTGGCTATTTTTATCTTTTCAATTTTATTATTGTTTCGGATAATCTTGTAATATGTCCTTAATGGCTAGCCCTATAGGAGAGTGAGTTCTGCCAGAAAAGTATCTCGTACTTTCCACTTCATTTGTATCCTGTGATCTGTACTTTTGAGGTCCTCGATATCGGTCCTGAGGGGCTACTCAAACAAAGAATAAGAGAGGAAGCTGATAATGGTGAATCAAATACTTCGAACAATGCCCGTAAGGGGAGAAGGACCTACTTGGATGTAAAATGATGAGATAGACACCCTCGTGGAAGCATGGCCTATCCTCAGTACTTCGGATCAGGTCGAGTAATCTACACAAGACATGAACACCGTCGTTGACAAGGCCCTACCCGTTCATGTACGATAAAAGTGCCAGTACTTCGTCGGTCCTAGGTGATAATCGAGGCAACCACAGATCGGATTTTGGCTCTATTCACTAAGGGATGTGTCTACTCTGTCTGGAATGTACATGAACAGAATGTGGGCTTTGTGAACCCCAAAAATGATGTATGTTGCGAATTTTAATTATGGTCAAAGTTTATTTAGCAATACCCTAGATTTAATTTTTGGGTTCTCTTTTTTTAGTATTTTTTCATAAATTGTTATTATTGTGAAGCACAATTTGAGTTTGAGCTAGATTCAAACATATGGGAGACTATAGGACCATGCAAATATTAGAGATTTGGATCTAGCTTCCATAAAAACCCTCGATTATCCTTGTTAATTATGTGGAATTAATGTTTGAATTTTCATTGCATTCAGGCAATTTCTCATTAATAAAAAATTACTTAATTAATATGTCAATTAAAAGTAAGAGATCAACTTAATTTTTCACTTGGTAAGTCCATGGTCGAACACATGGAGGAAACTGTCTTCTTAGGTTGATATATAGTCGATCTAGATATTAGAATTTTAGGGAAGCATTTTTTGCATTTTTAAATGCTATTAATGAATGGATTGCACTTTTAGCTATGTTCGAGGACTAATGCAATTTATGATCAAATCAAATCTAAAAATCCTCAAAGTTGGCCAGAAGATAAACTATGATGAAATTTAACTACTGTAATTTTTTTAGAATTTTTGGATGCGATATGAATGAATTATGAATAAAATATACATACTAGGTGATTTTGAGAAAATTAATTTTAATAAATATCAATAGATTTATTTCTTGGAATTAAAATTATCCTAGATGAGTCTACGTGAGATTTATCTAGGAAAAATTTTAAACCCTACAATTAAGTCTATTAAAAATCAATTCAATTTATTATGACCTCAATATGTATGCAAATGACGTGAAATTTAGGCACAATGTAGAATAACCTAAAATCTACCTATTATGAATTTTTGGAATTTTTAAAACAACAATAATTTAATATGAATTAATGAACATATAGTGGGCAAAATAAGTAAATTTTCACCAAAATAATTATATTAAATAATGCATGTCTCACAAAAACACCTTTAAGATCCACAATGATAGAGCATGAATTGTTCTACAATATGATATTTTTATAATAATAAAATTAAGACAAATAAGACTCAAATTAATGTCCAAATCTAAGGGTATGAATGCAAAACAAGAAAATAAAAGTAACATAAAAATAGAGCACGAGGTTTCTTCTTTAATTACCAAAACCTCCTAGGGCCTCCTCGTAATTTTCATCCATGTACGTGCACAACGCGTGACCTACTGGAGCGAGGTATGTTGGAGATTGTGGAAAAAGATCGAGACGATGTTTAAATTATCCAAGTGGCATGTGCAATGCACATGCTCTAGTTGAGGAGGGATCTTTTGATATTAACACGGAAGTTGTGGGGTCCTTCTGCAAATACCCCCCCCCCCCCCCCACGTGGGGGGAGGATAAGGGCGGGTCAAAAGGGGGAGCGTGGGTGCTGTAGCGGAGTGGCACATGCACAAGTTGGAGAAGCAGCTGCTCCAGGAGACCAGTGCCGTCCCTGACATTTCATGGGTCCTAGGCAAAAAAATAAAAAGAGGCCTTTAAAAAATTTTTAATAAGAGCAAATTGTTCCTAGTGTGTTTACCATCAAGTATAAAATAAAATATTCTATTTTTGGGGAACAATCAACCCTTATATAATCTCATTAAAATTTTGAATTTAGCTTGAGTTCACCGAAAATTCGAATTTATAGTAGGGATTATTGGATACGGATATCTGTATCCGACTACTAATCGAATATGGATTGAATATGGATATGTGTTGTAAAAATTTTCCAAATACGTATGCAGATATGGTAATGGCTTAATATCCAGATATCCGAGTACAACATTTAATATTGGTTTATATATTAGTTAATGTAATATACGCCACAACACTATGTTATTATGCATTATATATAATATAATATAATAATATATTAATGATATCAATAAACTTCTGTTTGTTTGGGAATGGGCACTAACAAAAGTTACGAAACTCTAACCCCCCTTTTGTTTCTGGTCAAGAACACATGTTACTTCGACGCTACCTCTTATCAGGATGCAACTTATTTATATTTCATTGTCATTTTTTAAAATCATTTTGAACTTTAATAGAATTTCAATTCATATTCGTATGTGGTCTTTGTTCTATATGTATTCGGATTCTATGTTTATTGGATCCATATTTGGATTCACTCTTTATTTGATTCATATTCGGATTGGCTATTTATTCGATCCACATTCGGGGTCCGCTCTTTATTTGATCCGTACTCGGATTCGAATTCACATCAGTATTTTTAAAGATATGATTTCCTTAATGCATATCCGAATCATATCCGCATCGGTATTCGATAGAGACAAAATAAATATGGATATAAAAATAGACATATCCAATCCATATCCTATTTATTTTTATCCCAAATTTATAGAGGATTATTTTTCTATAGGTTGTTTCACCGACAAATTCTATTATATTCCTAACCTAAAATTTTGATTATGCAAACCTGGGCCCCTAAAATTAACGGGCCCTGGGCAATTGCACTTCAAAACAATGCCCATGGCCTGCCCTGCAGGAGACACACGCCCAGAGGTGGAAATTGTCGCAGCTCGATGATGATGACTTAGAGGACGACGACTAGCGATGGAAAGGCAAGGACAGAGTGTGCCTCAAGGGGCGCAACTGCTTCTTGCTCATCGACACATGACGGAGCAGGAATTGTTACCGTCGGTAGGGGGTGAAGATACAAGGGTGGAGTGTGAGGATCGATGGTGGTGATTTGGTTGTGTGGATTTGCATACGAGTTGTAGCAAAGAACACGAAGATCAAAGAAAAAGAAAGAGGAAAGGAAGAGGAGAGAAGGTACCTGGAAGGTATGAAATGTGTGGGGTGCTTGGGAATGACCTCTAGGAAGAACTCTGATATTCACTCAACACCTCGGTTGGGGCAGAGCTCAGCTGATCGGAGATATGACAGTCGCAGGAGGTCGTGCACTCTCGGATGTTACGTGGGAGATGTGGGCAAGGTGGATAGGGAAGAGCAGGTGAGGCAATTGTGTCGTGCGTGCGGGAGTGAGAGAGGTAGAGAGAGATGAGGGAAAGTCGAAGGACGTGAGGGAGAGGAGTGCACGGGGATAGTGAGCGGTTGCACAGGTTGCGAGTGACTGGGGAGTTGTTATAGGGAGAGAGAGAGAGAGGGAGGGTGCAGGTCGTGCATGGGTTGCATGGGTGAGCGAGAGAGAGAGAGAGAGAGAGAGAGAGAGACGGAGGAGAGAGGGATGAGGGAAGGTCACGTGCTAAGCACGTGACCAGGCAGAAAGAAGGGAAAAGGGGGTGAGTTGGAGGTGCCATGTGGTGCGTGTGAAGGTGGCCACGTTGCGGGGGTAAATAATAAATTAAAACAAAATAAAATCAAAGGAATAAAATAAATAATAATTAAAATAAATAGTGTAAAATAAAACAAATAATAATTAAAATGATAAATAAAGATAAATAAAATAACTAAATAAAATTACGAAAATAAATAAATAAAATGAAATGAAAATGGGGGTGACACGTGGCAGCTCCAGGAACGTCCATGTGTCACTCCTAGAAAAATGAAAATTAAATCAAAGGAAAAAAAAGAAATAATAAAGTGGTGAAATCAAAAAGTGGACAACATGGAAATTGATCATCTCGACGAGAACTGTAATTTTTATGAAGAAATTAAAATCAAAATAAAGCATCTGTACAAAAAGTGTTTTTGGGGGCATCCTATGGGTATAAAATACTATATTTTTGTATTTTGTAATTTTTTTTGTCATTTTTAAAATAAGATAAAATCAAAATAAAAATCAAAGAAAATATAAGATAAATATTTACAACTTAATCTAATTTATTGTATTTTTTAATAATTAAGAAAATAAAAAGATAAAATAAAGAGGTAATTTGGTCAATATGTACAATACACAATGGGGACCCAAAATCAAATTTCACATACGAACTCCGATTCTTTGAATTTGGTCTTGTTTTGAATGTAATTGAACGTACATAAATTCAAAAGTGAGTAGGGGCCCATAAGAGACTGTATGAGAGATATATTCAAATTTAAAGTCCTTAGTCTCAAACTCGGGTTAGGGTTTTATAAGTCAATTTTACAAGTTTGTAATTTTTTATACTTTTCTTTTATTCTTGTTAGTAATATGTACACAATAGAGTTGATTTTATTAAATTCTAAGTTAGTGAAAAATAAATAAAAATAGGAGAAATATGGTGAATATACATGCTTCTTATTTAATGATAAAATACAAACATTAATTCTAAATGCATAAATGAGAATAATGCAAAATACATGGAGATATGCAGCTAATTACTCAGAAATGGAGCTCGATTTTCAACTTTTAGAACGATGAATCACATATTCATCACTTACTTGACAAAGCAATCCTTAAAATCTATGGGCTCATTCACATAAAGAAATGAAAATAAAGGCAGAAAACACAACTCATGAGAAACAAAAAAATAAGGGGAAATAGGGTGGACAAAAGTGTATGAGACAATGGAAGTGCGATAAAAACGAGTGAGCCCTCAAGTGAACAACTTGGTAAAATATGTCCGAGAGTTCAAGTGTCCACATGTATTATTACAATAATAAATGGAGTCTCTCTCTCGCACAAAAAGAAAAGGAAAATCTAATCCAATGCCTTACGAAAATCAAATCTCCAAAGTTGGCTAAGCTTCCTCTCCAACTGGTTCGTGCAAAAAGAGTCGATATCAATTCCCTTTGCAACAAAGTCAATAAAGAGATCCCTTGCATAGCACCAACCCTCCTAGGAAGATTGCCCAGACTCGGCGATCCCTTGCAACAAAGTCGACAAAGAGTTGTATTCGCACAAATAAATAATTATCTTGAAAAATGAAGAATAAAAATGATAGGAAGAATAATGCACACAAAATATATCCTAACTGTTGCTCCATGGCTCAAGTATCCTGCAAATTGGATCTGACAATCATTATGTCAGCTGCTCTCACAACACTCAACACCCGAATAAAGCGTAACAAGAAAATAATCAATCAGCGGTATAAGTAAGTAATGAATCTAAGTGAGATGAAATTTATTATACCCTACAAATGAGTGTGTATAGCAAGCAAGTGTAGGGGACGAACCACAGAAAGCAACGAGGATAGATACAAAAAATGGCATTGAAGCAAACTATCAGCAAATGTTTTTTTGTGTTTTTATAGGATTTTTCTAGTTTTATGATTTTTTAATTATATTTGATTTTACGTTTTTAACTATTTTATATATTTTTTAAAATTCTATAATTTTTGTTTTCTTTTTATATTTTTTTCTAATTTCCATCTTCTTTTTCTGAGGATATAATATATATATATATAATTATAGTATAATGTAAATATTATAAAGGATATATGTATAAGAAATGTATAAAAATATAGGAAATATAAACAAGAATAATCTTTTTTTAAGGTTTTGAAATGTATTATGGTATTTCTAATAATAATACTAATATTAATAAATATATAAGTAGTAATGTGTATATATAGTCTATATACGGTTTTCTTTTTATAAATATAGCTATATATAATCAAAAATTACAAAATAGATTTTTTTTCTATTTTTCAATGTTTTTGTGATTTTCTTATAAATTTTGCTGATTGCTTTGGCATTTTTAATTGATTCAAAATGTCAAAGCAGTGACTTATAATAATAGACCATATTATTTTGAGTTTTAAAAATAGATAATAACTCCAAAATTATTCAAAACTATTTTTAATGCAGATTATCTAATAAAAATAAACAATAATAAAAGAATTTTTACAAATTTTAATAGGGTTATGAGGGTTTTTCTTATTTTAAGGGGTTTTCTTTTATTATTTTTATGATTTTTGGTCTGGAGTTAAGATATATAGTAATAACTAATATATGATTATTTGGAATTTTTTAAAATGCTTTTGTAATTTTTTGTACTTTTATTTCTAGATAGGGAATAAATGCTCTATTTTATAGGAAATGTCCTAATAAAAATATTTGTATTAGAAGAATATTTAAGGTATATAACCTAATTTTCCCAGATTTTTTAAGCGTCATAGATTTTAATAAAAGTGAAATCAACAAAAAGAAAATTCAATACTGACAAGGATCTTTTGCAATATATTGAAAGTTTCTATGCATTACAAAATTCCCTAACAAAATCCAGGGGCTAATTGTGCAAAATACCCAGATATATCGATTTTAATATGCACTAGAAGGGGTTATTTTTACAAATAACAAAAAGTTCCATGTGTAACTTGCAATTTTCTCCATAATATAGTACTTAATATTAAATATAATGGACTAAACATAAATATGGAAACCTAGAGGTGGTTCAATGAAAATTGGGGCCCTAAGTGCAAATAAAATAAATACAAGGTTCAAATTGCAAATGTTACAAAATATTTAGAATACAGAGGTATGTTTATATGCTAAAAAGTAAATAAAAAAATGAGGGTATAATGTGCAAAATTACCCCACATGCGCGATTCAATAGCGGAGATGGCCTCACTTGACCATGTGGTGGACCCTAGATGCACGATGTCGTTTCACAAGGGACAGATAAGATCAGATCTCAGCCGCACGATCGGACGGCGTAGCGTTGCTAGATCTGACAACTTCTGCTCCGCCTGGAAGTGAGGCACGATCGGATGATATAGGAGGTGGGTGGACGAACTGGGAAGAACACCAGAGCTGGGCCACTTTGATCATTTGAATAGCGTGACTCTGGCCACCTAGAAGGCTCGCAGGTTGCCTAAAATAGAGCTGGAGCTCCTCCATTCCAGATGGTCTCTTCAGAAAAGTCCAGGACCCATTGATGGGTCTTAGCGTCTCATGGAGGTTTGGTTACCTGGAGTGCCTTCGAATGCTTAAAAATCACCTCGAATGAGGCCTAGAACTCCCAGGGCATGTAGAGCTAGCTTAGATGACAAAAAATGATAGGCTCTGGAGCCCTAGAGAGAGGAGCAGGACTACCTAGAGGCGGAGCTCCGATGATGGTTGGAACGCTGCTCTCCTCACTTCTCCGCGTTGCGATTTCAGGAAGGCCCACTTCTTGTCACAAAGGGGCAGCTCTGGCGAGGGAAATCCAAGGAGTTAGTGGATTCAAACGGGACCAAAGATAAAAAATGGGAGGAGCAAGTCTTATGTATATGCAAGAGTTCGGCTAGGATTTATGCGTGGATCGATGCTCCATCGATCGAGGATTCATCCGGGCATAAAAGAACAAAGAATGATTCCTCATATTTCATGAATAAATCATCCCCAGAAAATGCAAGATTTTGCTGGAGAAATTTAAGGAAGATGGCAGGTCAGTGAGGCTAATTGACCTTTGGGGGAGGCGCCTGGGTCAACCAAGATCGCACCCCCATTGGGCTACGTCAGCCGCTAAAGGGTAAAAAAGAAATAAAGAGAAAAATAAAATAAACAAAATGGAAAATGATTTTTTGATTTTTTTTCTTAAAACATGAAAGTTGTTCCTTATTTCATGTACTATTTTTATTATGATTTTTTATTTTTATGAAGTCATTTATTAGATTTTTATTTTTATGTCCTTATTTATATGTATATTTACATATATATATATCATGTATTTTATTTTTTTCTGTTTTATAATTTATTATTATTTATACATATTTTATGTTCTTATAACCTATTTTTTTACACATTTTTATATTTTTATTATATTTTTCTAACTTTATTTACCTACTTAAATAAATATCAGTATGTCTCATATAAGTATATTTTGCCTATATATTGAACTACATTATTTTATTTAATGTTTTTTTCATGCATTTGATCTAGGTCTATTATTCACATATATTTCAAATAATATTTACAAGTTTATAAAATACAAAGATGCTAAATGTGTAAATATCAAATATATTAAATATTATAGACATGTATATGGTACAATAAAGACTCAAATGCCATATTTTGCATATTGACTCAATTTTTAATGAAACCACCTATATTAGAAAGATAATTTAATTTATAAATAATAAGTTCGAATTTGATTGATTTGGACTTCAGATATTTATCTGTGAAGTTTTCTTTGTGGTTTTTTCATCAGTGTGTCCCAGACACATATTATACTAATTTTATATGCAATGATTTTTGTATTTTTCTTTACATTATTGTGTACAGCTTTTGCGTTGAAACCATTTTGATTTTAAGTGTATAAAATGCAAAATAAAATAGGACCCAAAAGGCTATTTATTGAAGAATTATATTAGGGTTTTCAAGGGTATTTATGTACAATTGATTTTCCTACCTCCCCGTACTTTCTTCCTTGTCGACCAAGTCAATATTGACTTAGTCTCAGAGTCTTGGGTCTGTCAGTATTTACAATACTTCCTTTCGTTTTCTTTTATTCTCTTTATTCTTTTATTTTGAATTTAGATACAAGTATTTATATATTATTTATACAAACCTTCTGAATTCTAAGTCATGCAAGTTAGTGATATTTACATGTATTTGGCTTCGATTTTAAAAATAAAATAAAAGAATAAAGAGTGATGAATGGAATTTCATCTATTATTACTTGACAATTTAAGCTTGAGCATTTTGGATGATTGTATAAATTAAAAGAAGGGTTGAATTCAAGCTAACTTCATATGGAATGGGACCTCTTCTACCAAAAAGTCACTCCTTGCCAGCTATAACTCTTTATATTGGCCTGTAAATAATGGTAGTTGGATAATTATATTTCTTCACCTTATCTCTCTTACCTAAAAAACTTATGGGAAATCAACTCTTCTGACAACCGTCTCACCTCCCACTATAATCTAATGTGCATCAAACCCCCATCATTTCAAATTGTTATTTATAAGCTGGCAGTATTGCTAAGCTTGTGGATCAGGTGTTGAACGCTCCTATGCTTGTGGGCATGGACCATGACAGTGGCTTCTCTAAAGAGGAAGAGAAGAAATTAAATCCCAACATCAAGCAATATCTCCGTAAGGTTGCTGATGGCCATTTTACAACGACGATAAAAGTTTTGTCTTCATCAGGTGTAGCACCATTCAATGGAGATACCATTAGGTATTTGGAGGCAAAATACCCTTGCATTCCACCTCTGTCCTTGTCATATTATCCCCGTTCTGAAGCCCCTCTTGTTGTGGAAGTTGACGCCATTCTTGGGTATATCAAGTCCTTTCTTAAAGGGACCTCATGTGGTAGAGATGGGTTGAGGGCCCAACACCTACTCGATGCTATGTGTGGAGAGAGGTCTATTGTGGCTATGGACCTTCTACATACCATCACCCATGTGGTTAATTTAGATTATGAGGGCGATGCCCCTTATCCTTATCAGAATTTGTAGTGTCTGTACCACTTACACCTTTGCTTAAGCCATACAATAGCATTTGTCCTAACACAGTTGGTACTATTTGGAGGCGACTAGTGTCTAAAGTCACAATGACAAGAGTTGGTAAAGATATGACCAAATATCTCAATGACTTCCAGTTTGGTGTGGGTATTTCTAGTGGAGATGAGGTTATTCTGCAGTGTCAACAAAGTGTTGAACGCTCATCATAGTGATTGGTCTCTTTCCATGCTTATAGTGGATTTTTAAAATGCCTTCAATATGGTTGATAGGACTGCCTTATTATGTCAGGTGAGAGAAAGATGCCCTTCTATGTCTCTGTGGGTGGAGTTCTTATATGGACTGGCAACAAGGTTGTACCTTTGGAGATAGGCACATCTGGTCTTCCGTTGTAGTGCAACAAGGTAATCCTCTAGGGCCGCTCCTCTTTTCTCTCATTCTACACCTACTTATCCATAATATCAGGGATAACTGCAACTACTTCTTCATACTTGGTATCTTGATGATGGTACAATTATTGGAAATACAATTGAGGTGGCCAAGGTTCTGAGTATCATCCATCAACGTAGGCTGTACTTAGGCCTTGTTTTAAATATTCATAAAATGGAACTCTTTCGGCCTACTTGTGATGGCAGGAAGCTTCGTAAAGGATTGTTCCCATCCGGTATTGGAAGAGCTTTATTGGGCGTGAAGTTGCTTGGAGGGGCGGTTAGTCGGGATAAAATTTTATTGAAGGTCGGTCTTTGGAGAGGGCTGCTAAAGCGGTAAAGTTGATGCATCTTCTTTCTCAGTTGGATGATCCCCAGAGTGAGCTTATTTTACTTCGTTCATATATGGGCATATGAAGCACTTTTATTTGACTTGAGGACTTGCCAACCTATGTACATGGAGGAGGCAGCAATTTTATCTGACAGAGGTTTTTGAGACTTTATCGGAGACATTGTTATTTGCGGAGGACCTTTTTTGACAATCTCCAATGGAGTGTGGCTTCATTGCTCATTCGATTGGGCGGTTTGGGCTACTTTCAGCAGTTGAGGCTTCTTTGTTGCCTTTGTGGCTCCCAGGATGCACTCTTATTATGTACTTCAAGATCATATCCTACGTGACAGTGTGATTTACAATGTGGACTTCGACTTTGATTATGCTCTCCAAAGAATTCATGGCATGATTCCCTCATTCGACCTCAGTTGTTTCTCTAGAAAGGTCATTATCTCCCCGAAGACTCAAAATGTTCTGGCGAGAGTTCTTTTTAGTAAAATAATTGAGGATATGGAGGTGGCATTTAACATGTCCATGAGACAAAAGGTAGTTATTCAGTGTCTTCAAGCTAATCATGCCAAAGATTTTCTCTTTACTTTTCCTATTGATGGACTTGGGTTGCACATGTCACCGGTGGAGTACTGCAGTATACTTAGATATCATCTCATGACTGTTATTTCCAGCTGATGAGATATGTCCAGTCTGCCGTAAGGTATGCTTAGATTAATTTTGGGGATCATGCAATTCATTGCAGGGAGCTTCCGGCTTTTAAGTGCATACACGATCTTATTAGAGACGTTTTTTTTATGTACTCAGACGTGTAGGTATTACTGCTAAGAAAGAGGCGCCTGTAAACTTTTTAACTGATCCACAGGAGGGAAGATCCACACTTAGAGCTGTAGATATTTTGATTTTTGGATGGGTTGGAAGGAAACATGCTTGTGTAGATCTAATAGGAGTTTCTCCGCTGGTAGGGTTGAAGAATGGGACCTTCACAGCAAGGCATGGTGCCCTTAAAGCTGCTTCAGGAAAAGTGGTGAAGCACGAGAAAGCATGTACAGAAAATCAACATGCCTTCATCTCTTTTGGTTTTGATACTTTTGATTTCTTAACCTAAGCTGTTGAGCTATTGAACCAACCATAATCTTCAAAAATAAATTAAACAGCCCCTATATATAGCATTAACATAGGCTGTATGCTCACTGCACACGCGTGACCCTCAATGGATAATGTGCATACTATAAGACCAAACCCTAAACTAATAGACGATGCTTTTGGCAGCACCCATCTCTTGAACGTGCACAAAGCCTTCGCCGGTAGCTACCAATTGAACACCTCAGATGGACTGGAGAATTTTTGGAATTCAAATCCAACACACGGGTGTTACCTTGGACTTTGAAGCTCCCGGTAAAGAGACGAAGGGTGATCGGTAAGTCAACGCAGACATGCAAGAAAACAGAATCAGACTTATGTAGATCTGTTGCGGCGAGTCAGATCGTGTACACGAGCATACATTCCTTGAAATTGAACTCTATCTCTCGAGGTCTAAAAAGATGGCCTTTACCCCCCTTACGGAGTGTTCACCAATAGACCATGTGAATCTCATTGTTAACAATTCTTCCAACAGCAGCTTTCTTCTGTTGTCGTTTAGATCCATGTCTCTACTAGTGCTTGTTATCCACGAACCACCAGAGAACTGCCTTTAAATTGTAAAGAAATTTAGCACGTTCAAAGGAAATAAGCCCACTATAAACACCATTCATGGATTATAAATCTAGAAGAGGTGTGTTTTGTGTGCGCGTGTGTATAAACCTCAGTACCTTGGAAACAAAATCTAGAATAGACTTAAAACACACATATTGTTGTTGCACTGTAATTTTCCGACTTGGCATGAATCATTTTAATGATATCGCAGACTAACAGACAAATAATCAACCATTGCTGACTCACAATCCCATTACAGAAATTAAACAAAACCAAGTAATAATTAGATACAACATTTTAGAACAAGATCCGGATGGAGCAAAACAATAAACGAATTGCGGTAAACAAATAACATATTAGATCAAAAATTATCGAAATGTGTACTCGAATGCATTGTCTTTAAAGCAGTTATCGCTCCCATAATACAAGTGTTGCCTTGCAGAACAAAAACTACTGAAAGAACCGTATTTGGGATGTTTAAGTGCGCACACCAAAGGAGTGTCCCCGCAGCGAACGTATCAAGACTGAAATTGACTCTCCAGAGACCGAATAGTGTGCATGCGCATGTGTAGTCCTCAATTCCTCTCTACTACAACCGCGTGAGCTTGAGGTGAGGACTCATATATAAGTCCACTAAATTTTATAACTAATCCATATGACACTAAAAACTCCGTCCAAACTCGCTTCTTGTTTTAAATTTGGAATTCTCCGAGCTAAATGGCTACCCACGTGAATTCAACTTGGTTTCCGTATGTAATTCCATCGATTTACTGATTTAAATCTAAAACAATATAAATTTATACAACACATGTATACTTGTGGCGTTGGCAAGACCTTGAACTTTCCAGGATAATGGAATCCCTGCCAGAAATATAAAATGGATTAGGTAGGTAGCACATGGTTTTAGCTACTGAGGGACGAAATCCCAAAATGAAATTGACGACAACCTTGAATCTGCCAAAATGGAAGCCAGAAAGAGACGTCAACAAGGGACAACAAGATATTGTGGTTAGGGATGCAAACGAACGAATACGAATGCGAATTCATGTCATACCATAACCATATTCATATTATTTTACGAATACGAATACGAATACGAATGTTACACGAATGTAAAAAATCAAGATCCATATCCTCAAAATACGAATACGAATACGAATCTTTTACAGACGAATACGAATATCCAAATGAATATTGCAATAAAAAATTATAAATAAAAACTTGCATGATTATTCTTGGAATTAACATTAAACGATTATGAATTTAAGATGTTATACCAGATCGGTTGCGGTTGCAGCTGAGAGGGAGGTTGTGGCTGTTGCGGAGGGAGGTTGCGGTTGCGACAAAGCGAGGTTGGCTGCGGCTAAGAATTTAAGATGCGTCAATTAGATGAAAACTCAACATAAATTTAGAATGGAAACGACGGTCGTAGAGAAAAATAACCTTGATGAATGACGATCTCCTAAACAAGATTCTCGAGAATGGCAACAAGCAGACCGTGCATCATCGGACGAAGGTTGGGTGGAGGCGGCAAGGAAGGCAAAGGTGGAGGTCGTGGGAGGCAAAGAGAAGTTAGGTGGTGGCTAAGGAAGGTCGGCATGGTGAGGTAGAGGGCACAAGGCGAAATGGAAGATGCAGGGGGCGGAGGGCCGCAAGGGACAGAGGGAGCAGAGGGAGGCGAGGTGACAAGGGGAAGCGGGGGTGTAGGGGGCGAGGGTGCAGGGTGTAGGCGGGGCGACAAGGGGGAGGCAGGAGGGTCGCAGGGCATGGCGGAGGGAGAAGGGAGGGCGGAGGGTCGCAGGAGAAGGCATGGAGGCATGGGGAGGGGGTGGTGGGGAAGGCAGTGGGCGCAGGTGGAGGCGGAGGTTGGCACGGAGAGGCGGTGGACGGCACCAGCAGGAGGAGGAGGTTAGGGGGAGGCGGTGGGCGGCGCCAACAGGAGGAGATCTGGGGGAGGCGGGGGTGGCGGCTGGCAGAGAAGAAAAGAGGGCGTCGGGGTGTGGGGGATGGGATTTGGGTGATATAACCTAATTTTATTTTAAAATATTAAAAATACAATACGAATATTCATATTCGTATTCGGATTCGTTTGTTTTTTCGTATTCGTATTCGTATTCGCATTCGTTAACTCAAGATTCGTATTCGTATTCGTATCCGCAAAAAATTCGTTTCCAATATTCGTATTCGTATTCGCCTGTTTTAGGAAAACAAGATCCATATCCTCTTTAAAACGAATACGGATACGAACGAATACGAATGTAACCGCATCCGTTTGCGTCCCTAGTGGTGATCTACTGTCCTCCACGATGCCCAACAGCATATTTCCAGATGTTGATAGATCTTCTTACCGTCTAAACATTTATATTTGAATTGATAATATATATATATAGAGAGAGAGAGAGCGAGAGAAAGAATTGAATGGGGCAGTCCTGAGAGGACAGCCCCATTTAACTCATACATACACACACATATGTGTATGCGTGTGCGCGCGCGCGTGTGGGTTAAATGGTGTTGTCCCCATATAGAGAGCTAACTTAGTTCCCCTCGCTTTATTTTCCCAATTTTTTTATTTTTTTTTGAAAATACTTCCATAGAAATTCATCACTATATTCTTATATTGTATCATTCAAGTTTCATGCGAAACAGATATTCCTGCAGCCTCCATCCAGACAGTAATTTTTTTTACAGTCGCAGAATAGTTGAAATCGACATTGTTTTGATGGAGGTCATAGGAGTCTCTGTTTCGCATGAAATTTGAATAACATAAGAAATATATTTATGAAAATCCACAGAAGTATTTTAAAAAACTAAAAAAAATTGAGAAAAATGAGTAGCTAAGTTAGCTCCCGTAGGTGTGTATACACACACACACGTGTGTTGAGTCCAATTAATTACCTAATAATGGATAACCTTATACGACTTCCAACAAGTTTATAGCGTTTAATTGACAGAGTTCATCTTGAGGATGGACGGATATTGGAAAACCAGTACGGGATCCCCCGACTTTTAACCGGGACTTCAATAATTGATTTAGATATTAAAGATCCAGCTTCGAGTCTTACAAACTACTAATTTAGGATACTAACATAACATGTGAGCTCTGCCCTGTTTATTTTGGTCGCTTCGCCGTCCCCCTGATGGTTGGTTTGATGAGGTATAGTTGTGGGTATCCGAAGTGTTCCAAGGTAAAGAGAAACGTCGCCGACGCTTTTCCAGAGGCGTAGTCGACGATGACATTGGCATGATGGCATTTGAACATCAACACATATACCCCACGTTAAGACGTCGACATAAATAAAAGCTATAGCATGCGAACATCTATAGTACTGATCATAACAACGAAAGTTTGATAGCTTATTAATCACAATGTTTGTACATCAAGAACTATAAACGTTTAACATATTAAGAGATTGAAAGTTTCCATCAACTTGTACAGGGCTACCTTTATTATGGAGATTCTAACATATCGATCTGAATATACCATTCTGTCGCCTTCTTACCAGTAAAAGATAGTCCTATTTTAATTGAAAATTTATACATGTTGTTATCAAAGCTGTTTTAAAAGTAGTCCTTTTGATAAAAACCAAAAGCTAAAGATCATTAATGATTAGAATGCTGGGATTCACTGGTTCTTACCAGGGCACTTGTTAGCATACAAATTGCATTCAAAATCAAATCAACCAACCATGTAAAATCGTCATCTTACACATCTTTAGTGCAAATTACCGGTAGGTCAGGAGGATTGCTATTGAAGGAAATCTTCGACCCATATAATTCATGCAATATAACATCCCTGCACATAAACAGTGTATTTGAGCATGTCGTCGAACTTCAACTGTTGCGCCAGGATAAACTGCCTGAAATAATGTAATTTGTGAACAATAAAGTGTATATATATAATAGCAAATTATCATACACGTGTATCGATGCAGGAAAACATTTGATCCGCAGTATTATTAGTTGCTTTAATTTCTAGAGAACTAACGCACCTTAACACTCCAAGCTCATCGATGCGGCAGATGCCCAAAACCTGCATCAAATTAAATCCTCCATTTCCCTGTAGATGTGATGCGATATAAAAAAACTTAACTGCTTCTGCTCAAAAGAAAACCTTCAGAGTCTTGTAATACAAAATATGCCTCGAGGAATGCAGGGATATGTGATTCAGAACAGAAAGGCATAAATATATATTTCTATTTCATTTCCTACTTCATTTTGTTTATAACGAACATTCAGTTGCAGCATTAACGCAATCGTTCTATAATGACAGAGAACCTATAAAACTAAATGAAACTAACTTCATCCTAACAGAGAATTCAGGACAGGATGTAAGAAGTAAGATGAGTATCCTCAAGGATCTCTACCCCCTATCAGTATCGTCCCAACAAACTGAAGTCGTCATCCTCAAGGGTCTCTACCTCCTCTTCCCCAACAAAGTGCTCCCTGGAAAGCTTCTTAACTATGTCGACAAATTCAAGCCTCTTGGCCCGAGGAAGAGGGGTGTACTACAACCAAAAAATGGGTCTTAACACTCCTAACTGAGCAAGAGCTGTATTAAGTCCTGTGGGACCAATTGATCAAAGGTGTCAATTTAGAATTCAAGGATGCATTGTTTCCTCGGAACATGAGCTCATGCACAAGATGGGGGACAAGATTGCTTACAACAGTAATAACTCCTGTTGCTCCACATTCCCATCTAGCATCATGGCACTGGTCATCGTTCCCACTCCAGACCACAATGCCTGCATCAACGTACTCCCTAATTCTATCATTTCCTACACAATCCTTGACACCTGCCATATTGGGAATCTGTGAAATTTGGTAGATAACCTGCTAGGGAATGTCTTGCCCTGTTCTTGAAGGCACGTTGTATATGATTGTTGGCCCCGTATGGAGAACTACTTCAAAATGGGAAACCAGTCCTAGCAAAGATGTTTTTTCCATAGTACGGATTGATGTGCAAGGCAGCATGCATGCCAACAGAAAAACCTTGCTCAGTTGCATGAACTGCTTCCCGAGTAGAGTTGCTTCCAGTGTTACCAATCACTTTAATTGATGCTCTGAAACAATTGACGGTATGTGACCCATAAGCATAATGTGTTCATCCCAGCTCATAAGATGACCTCCAGTTGTGCCTCCAACAATTACACCTTGAACACCATTTTGAATCTGCACGTTTACCAGTGTATCATAGACGTCAATATCAAATCTTACGTCTGGTAACTGGTAAGTAAGGTGTCTTGATAGCAGTTATCAAACTAAGCTTCTTAATGTCATCAGCTGATGTCCTGAAGGAAGAGGAATGAGTCAAAAATCACCACCAAACAAAATAAACTCAAATTATATCAACAGTGCACCAAACATCCAGATACCAAATACTAGCAACAATTTCTCAAGTATGAGCATGTTAGTAATAAAGAATAAATAAATGTTATAAGCCTTCTCCCACTATAAGTAGGGTTGGCTGCATGGATTCTTGCTCAAATCCATATTGAAAGATTCGACTTTTTTTTACGCTGGCCGTCAACTGCCTAACGCAACCACTGCAAGAGTGGGATTTGAACCCTGGTCTTTTGTGTGGTAGACACACTGTACTATTACTAGACCATTAAGTTAGTAATAAAGAATAAGTTATTATTTTTTCATAAAGTTCAACATATGTTTTCTAGCAACTGATAAGATGTGAGATGTGACACGACCCATCTCGCTCGCCGAGACGAGCGTGGCAAGTATCATCGTGATATTTCTTATCTTAGTTCAAATGTCCATAAAAAATCCGGCAGCGATTCCTCTATAATTTGGAGTTCTCCCAAAACGTCGACCTGTACTGAAATGATATATTTCATAAATCCAACAATATCATCACAAAAATCCAACCATATCCACATCAATCATTTCTAAACCTCAAAACTCCAAACACAAAAATTCAGTCTGGACAAGGTCACTTGTTCCCATTTACAAAACCGATAATTACATGTATCAAAAGATTAGCCTTTCACTTCTACAAAAAAATTTCCCATTTATGTCCCGTCATTCATAACATTTACCTGAATGATTCCAAAATGCAACTTCAAAAGTCAAAAGGCTAGGTTGGCTGCAACCTCCAGCTAAGTCAGTGACAGTCCCAGGTGTCTTATGCTTCTTGTTCTGCCGAGTCTGTAAATATATAAGAAATAAAATGGTGAGTCTAAACCCGAATAAAGAGTTTAGACTCAGTGAATGGTCCAAACTTTTAATAAAAATATCTTATTTCAACATACATAAAAAGAATTGTCAGCCTTAACCAGAAATGTCATGGGGTTGAATGTAAAAATAACATAACTGTAAATTTTGTAAAATTTTTCGCTTAGCAGATGATAACATGCTTGCTTAACAGAAAGAAATAAACAAGATATAAAAAATATAACAACTGATTTCATTTCACATGAACACAGATATGCACCACTATCTCCATCTAATCTTACTTAGCCTATGAACCATACTGCCAGGCAGGTTTTATCCAACCCTTAGCCTTACATACTGCCTAGGAGAGCGAACTCCACCTAGGATCTTATCTTACTGTCATACGCGTAGACGACCCCAAGGGTCAAAAACATCCCGCATACGGCCCAAAGCCTATATGTATACGGAATGCGGGCCCAAAGCCCTCTTACTTGTCCATGACTGTTCTTTTAGGTAGATCTAGGGTGCATACATTCCAACATACCTATCATACTTTTCATATATGCCACTTGAAAATCATAAATAAACTAATCTTGCAAACAGACATAAAAATTTTGCATAATATGACAAATGCTAACTTTGCAATACTAGTAGTAGCACCATAACTCATGAAACAAAACATAACATAAAACATATTTCAAACTTGACAATGTAAATAAAAGTTTGTAACCACTCACATTGATACATAGCATACTACTACATCTTTTCCATCAAGCACCCTATGCTCATGAACATTCCTAGAAAGTTTGTTTAAAAAAATAAGGAATAATTATTATGAACTATATAAAAAAATCATATCCTTTATACATTATAATATTTTCTTTTCTATTCTTTAAATCTCATGCATGAATATATATTTATATATATTACGTACCCATTTGAAATTACTGTACGCGTGGGCATTGAATATATTTGTTTTCTGCTATATTATTGATTTCATACAACTTTATGAATATTGCAAGTATTTTAAGATCTAAAACTATCCAATTAAGTAGATATATGGAAATCTCTAATTTGGGGGATTACAACATGATTAACACGGATCCTGGTTGGATGGGTAAAAACTCCTGGTATTTTAAACATGTGTTATTTAACAACCAGAAATGAAATGAGATGAAGGGAGTAAGTTACAATTGCACGTCTTATCTTTTATTTCCTATCAAAAAAATGATGAACATGTAAGTTGACTTTTAATATATATAATGTTGTCACTGTTGCTAATTTGCATGTCGTAAAGTAATATAATTAAGGAAACATGTACCTGAATTTCTTGCGAGGCATATCCCAACATTAATCATGGCTGAACAACTATACTGTAACTTAAAATTTGATATTCATAGACTGAGTTGAAAAAAATCAAAACTTCTCCCGTACATATGAGTTATGAATTAAATTGGTGTCATTAACCTACAACGGTATAGTATAGAGAACATAGATATTACTCGTTATATATACTACTCCAACCTAAATATTGATATTTTGTCAGTGTTTCTATATATATGTACATAGATTTTCACAGATACATTCTTTTGTTAAATGGCTTCTCGCATAGTCCCAAATCTTGAGCTTTTGATCACATAAATTTGATGTAGAAAAATATTAACCAAAAAAATGGCAAGAAAAAATACCTGACCTGCTCTCTACGGCATCCTATTCACCGACCCTTTCTCGAGAGATCGTTTGGGGTCAAGACTACCCATGCCATCGGTCTTAAATATGGAGGCCCTCGACACCTCTTCTTCGTATTTGCTATGCATGCATGTTACGCGTGTACCCCCCATGTGTCTCTTTCCCAGTCTTTATTTCACAAAAGATGAGCGCGCTTCTCTCTCTTTTTCTTCCAGTTTCGAGTAATATAACCGACATTTGATTTGTATAGCTTCAACCTTCAAGATTCGTCTGATTTTTATATTATTTTATTAATAAACTTCACACCATATTGAATGTAGAAAAGGGCTCTCTCGTTTATAATAGAAAAAAATCCATGGGCAATTATATTTGTACCCAAAAACTCTATTTATGTGTTGTAAAAAAAAACTTAGGTTTATATTATTTGCAACCAAACATGTGTATTACAAATCTCCCCTACTTATGAAATTTCGTCCTCGAAATTTACGTACCTATATTTATAAAGAGATATGGGTACTGAGACCTCATTTGATCCTCTCGTTCCCATGTTGCCTCCTCTATAGTATGCCTTTTCTATAATACCTTGACCAATCGGATTTCTTTGTTTCGCAACTTTTGAATCTTATAATCTAATATTTGTACGGGCTTTTCTTCATATGATAAGTCTTCTTTTAGTTCTACTTGTTGGAGTTCTATCACATGTGAGGGATCTGGAATGTATCTTCTAAGTGTAGAGACATGGAAAACATTATGAATCTGAGCTAACTCTGGTGGGAGCAATAAACGATATGCCACTTGTCCAATTCTTTGGATGATTTCATATGGTCCAATGTATCTTGGAGCAAGCTTCCCTTTCCTACCAAATCTAAGAAGACCCTTCCAAGGTGAAACTCTTAAAAATACTTGATCACCAACTTCAAATTCTAAATCTCGCCTCCGTTTGTCAGCATAGCTTTTCTGTCGATTTTGTGCTATTTTTAAATGTCTTTTGATTTCTTCTACTTTCTCGCTGGTAGTTTGGATCAGTTCAGGACCAAGTAGTTTTTGTACTCCCACTTCAGTCCAACACACAGGCGTTCTGCACATTCTGCCATATAAGGCTTCATATGGAGCCATGTTGATACTAGAATGGTAACTATTATTATAGGCAAATTCCATAAGTGATAAGTGATCATCCCAACTGCCTTTGAAACTCAAGGCACAAGCACGGAGCATATCTTCTAATGTTTGAATAGTGCGTTCTGATTGACCATCAGTTTGTGGGTGAAATGCAGTGCTACAGTTTAACTTTGTACCCAATGCTTTCTACAAACTTGGCCAAAATTTAGAGGTGAATCTGGGATCCCTGTCAGAGGTAATAGTAATAGGTGCTCCATGCAAACGAACTATTTCATCAACAAATAGTTTGCCTAACTTTTCAAGAGTATACTTCATATTAACTGCAATAAAATGTGCAGACTTGGTTAATCTATCAATAATGACCCATATTGCATCGTGGTTTCTTGAGCTGCGAGGAAGTCCCGTGACGAAATCCATTGTAATGTGCTCCCATTTCCATTCGGGAGTCGGGAGAGGTTGTAGCATACCTGGTGGTCTTAAGCGGTCTGGCTTAACCTGCTGACATATTATACATTTACTAACATAGTCAGCTATTTGCTTTTTCATTCCTGCAGGCCACCAATAGATACTCTTCAATGTTCTATACATTTTAGTGCTTCCTGGATGCATGGCATATAAAGAATTATGTGCTTCCTCCAAAATTTTTCCCTTTATTTCCAAGGAATCAGGAACACATAGCCTTTTCTTAAAATGCAAGACCCCTTGCTCATCCAAACTATATTCTGTATTTCCAGTCTTGGCTTTTTCTATCATTTCCAAAATCTTTGTGTCATGCTCTTGAGCTACTTGAATCTCATTATAAAGTGTCGACATTATTTGCAGATTTGCTAAAAGTGCCCCGCAATCATCAATTGCCAACTTTGTCCTTAATGACTGCAATTTTTTCAAAATACTTTCATTCTTCATATAGTTCAATCTTCCTCTGGACTTTCGACTTAACGCATCTGCAACTACATTTGCTTTTCCTGGGTGGTAATCAATTATACAATCATAATCTTTAATTAGCTCTAACCACCTTCTTTGTCTGAGGTTTAATTCCTTATGTGTAAAAATATACTTTAAACTCTTGTGATCCGTAAAAATCTGGCAAGTTTCACCATATAAATAATGTCTCCAAATCTTAAGAGCAAACACAATTGCCGCTAGTTCGAGATCATGAGTGGGATAGTTCAGTTCATGCCTTTTAAGCTGCCTAGAAGCATAAGCAATGACTTTACGATGCTGCATAAGAACACATCCTAACCCTTGATGTGACGCATCACTATATATTACATATCCTCCATTTCCAGATGGTAGGCTGAGAATTTGGGGCTGAAGTCAAATGACTTTTGAGTTCTTGAAAACTCTTTTCGCAGTCATCATTCCATGTAAACTTCACATCTTTGCGGGTTAATTTGGTTAACGGGGCTGTAATAATCGAAAAGTTCTCGACGAACCTTCGATAATATCCTGCAAGTCCAAGAAAACTCCGAATTTCTGTAACACTGGTTGGACGTTCCCAATTTAAGACATCTTCAACTTTAGCAGGATCTACTGAGATACCATCCCCGGAAATGATATGTCCTAGAAAATTCACCTTATGCAACCAAAATTCACATTTACTTAATTTGGCATATAATTTGTTTTCCTTCAAGGTGTTCAATACAATCCTTAAGTGCTCTTTATGGTCCTCTTCATTCTTGGAATACACTAGGATATCATCAATGAATACAATCACAAATCGGTCTAAATAAGGGTGAAGGACACGATTCATCAAGTCCATAAAAGCAGTTGGTGCATTGGTTAATCCAAATGGCATCACCAAGAATTCATAGTGTCCGTAGCGTGTACGGAAGGCGGTTTTGGGAATATCTATCTCCTTGATTTTCAATTGGTGATATCCTGATCTCAAATCAATTTTTGAGAATATAGAAGACCCTTGTAGCTGATCAAATAAATCATCTATACGAGGCAAAGGATAATTATTTCGTACCGTCACCTTGTTTAGCCTTCGATAATCAATGCAAAGCCTAAGAGTTCCATCTTTCTTCTTAACAAAAAGAACAGGTGCCCCCCATGGAGATATACTAGCTCGAATAAATCCCTTATCTAATAGTTCTTGTAATTGAACTTTAAGTTCTTTCAGTTCAGCTGGAGCCATACGATATGGTGAAAGTGCTATTGGTGTTGTATTTGGAACCAGATCTATTGTAAACTCAATTTCCCTATCAGGGGGTAGTCCTGGAAGTTCATCTGGGAAAACTTCTGGAAAATCTCTCACTACAGGAATACTTTCTAATGAGATAACTTCAGCTTCCATATTATAAATAACAGCAACAAAGGCTAAGCAACCTTTTCTGATTAACTTCCTAGCCAATATAGCAGAAATGACACAAGGAGTATATAATCTTTTTTCACCATAAAAAGTGAATTCCTTTTCTCCTGGCTTTCGGAAAGTGACTTCTTTCTTGTGACAATCTAACACTGCATGGTATGAACTCAAGCAGTTCATTCCGACAATAATATCGAACTCCCTCAAATCCATAGGAATTAGATTCACATGAATCTCATGTTCATTGATCCACAATGAGCAATCTCGAAAGACATGTTGTACCATTTCAGAATCTCCCTTAGGCATAGATATTAACAAAGTATGCTCTAATGAACCTAATTGTTTATCAGCATGTTTTGAAAATGTGCGAGAAATAAAAGAATGGCTGGCTCCAGAATCAATAAGAGTATGTGCATCTTTATTAAAAATTCTCGTAACACCTGAAACTACATCTTCCCCGGAAATGGCCTCTTGAAGTGTCATGTTAAAGGCTTTTCCTTGAGCATATGTCTTGTTACCTTTGCCACCCTTCAAGTTACCTCCTTTATTTTCAACTGGATATTTTATGACAGCTTGTTTTCCTTGCTGGAATGATTCCTTGGTTTTGCTGGTATTCTGAACTAGATCAGGACAATTATATCTCAAATGACCAGCCTTTCCACAATTATAACATATCTTTGAACCCTTCAGACATTCTCCAGAATTACGCTTTCCACATATGTTGCACGTGGGATACGCTTGATAAGGACCACTGGATTTTCCTTCAGCTTGGTTTTGTTGGTTTCCCCTCCAACCTTGTGCAGGTCTTTGAAATTTGTTCATGTTCTCAACTCCTCTAAATATTTTGTTTCCATAAACTCTCCAGTTCGACCCTTCTCCTCCTCTTTTCCGTGAATTCTCATTATTTCTTTTCCTTTCTTGCACCAACCGTTCCGCTCTCGTGGCTGCTTCTACCAACTTTGCGTAGACAGTATACCCCTTAGTAGATATCATTGATCTAATATCAAGATGCAACCCGTCTTCAAAACGCCGGCATTTGTCCTCTTCCTTTGCCACCAGTTCAGGACAAAATTGAGATAATTCTAAAAATCTCTTTTCATATTCTGCAACTGATAATCCTCCTTCAGTCAAAAATAAAAACTCGCGTCGACGTTCTTCTTGATAAACCCTTGGATAAAAATGCTCATTAAATTCAGTCTGAAATATTTGCCATGTGCGAGTAACAGGGTCTGGATATTTATTCATGACAGACTTCCACCAATCATAGGCACTTTCTTTAAGAAGGAATACTGCATACTTCAGCTTTTGATCATCTGTGTAATCCATCAAAGTGAATACCCTTTCTGTCTGCTCAAACCAATTTCTGGCTTCCTTTGGATTAGCGGTCCCTTTGAAATGTTGTGCACCGAGTTTAAGGAGATGTTCATATGGTAACTGATGTTCGTATGCATGTGCTCGAATAGATTGTGCGGCCATTGAGCCCAACGTTTGAGCGATCAGTTCTAGTGTATCTTGTAAGCCATCGTTCGATGACTCGCTCCTATTGTGAGGACCTGGTGCATTCCTAGAAGGTTCTGCAGCCATCACTTCCTAAAACAAGGAATACATCATTTAGAAATCCGATAATTACTCCGAATAAAGTCTTGAGCACTAAAATATTATAGCCTCAATAACATAGATCATAACTCCAACTCTTTTCCTTTGACTCTCATCAAAATCTAATACATCAATCAATCATTCTTCAACATATCATTAGATCAAAATTCCAAATTCACGATTAAATCAAACTCCAAAATCATTAGGCTCTGATACCATTAGTTGACACGACCCATCTCGCTCGCCGAGACGAGCGTGGCAAGTATCATCGTGATATTTCTTATCTTAGTTCAAATGTCCATAAAAATTCCGGCAGCGATTCCTCTATAATTTGGAGTTCTCCAAAAACGTCGACCTGTACTGAAATGATATATTTCATAAATCCAACAATATCATCACAGAAATCCAACCATATCCACATCAATCATTTCTAAACCTCAAAACTCCAAACACAAAAATTCAGTCTGGACAAGGTCACTTGTTCCCATTTACAAAACCGATAATTACATGTATCAAAAGATTAGCCTTTCACTTCTACAAAAAAAATTCCCATTTATGTCCCGTCATTCATAACATTTACCTGAATGATTCCAAAATGCGACTTCAAAAGTCAAAAGGCTAGGTTGGCTGCAACCTCCAGCTAAGTCAGTGACAGTCCCAGGTGTCTTATGCTTCTTGTTCTGCCGAGTTTGTAAATATATAAGAAATAGAATGGTGAGTCTAAACCCGAATAAAGAGTTTAGACTCAGTGAATGGTCCAAACTTTTAATAAAAATATCTTATTTCAACATACATAAAAAGAATTGTCAGCCTTAACCAGAAATGTCATGGGGTTGAATGTAAAAATAACATAACTGTAAATTTTGTAAAATTTTTCGCTTAGCAGATGATAACATGCTTGCTTAACAGAAAGAAATAAACAAGATATAAAAAATATAACAACTGATTACATTTCACATGAACACAGATATGCACCACTATCTCCATCTAATCTTACTTAGCCTATGAACCATACTGCCAGGGAGGTTTTATCCAACCCTTAGCCTTACATACTGCCTAGGAGAGCGAACTCCACCTAGGATCTTATCTTACTGTCATACGCGTAGACGACCCCAAGGGTCAAAAACATCCCGCATACGGCCCAAAGCCTATATGTATACGGAATACGGGCCCAAAGCCCTCTTACTTGTCCATGACTGTTCTTTTAGGTAGATCTAGGGTGCATACATTCCAACATACCTATCATACTTTTCATATATGCCACTTGAAAATCATAAATAAACTAATCTTGCAAACAGACATAAAAATTTTGCATAATATGACAAATGCTAACTTTACAATACTAGTAGTAGCACCATAACTCATGAAACAAAACATAACATAAAACATATTTCAAACTTGACAATGTAAATAAAAGTTTGTAACCACTCACATTGATACATAGCATACTACTACATCTTTTCCATCAAGCACCCTATGCTCATGAACATTCCTAGAAAGTTTGTTTAAAAAAAATAAGGAATATTACTCGCTATATATACTACTCCAACCTAAATATTGATATTTTGTCAGTGTTTCTATATATATGTACATAGATTTTCACAGATACATTCTTTTGTTAAATGGCTTCTCGCATAGTCCCAAATCTTGAGCTTTTGATCACATAAATTTGATGTAGAAAAATATTAACCAAAAAAATGGCAAGAAAAAATACCTGACCTGCTCTCTACGACATCCTATTCACCGACCCTTTCTCGAGAGATCGTTTGGGGTCAAGACTACCCATGCCATCGGTCTTAAATATGGAGGCCCTCGACACCTCTTCTTCGTATTTGCTATGCATGCATGTTACGCGTGTACCCCCCATGTGTCTCTTTCCCAGTCTTTATTTCACAAAAGATGAACGCGCTTCTCTCTCTTTTTCTTCCAGTTTCGAGTAATATAACTGACATTTGATTTGTATAGCTTCAACCTTCAAGATTCGTCTGATTTTTATATTATTTTATTAATAAACTTCACACCATATTGAATGTAGAAAAGGGCTCTCTCGTTTATAATAGAAAAAAAAATCCATGGGCAATTATATTTGTACCCAAAAACTCTATTTATGTGTTGTAAAAAAAACTTAGGTTTATATTATTTGCAACCAAACATGTGTATTACAAGATGCCAAGAGCAAAGGCTGACCCAGCCAATACCTGCCATAGTCTCACACCATTGTTCTGTCTATCGTTTATAAAAGAGTCCGATGTATTATTTTACATGCAAATAACATAGCGCGAAAGCATCTATTAAAACTCAGTGTATTATCGGTTGCATAAACTGCTCCAGGTGCAATCCAGTTTAATAATGCACATACTACCAATAAACAAAAACTAAAGCATGTGCACATACAAAAGAATATAAAATGTATCCACTTACGAGGATATTTTGAACAGATTGCACGTAGGATGAAAACGAATGTGAATATATTCGTATCCGATCCGCTATCATATTCGTTTTATAAATATGTTGACATCCGCATCCATATTCGTTTTAAAGTGGACGTGGATATGGATATCACCTTTGACATTCGCTAATATTCACATTCGTATTTGTTTTCGTACATAAGTATAATAATAAATTTACTTAAAACTGTGCATAAAAATATTTTATGATTCCATTCACCATTGATGATATAATTTGTTATGAAATTAATAAATCTGGTAAATCTAATTTATGTGTAAGCCATCCTAAACATGTATATTTTAGTTAATCAATTAAATATTTTTGTTATTATTCGTATCCAATTCGTATTTGTTTTACATTGGTATTCATCTTTAAGGATATGGTACCACATTTTTCATATCCATCAATATCCATATCCACATTCGTATTCATATTTTAAAAAGAATAAGGATATGATTATGCGTACATTCGTATTCGTATCCGATCGTTTTCATCCTTGATTGCACTTGCACGTCACCAATAAGACCAAGGACGACATTTTAACAGCTACCAATGAGAATGACCACATACAAAACATGACCTTTTTATTGAAATCAAAATAAGTTTTAACAGCTAACAAGGAGAATGCAGAGATGGCGACAAACAATGGATGTTTGCTCGTTTCAACTACTAGAGAACTGCATACAGTATAGTAATAAATTTACTTATAACTGTGCATAAAAATATTTTATGATTCCATTCACCATTGATGATATATTTATTATGAAATTAATAAATCTTGTAAATCTAATTTATGTGTAAGACATCCTAAACATGCATATTTTAGTTAATCTATTAAATATTTTTTTATTATTCGTATTCGATTCGTATTTGTTTTACATTGGTATTCATCTTTAAGGATATGGTACCACATTTTTCATATCTATCAATATTCATATATGCATTCGTATTCATATTTTAAAATGAATAAGGATATGATTATGCATATATTCATATTCGTATCCAATCGTTTTCATCCCTGATTGCACATCACCAATAAGACCAAGGATGACATTTTAACAGCTACCAAGGAGAATGACCACATACAAAACACGACCTTTTTATTGAGATCAAAATAATTTTTAACAGCTAACAAGGAGAATGCAGAGACGGCAACAAACAATGAATGTTTGCTTGTTTCAACTACTAGAGAACTGCATACAGTATAGTAATAAATTTACTTATAACTGTGCATAAAAATATTTTATGATTCCATTCACCATTGATGATATAATTTATTATGAAATTAATAAATCTTGTAAATCTAATTTATGTGTAAGTCATCCTAAACATGCATATTTTAGTTAGTCTATTAAATATTTTTTTATTATTCGTATTCGATTTGTATTTGTTTTACATAGGTATTCATCTTTAAGGATATGGTCCACATTTTTCATATATGTCAATATTCATATCCGCATTCGTGTTCATATTTTAAAATGAATAAGAATATGATTATGCATATATTCATATTCGTATCCAATCGTTTTCATCCATGATTGCGCGTCACCAATAAGACCAAGGATGACATTTTAACAGCTACCAAGGAGAATGACCACATACTAAACATGACCATTCTATTGAAATCAAAATAAGTTTTAACAGCTAACAAGGAGAATGCAGAGACAGCGACAAACAATGGATGTTTGCTCGTTTCAACTACTAGAGAACTGCATACAGCAGACATTCTTGTTTTCATTCTACCAATCTCAGTTGCAATTTTCCATGTTCATCTTTGAGCCAAAGCAGACAAAACTATTTCACAATTCACATATTCATAGAATATTAAAACTTAAGCAAGCATATATTCAAGACCAAAATAGTGTCTGCAAACTGGAGAAAACCTAAAATAAAATATATGTCGTTTAAATAATCCAATCAAAACAAATAAGGTGCAGATTATCCTAGAAGACTGTACTACTCGCGTGTTTTTAACCTCGAGGCTGTGCAATGGAAGATGAGAACTTAACTTGTTAGAGTATTTGGTTGTGCGCCCTTTATGTTGTAGCAGGGTAAATGGATCTTGGAGAAGATCCATTTACCCCCATCCAGTGTTTAGTCCCTCGCCGCCTGTGGGTGGGACTTGGAGGCTCTGGGAAGGCAATATAAGGAGCCCCAGACCTCCTGTACTCATTGAGAAAAAGCAATGCAAAGCATGCCCCTTTGAGGGCTTCTCCCGTAGTTTCATCCCGCTCCTTCTGGAGTAGGGTTCCACGTTAAACCTCTGGTCTTCATGTTTATTCATTCTTGTTCATGGCCTCAAATTTCGCCGAAATTCGACCGAATTTCGGTTTCGATGGGTAACCGAAATGCAACCGAAATGCCCTATATCGGCCGAAATTTGGGGGCCTTAGTTCAAAAACCGATCGAAATGACCGAAATTTCGGTCGAATTTCGACCGAAATTCGGCCGAAATTTCGTTTCGGTCAGTCACCGAAACGAAACCGAAATCCGACATTTAAGGCCTTGTTCTTGTTTATGCTCTGTTTATCAATGGCTTCCGCATTCTTCATATTTTATAACATGGTATCAGAGCGGGTCGGTTCTCGTGGATTTTATTTTGGTTTATTGTTCGAGCTTCGAGATTAGAAATTATCATGTTCGTAGTTCAGTTCTGGAACTCTGTTCTGTTTCCATCCAAGCACAGATCTAGGGTTTCTGAACCCGGGATCTCGAGTATTCCAGGCAGTTTTCAAGAGCAGCAGGCCCCAAACAGCCCATGCGGCGCCCCGCGTTCCCTCCAGAAGACCATCTCCATCAAAGCCCTAGGCCGCATCACCTTCCTAGCCCAGGGAAGCCGCACATCTCCTCGGCGATCACGACTTCAAGGCGGCATCAGGGCCGCTCCTCACGGCGGCGCAGGCCGCTCCTCAGCCCTTCTCCCATGATTGATGAAGTGAAGTTCTGTTCAAGAAGCTCTAGGGTTTAAACCCTAATCAAGATCTACAGGTGCAAGTGCTGAAAGCGGTGAGCCATCTCAATCTCGCACATGCTCCAGGCTGCTCTTGTTCCCGATCTGGCCGCCAAGTAGCACGCAGTGCACCCCCACCAGTTCCTCCTTCTAAGGCGGAGGCCCCCAGGCTGCGCGTGACTCTAGAAGGTCATCTTCTTCGGCGTCGAGCGGCGATCTCCCGCTCGCAGGCGGCGCTCCCAATCCCGCGAGCTCCAGGGCAGAGCTTGAAGCTCCTGGCGCGACCTCCAGCAAGCAACATCGATGGCTTTGCAGGACCTTCTGGCGGCACCTCTCCACCGCGCGATTCCCAGAACTGCATCGCCAAGCCCCCAGGCGTGTGAGCAAGGCGCGGTGGTGGTGCCCCTTCCCATCGCGCGGGCGAATCCCCAGCCCCTGTGCCGAAGCCCTATCTCGTGGCACCTCGCCTCCAAGTCCAGGCGGCGGCACGAGGCATCCCTTCATCTCCCAGGCGTAACCCTCCATTCTGCGTCTGGAGCCCCTCCCGCGACTCGAAGGCCTCCTGCGCTCCTCCCTTGCAGTGCATCTCGCGGGGGGCGGCGTGATTATGAAGAGGGTTCCCACGTTGGGGAACCCTAAAGGGGCAGCGGGCCCGTGTTTAAAAAAAATTGTTGTGTGGGCTATTTCTGTGAGAGCCCAAATGGGCATTTTTTTTTGGGTTTGATTCTTGTAAAGCTCAAGTGTGCTGAGTATTCAAAAAAAAGGAAGAAGAAGAAAAAAAAGGGGCGCGTACAATTGAAAAAGTCGTACGCCGTAAAAAAGGAGAGTTGAGATTAAAAAAAATGAGAAAAAAAAGAGGCGCGTAAAAAAAAGAAAGCCGTACGCGAAATTTCAAAAAAAATGAAATGAGAAGCCGTAAACAAAAAAAAAGTTTTGAAACGGCTTAAAAAAATATTTCAAAATTTTTTTTTTACGGCTTACTAAAGAAAAATTACAAAGCCGCAAATTTCATGTTCTTGTTGTTTACCCCCTATTTATCTTGTCTTCTCCCAACTTTGTCGATGTTGAGTTTCCGACAAGTATGGGAGAAAGGGGGAGTATATATGTAGAGTCACAGGTCTTGATCCAGATCTAGATCCAGATTCAGATGCGAGTCTCCAGACCAGCCATATTTTCCAAACTCTACAGATGATCAGTTGTTCAGACTCGACGATTGATTCTGAGTCCAGTTTTCAGACACGCACGAGTATGCGGTCATTGTCAGATGAGCATAAGTTGCCATCGTTTGTTTCGGGGTCCCCATCATTCTTCTAGTTGTCAGGACAGAGTTTTCATATGAGCCATAGGGACTCCAGAGTAGAGGACCATTCCCTTGAGGGCAAGGGTTTTCATGTGGTATCATAGGTACACCAGAGCAGTGCACCATTCTCTGAGTCAGATGGGAGAGACCCGGTTCTCCGACGAGGAGACTTCAGGCGCAAGTTCAGACTCGATGGTCAGGTTCTGAGTCTTCAGTTGACTCACACTCCAGCCCGTTCTTCCTCCTCACCTGCACGGCATGAGAAGCAACGTCCTCGACTGCAGCATGTGCACGTTGGGTTGATATTGTTCGTAGTGTCCTGTAGAGTTGAGTTGAGTTTCTTTCTGTTTGTCCAAGCTGAGCATTGCATGCTCCAGCTTGAGGGGGAGTGTTAGAGTATTTGGTTGTGCGCCCTTTATGTTGTAGCAGGGTAAATGGATCTTGGAGAAGATCCATTTACCCCCATTCAGTGTTTAGTCCCACACCGCCTGTGGGTGGGACTTGGAGGCTCTGGGAAGGCTATATAAGGAGCCCCAGACCTCCTGTACTCATTGAGAAAAAGAAATGCAAAGCATGCCCCTTTGAGGGCTTCTCTCGTGGTTTCATCCCGCTCCTTCTGGAGTAGGGTTCCACGTTAAACCTCTGGTCTTCTTGTTTATTTATTCTTGTTTATGCTCTGTTTATCTATCGCTTCCGCATACTTCATATTTCATAACATAACTGTTTGGAAGCATTTGGAGAACTCCATCTTGTGATCCTATTCAAGCTTGCCATACACATCATAATGGCAAAGAAATAACATGCAGAATAACAGGCGATACAAAAGATAGCATTCATTATTGAGTTACAAAAGCTGTTGCAAGTCAAAGGTGGATTAAATCACACAGGAAAAGAAACGGAATTTAATTGCATTCAACTGATGCTTCAAAATTTTGAAGCAATTAGGTGATAGAAATAGCAATTTCTATTACAGACTAAATAGAGGTGATTTATAAGAAAAAACTAAACAGGCAGAAAAAGAAGGAATACACTTTCATTGCTTCAAAATAGATTTGTTCCGTGTGCAACGAAGATAATTAAATTTAAAATATTATATTTTACAGTTTCCTCCCAATATTTCGTCAGTCGTCAACTTAAAAGAAAAGCCAATCATCCAACTTCTCACGCCACAGAACCGAGACACCGTTGTAGCATTCTCTGCATATGCCCAACTCATCTTAATGTGTCTCACTTTTTTCATATTTATTTTTTTAAAGCTTTTATAATTACAAAGTACAAGAAAATATAGACTTCACACAAATAAAAGGAAGAGAGAACTCTAAGGGTTGAAGTTCACCTGGACAAAAATGGGGGTTAAACCCCTTGAAGAGCGGTGCAAGGTACACACCCTTTAATTGTTCTCTCTTATTTTGAACCCAGCAAAGTATAGGCATGGGTTTCACCCCGTAACTTAGGATGTGGCCTTATGTCCATTATACCCCTCAGTGGATACAACACCAAGTTCACGAAGCTCCATCTGGACCTCCATCTCTACAGCATTGCCTTGGTGTATCCTGAACTGTTCATTGCCAATGCAGCTACGGGACCTCTTCACCTCTCGATTGTGATTTAGCAACACATGTTCAATCCTCTAGCTGGGGGTCGAAGACAAACCCCATGCCCAGTGCAATGTATGAGAGAACCCTGTTGTTAAGCATGATAGAAGGATGACAAAGAACTGGCTGGAGCCAACTGTCATCAGCATAGTAGGATTACTCATGAGCCCCAACAGAGGGACGGAACCAGATTTCGAGGATCATGCAGACAGATATCTCGATATGGGGGCAAGAAGTCAGAAGCATGGAGGCATCAAGGTAGGGATCTTAGTTCATGAGGAAGTCATTAAGGTGCCACATTACAGTGCAATCAAAGACGGGCATCCAATTGCAAGGATCGTGCTAGTGGTGGCCAGGGAAAGAGAAGAGCGAGAAAATGTATAACCAATTATCCCATCAACTTCAACTAAAAAAAAGGGGAAATTCATCAATTTCCAACTTACCCCTCAACATACCCCTCTTCGCAGCAAGTAGAAAGTAACTTGCACAGTTCACCCGGCCATCTATCCCCAGTTTCATTCGTTACCGCTCAAAACCGTCACATCCAATCAAACTAACACAGGTGTTTTGGGAATGTGAAGAGACTGTTGGGTGGTTGAAGTTCATTCCAGACATAATGGGCATGAATGATATTTATCATTGGCTACTTGGAATATCCAGACCATCATGTTGATCGAGTTGTAGATGCCTGAAGTACGTGGGCCCATATTTTGGCCACAATGCTTATCCAGGTCAACGGACTTGATGCTACAAAAGAACAATATCAGGATGATCCAGACTTCATTAATATCTACGCCTGAATGCACTTCGCATGAAGTTGACTTCTCGTCTGTCTAACTTTATGATAAGGGATTTCTCTTTCGTGGTAATAGGATGCGTATTCATGCTTTCCTCACTCCAAGAGAGTCTCGTAACTGAGATATATAGTGGCAACTAGGGCACGTCGGAAGAGACAAAACCTTATCCCTGATGCAGGAGAGAATTTACTGGCCTCAACTTAAGAGAGACGCGGAACGAATTGTCGGTAGACGTCAAGTTTGTCAATGTTATATCACAAGCAAAATTCATGATTACATAGAGATATTAGTTATCTTTTGTTTCTTTTATGCATTCTCTTTTCTTTCTATATTTTTATATAATTTGTCCAACAGGTTTCTCCTCTGTATAAGAGAACCCTAGGGACTCATGAATAAACAAGTTGTTGATTCTCTCAATATTGTTAGGGTAAAACGATACTCTGATGATAATTCCATAGAGCCCTCGGGTCTCTTATATAGGGAGAGAACCCTTGGGTAAATTACAGAGACGTACAATAGATAAATAGAAAATATGAAACAGTACACAACATAAATAAGTCTCTACACTCCCCCTCAAGATGGAGCATAGATATCTATCATGCTCAGCTTGGACGAACATCTCTGGAAAGGTCCTCTGAGCAATGGCTTAGTGAATATGTCAGCCGTCTGGTCCTCTGAACTGACATGAGACGTGGAAATGAAGCCCTTCTGAATCATGTCCCTAGTATAATGACAATCCACCTCGATGTGCTTTGTTCTCTCATGGAAGGCTGGATTGTTGGCAATAAATAATGCTGCCTGATTATCACACTGAAGGTTCATAGGCAAGGGGACATCAACATTCAGATCTTCTAAGACTGCTTTAACCCACATCATCTCCGTGGTTGCCTGAGCCATGGCTCTGTACTCGGATTCGACACTGGATCTCGCCACAACAGTCTGCTTCTTGCTTTTCCAAGAGACTAAGGAGCTTCCTATGAAGATAGCAAATCCAGAAGTAGACTTACGATCCCTTGGACATCCTGCATAATCTGCATCTGCGCAGGCTGAAATAGACAGATCTGTATCTTTCTTAAATAGCAACCCTGTGCCTGGGGAAGACTTCAGATATTCATATGCACGGCATCCATATGAACTTGCCTCGGCTGCTCCATGAATTGACTCACCCGGTTTACTGCAAAGGCAATATCCGGTCGAGTTATGGTAATGTATAAGAGCTTACCCACCATTTCTCTGTACCTTCTCTTGTCCACCTCCTCGGTATCCTCATCGTACAGCTTCATGCTCGGGTCCATAGGTGTACTTGAAGGTCTGCATCCAGTCATTCCTGTTTCAACTAGCAAATCTGTAACATATTTTCTTTGAGTCATCACCATTCCTTGTGCATTTCTTGCAAACTCTATCCCCAGAAAGTAACGTATTGTGCCTAGATCCTTTGTAATGAACTGGCTCCCCAACATGGACTTGGTTCTCTCAATCCCCTGAGCATCATCTCCTGTGACCAATATGTCATCAACGTATATCATAACGACAATAGTACCTCTAGGAGTCTTCAGGACGAACAGTGAGTGGTCTGCATTTGATCTTATGAACCCCTGCTGTTCCATAAGCTGGGAGAGCTTTTGGAACCATGCCCGAGGACTCTGTTTAAGGCCATAGATAGCCTTATGAAGTCTACACACCATCTGAGTCTCCCCCTCAGCAGCAAACCCGGGTGGCTGCTGCATGTAGACTTCCTCCTGTAGGTCACCATACAAGAAAGCATTCTTAACATCAAGCTGGAAAATCGGCCAGTTACGTACCACAGCAACAGACATAAGGATGCGTAGAGTAGTGTGTCTCGCCACCGGTGAGAAAGTATCCAAATAATCAACCCCATATGTCTGAGTAAATCCTCGTGCCACGAGCCTTGCCTTGTATCTGTCTAGACGACCATCCGCATGATATTTTACCGTAAATATCCATTTGCAACTCACCACGGATGCACCTGGAGGAATGGGGACAAGAGACCAAGTCCCTCTAGATCGCAAGGCACACATCTCTTCTTCCATTGCTAAACGCCAGCATTCAGTCTTCATGGCATCCTGATATGTACGTGGAATCTCTACTGACGATACTGCAGCTGTAAACCTCTGGAAATCCCCAGTGAGACGATGAAAGGAGACGTAAGAGGCAAGGGGATAGGAGGCACACTGTCTCCGCTGCTTCCTGTGAGCAATGGGTCGGTCCAAATCATCCAGGGCCGTGCTAACTGGTTGATCTTCCTCCTGTAGAAAAGGCTCCTGCACAGGTGCATTATCTAACCCATCATTAGTGTTAATATCAGAACATACCTGAGGCGTGTTGGATGGTTGACTTGTAGCTTGAGCAGGACCTGTTCGTCTCGAATAGAACTTAGTGAAAGGGACAACTGGAGGTGGTGGCAGGGGTGGTGGTGGTGGTTGTGATGGTTTTGGTGGAGTAGAGGATTGACCCAGACTTGGAGGTGGAGGAACATAGACAGTGGAATCAGGTGATGTGGAGGAGACCAGTCTGTCACCTGCAGGGGAGAAGTACATGACAGGTTCGAAAAATGTAACATCTGCGCTCACATAGTACTTGTTATGGATAGGGTCATAGCAACGGTATCCTTTTTGTGTTCTGGAGTAACCCACAAAAACACACTTGATAGCCCTAGGAGAGAGCTTGTCAAGTCCCGGAGATAAGCGGTGGACAAACGCAACAGAGCCGAAGACCCGAGGTGTAAGGTTAAACAAGTCTCTGTCGGGAAAAAGAACAGAGATCGGGGACTTTTCCCCAAGAACAGTTGTAGGCATTCGGTTGACCAGATAGCATGCTGTAAGTATGGCATCGCCCCAAAAAGATAATGGAGCACAACTCTGAATCAGTAATGTGCGAGCAATATCAAGAAAATGTCGATGTTTTCGTTCAGCAACCCCATTTTGCTGAGAGGTGTAAGCACATGTTGTTTGATGAATGATGCCTTTAGAAGAAAGAAAACTAGCAAGAGAGCGAGTGCAGAATTCTAAGGCATTGTCAGTACGCACATACTTAACAGCAGATGAAAAAACATTCTGAATTTCATTAATAAGATTTTGAAGAACATTTCCTGCTTCAGATTTATTTTTCAGAAGAAAAGTCCAGGAAACTCTTGAAAAATCATCAACCACAACCAAATAGAACCTGTGCCCCTGATGATCCGGGACACGACTTGGACCCCAAATATCTATATGAAATAATTCAAACGGGGAGCTACTGCTCCGACTCTGACGACTGGGGAAGCTAGACCTATGATGCTTCCCTAATTGACACGCTTCACAACGAAAAGAGGAACTCGGAGAGATCTGAGGCAGGAGATGACGCATTTTCTGCAGCGGTAGATGACCAAACCGAAGATGCCAGGTGTACGGAGAAACGGAACCTTGGGAATGCAGTGAGACGCCAGCGTAAGAGGTACGGACGAGACGATAGAGGCCATTGTGCTCAGAGCCACAGCCAATCACCCTGCCCGTTAGTATATCCTGAAAAATAACAGACGATGGATCAAAAATAGCACGACAGTGCAAATCACGTGTAATCTGGCTAATCGACAAGAGATTCATAGAGAATTCTGGAGCATGTAGCACATTCTGTAAGTGCATAGAGGGAAGCAAAGCCGTCTCCCCCTGACCAATGATAGGGGAATGAGTGCCATCAGCAATGAGTACAGAGCGACCAGGCTGAACAGCTCTGTAAGACTGCAGAATATCTCTCTCACGGCATAGATGATGAGTAGCTCCGGAGTCGACAATCCATCCTGTGAGATCATGACTAGTAAATGAAACTGAAGAACTACCTGAGGCACTGGCTGAGGCAGATGAACTAGCTGAGGCTGAAGCCGCAACATCAGAAACCTCAGCACCCTCTGACGACGATTGTGGCATGATATCACGAAGTCGTGCCACCAACTCCTCGAACCTGTGATCTGGAGTAGATGCAGATGGACCCTGAGAATGATCAGCTACACGTGCAGAAGGAGGAAAGCCATGCTTAGAATAGCATGTATCCTCCGAATGACCCGTACGGCGACAGAAAGTGCACGTTGAACGAATGCGACCTCCACGGCCACGTCCACCACTTCCTCTGCCACGAAATGAGGACGAAGCACCACGTCCCCTGGAAACTGCCATTGCTGACGGAGATGTAGTCGCTGTACTGGATGGAACAGGAACTCGACTGAGCCTCCTGTATACCTCTTCTATCGGTGGGATGGTGCATCTGCTAGGATCTGAGATCGTGCTGCCTCGTACTCCGGGTCAAGGGCAGCGATAATACGCCAACCATAGTGGCGTTCCAGAACGTCTTCTGCTGTGCCGGCGTGGCTGTGAGTGGAATGGTGCTATAGAGCTTCTCGAACATTCCATGAAGCGACGTGTACAGGGAATGAAGAGGCTTCCCATTTTGCTTCGTGGTAAATATGTCGTGCTGCAACTGGAGCATCTTCGTCTCGTTGCGCACCTGTGAGTACGTCATGGCCAAAATATCCACATCGCCTTGGCGGTGGGCTGGTGAAGGACATCATTCGCTATCTCCGACGTGAGCGTACCTGAGAGCCAAACCTTGGCGTACGCATCATCAGCCTCCCACGAGGCATAGATCCCTGTCTTCTCCGGCGGTTCATCTTCGGTAAGAATATGCTTCTTACACACGACTTCATGAGACTAAGGAACTGCATCGCCCACAGTTCGTAGTTTGTCCCGTCCATTTTGACGATTGGTGCCGAACCTTTGAAAGCACCTATGGCAGGCATGTCGAGCTTTTGTTCTGACATAATGTCGGAGAAGAACAACCACTGATAGACCAAGAAAAAATGGTGTCTACCAAGACCTTTTAGGATTCAAGTGCATATGTAGACGTTATGCACTTGAATCCAACATCTATCCGGACCGGGGGAAGAAGTGGCACCCCGGTGACGAGTAGAGGCTCTGAAAGCCTCTACTACGTAGAAACAGCGACTAGGGAGGTCCCGGCGGCAAGCTGGAGGCCGGGGGGGCTGGAAGCCCGGGTCGCTGGGTGGGTCCCGGCTACAGCTGGGGGCTGGACGGCTACGGCAGGGCGGGCTGGGCGGTGCCGGGGGGGGAAGGGCGGCGCCGGGGGGGGGCTGGGCGGCGGCTAGGGGAGGCCCGGTGGAGAGGCGGCGGACCTTGGAGGTCCTACGGGCGGCGGCGGCGGCGGGAGAGGCTGGAGAGGCCGCTGGGCGGCGCGGGGGGGGGGGGGGCGGCGGTGGAGAGAACCCTAGGTTAGGGTTAGGGCTTCTGATACCATGTTAGGGTAAAACGATACTCTGATGATAATTCCATAGAGCCTCGGGTCTCTTATATAGGGAGAGAACCCTTGGGTAAATTACAGAGACGTACAATAGATAAATAGAAAAATATGAAACAGTACACAACATAAATAAGTCTCTACAAATATGGTATCAGAGCGACGGTCCAAGACTGGAGATCTTGTACCTCACATGTGCCCTAGACCCCCCACCCCCACCCTCTCATCTCTCGTGTGCGTTGTCACCGGCAACCTTCCAACCGTTCGCATGCCTCCAGGCAGTGCTTGCTGTTGCTGATGGGGTGTACCGTTCACCCAGCCACTCGACGTTATCGCTGAGTCACCGAACACATTCCCAGCCCCACAGGCGCAGTCACCGGTCCCCTGTAGTTGATTCTTTCCTCTCCGTCGCCAAACTACAGTATGAAACAACAGTCTACTTTTGATCGAAACAGATGATTTCAGACCTATAAATTACTTTTTCAGCTTAGTATGGATCGAGGATTGACGAGGATGGTTGTATGAGTGTACACGTACAATCAATCATGTATATGCTTGTGTAGACTCCCTCGGATCGGTCTACTTCCCCGGTCAAATTCCGTTTTAGCCTTCTTTTTCATCATGTATAAGAACAAGGGTGGTGTATTCTCTTCGTCCGGAGCCTTCAAGGGCCCGGCTCCCATCATGAAGATGGATATGACCAACTATGAGTTGTGGTCCATGCAATTTTTTACCTTATGTTGTGCAATAAAAACAGAGCATATTATGACAAAGCTCGAGCTGATGAATAAGACTGGGGACAATACTTTGTGGAAGAAAGATGATGCGTACATGCATGTTTGGCTCTCTGGGACTCTCACCACAGAGATTGCCAACAACATTGTGAACCAACCCTCCGTCAAGGCAATTTGGGATCATTGTTGTAAAAATCCCTCGACTAACCCTGACTAGTAGGTCCGACTAGTCTAGTCGGTGGTGTGGTCGACGAGTACTGACTAATTCCGACTATGGCCAACTAATCGAGCGATTTTTGCTTGGAGATACCATTTATTTTTTATTTTTTAAAGCAATCTTATTCTAATATGCTTAATGTTTTATTTAAATTCAATTTCTTCTTTTGTTTCATTATGATAATATAAAAAATGTACAAATATATGTAAATATATAAAAATATACATAAAAAATGATTTATATATTTACAATAATTAAAAAATTCAAAGCCGATTAAAGCCCGACTAAATCCGATTAATCGTCCGACTGCCAGATTAATCCTTAGTCAGTAGCCCAATCGACCGAAAACTGCTACCAATTTTTGCAACCTTGTTGGGGATATTTTGACAGCCATGCATGCCCAAGCGAAGAGTGATGTCAAGATTCTATAGCTACGATTTGATATAACACGGTCAAGAGAATACGCATCCTCTTCATACCTTCTACTCTTTGCTTCGAGGCTGTTTAAGAAGTTTCACAGCTTCATTCTTGTACCCCATCCACGGAGCAGCATATGGCATACAGAAACTCCACGATGGTTGGAGTTTTCTTGGCAGCCATAGATCTAAAGTAAGAGGTTGCACATACACAGCTTCTTACAGACACAGTCATACCTCCCATAAAAGAGGCCTACAGTCATCGTAATAGGCTTCTTATCACACCACCTACCACCATCAACCTCCTCAGTGATGGTTGCATCTTGCGGCAGGGGAAGCTCTACACAGTTTAGATGGTGTGGTCCATGTGGAAGAGGAGGTAGAAGCTAGCGTGGCCCCTACACCTACTATTGTTGTCCATGCCACTCTGAGAACACATGCTATCAGAAGCATGGATACCCTGCATCTGCGTGTAGGAGTAGATTGAGCCTTCATTACAGTTCAGTCCTCAGACAGATTCACGCCTTGATAATATTGTGTCCCGTCTGAGGTAGTTAATGATTCATGTTGTCGGCATCACTATAGGTTCCCCATATTGTAGTCGCTGCTAGAGCCTCTTCGAGCTCCTCAGGTATAGCCTATGCTTTTACCAGTTGTAGCAGAGCAGATATGACAAATAGATCATGGAATTCTAGTGCCTTCTCACCATCTGTGTAGAGAGAGCATTGTTTAGTTCTTACATATCTATAACACCTAGTAGATGGGTCGTCACTACGAACGAGGTTTACTTACCCATCTCGGGACAAGGGAGGGTGCATCTGATTTTATGCCATTCATGCACCTGCGAAATGTTTATATGCTCCTGATTCCAGATGAATTCTCTTTCTCTTAGTTAGATCACGGAGGATATGTATTGGCGTGCCAAATTTTGCCCCATCTACTCTTGTATTCAGGACATACTCACGGGGAAGGTGATTGATGTGCTCATGAGTAGCAGGGCTCTATAGACTGGTCTAATATCCAAGAGTCGATGACTCTATTATTCCCCATTGGATCAGTATCTCCTTACTTGTGGCATCTTCGTTTTGGTCACCTTCTTCTGCAGAAGCTGTGACTCATATCCTCCTACAGATCTCCACCACGACATTCCTTCAAATGCGAGGCTTGCCAGCTGGAAAGCATCATTGATCTTCTTTCCTTGGTCGTCAGAGTCTATAGCAGTAGTCATTTATTTGAGTTTATTCATCGAGATATTGGAGGTCTCAGTCGAGTTCCTGATATCCAAGGACCCCATTTTTATCTTGTTGTGTGGATGATTATTCTAGACTTTCTTGAGTTTTCTATTGAGAAACAAGTCCGAAAGGACCGAAACCAGGCATGTCATTAAATCTTTTATTAATGAAATGAATAATATTTTCTCTACTATTGTCAAGTTTATTCACTCTGACAATGCCTTAGAGCTATGCACGTTACTGTTGTCTGAGTTCTTCAGATCTCTTGGCATCGGTACACCAGACCTCGTGGGCATACATCTCTCAGCAGAACGGTGTTGCCGAATGCAAACACCGTCATTTATTTGATGTGACCAGGATATTTTGATCCATAGTCAGTGCTCCTCACTTTTTAGGGGTGATGAGGTCCTCGATAGCAAGCTTGCTACTTGGTGAAACACATGCTATCTCTGTCATAGGAGAGAAGGTTCCTTTCTCATTGTGTTTTCCGAAAAGGACATGGTCTCCTTTACACCTCGTGTATTTGGCTTTGTTATTTTTTTCACTATATGGCACTTGGTCGTGACAAGCCTTTCTCAAAGATATAATTTGCCTTTGTAGACTACTCTTGTACCCAAAAGGCTATCATTGTTTTGATCTGGTTCGATAGAAGTACTATGTTAGTGCAGATGTCACATTCTTTGATATTTCTTTCCTACAAGTGACAGGTTGACACCTCTGACTCTGGAGAGGAGGTATACATGTCTCCTCCTACGGTGCACCACCTCCAGTACCTACACAATCTCTATCACCTCCACCACCACTACACGATTTTTATGTTCGCGGACCTCGTACAACTCCATCTACTCATAGGTCCTCCCCCTCATCCAGTACGTCTCAGGTATGTAATGAGCACATTGTTTCTACTGATGGTATAGTGATTTGTCGATGCAAAATGATTCTTTACAATGAGCATGTACCCTCTCAAGAGGGTAGTTTACAGGTTCATGAGACATGTGATCTGAATGTGCATATTGCTCTGTGGAAACAAAAATGTACTTGTGCTACATATTATCTTGCATGCCATGTTTCCTTGACCAACTCTCAAAGAACTTCATGAGATTTATCATAGGACTGTCAGCCGTGGAAATACCACAGACATATCAGGAGGTGATACAGGACATTCAGTGGTGCCATGCCATGGAGGAGGAGATGTCCACGTTATAGTCATGTTGTAAATGAAGCATCGTTACAGCTCGTACAAGAGCATCTGTTGTAGGATGCAAGTGGGTATTTACAGTGAAGCACCAAGCAGATGGTAGCATGGATCGTTGCAAGGTGAGACTTTGGTCTCATGTTTTCACCCAGACATATGGAGTGGAGTATCATGATACTTTCTCTCCAGTACCTCGACATTCTATAGTGTGGATTCTTCTTTCTGTTGTAGTGACACGAGACTGGCCCATATATCAACTTGATGTGAAGAATATGTTTCTCTAGCAGGAAGATGTCTACATGTAGCAGCCACATGGGTTCGTTGCTCAGGGGAGTGTCAGAAGGTTTGCAGACTTCACAAGGCAATCTACAGCCTTAAGTAGAGTCCAAGAGCATGGTAGCAGAAGCGTTCGGATTTGATAGAGCAAAAGGGGTTTGTGAGATCGATTACAAACCATTTACTATTTGTTCAGAGGTCTCAGAGAGGTACAGTTACCATACTTGTTTATGTTGATGATATCATTGTTATAGGGGATGATGAGTAGGGCATCCATGCTGCTAAGGATTTCCTAACTCAACAATTTGTAACAAGAGGACCTTAGCAGTTTTTGTTACTTCCTTAGACTGAAATTTGCCAGAAACCAGGGAAGTCTTGTGATGAACCAGATGAAGTACGTTACAATTCTTCTCTCTGAAACATGCATGGCATATTGTAGGCCCGTCACTACTCCCATAGATCCGAACATGAAGTTGTATGATGATGACATTGCGAAGGAGACAAGAGGAGGAACGCGAAGCTCGTTGGGAAATTCCTATACGTAACCATCACCATGCTAGATATATCCTTGCAGTAAGCAAAGTGAGTCAGTTCATAGAGCAGCCTAGACAGGCACATATGGATGCAGTCCATATGATTATGAGGTATCTGAAGACCTCATCTGACACCGGTCTTCTATTTAGCAAAGGTATATTCCTTGTCATTACAGCTTCTGCAGATGCAAATTATGTGAGGTGTCCCAAGGACAGGAAGTCTACCTCTACCTTTACAGTGTTCATAGGGAGTTCTTTGGTGTCAGGGAAGAGTAAGAAATAGACAGTGGTCGTCAGATTCAGTGTAAAATCAAAGTACGGAGCTATGACATAGGCGAATACTGAGACAATGTGGGTCAGATCTATTCTTACTGACTTAGTAGTTGAGGTGCCTCTTCTCATGCACCTTCAATGCGACAACCAATCTGCTCTCTTCATTGCCAATAACCCAGCCTTCCATGAGAGGATCAAGCTGGCATATCGAGGTAAAGTGTCACTACACTCAAGATATGATTTAGAAGAGCTTCATCTCCACCAATCATGTTAGCTCAGGAGATCATTTTCACCAAGGCCCTAACCAGAGGGCTATTCCAGAGATGATGTTCCAAGCTGAGCATGATTGATCTCTATGCTCTAGGTCAAGGGAGTTGCAGAGATATTAGTTGTCTATTGTTTCTTTTATATATTCTCCTTTCTTCCCGTCTTTTTATGTAATTTTCCCAACAAGATTCTCATCTATATAAGAGAACCCTAAGGCCTCATGAATAAGCAAGTTATTATTTTCTCTCAAACATGTACCCCCTTTGCATATCCCAATACGCCCATGGGAAGATATATTAATGGACTTTGTATTAGGCTTGCCAATAATGATAGAAAGGTTGCTTCCATCATTGTGGTTGTTGATTGACTCTTGAAAAGGCATATTGCATGTAGAAAGACAATATGTGCATTATATCATCGATATGCATTTTCAAGATATTAGTCAATTGCATGGTATTATTATGTGCTCTTTTACAACTGATCATGATACGCATTATCGGAGTCATTTTTGGTGAACTCTTTGATTTTGGCTTAGCATGCTCTTGCAATAAAGCTCCCTATTGCCCACAAACTGAAGGGCAAACTGAGGTGGTAAACATATCATTGGGAAATCTCGTAAGTTGTCCCAAAGTGACAAACCTCCACAATGGGACCTTATTATTATGCAAGTTGAATTTGATGATAATAACTCAATCAACCATTCCATTAGAAAATCACCTTTTGTGTGTGTTTATGGATCTCTTATGCCACATTTTCTTGATTAAGCAACCATCACTCTCTAAGGTACACCAAGTGCAGGAGACGAGGAACTAATTGACCACTAACCCTACTACACCAAGAAATTCGGACCAAACTCCATGTTGCGACCCAAATATAGTAATCGCATGCTAATCTACATCGAGAAGAGAGAGAGAGGAGAGTTCAAAGAGGGAGATTGTGTGATGTATGATGTATCCCCTTAAAAGAGGTTTTCGTCGAATCCTCACCAAAATCATCAACTACGCGCAAGTTTGATTCATTTAGAGTCCTAAAAAGAATTAGGCAGAATGCATTTCTTCAAAACCCTACACTAGATATTCCAATCTTATTAATCTTCAACACTTCTTCTCAACCCTACACTAGATATTCCAATCTTATTAATCTTCAACACTTCTCTTCTGTCCTTTTTGTATGCCATGGTGATCCGCCAAATGCAACCCTAATGAAGAGCTGACAAGTTACCTTTTCAACCTCCATAACTAACAGAGTTTGGAGCAATTGAAGACATTGTAACGTCCGAGATATAGTTATGCATCGAAGTATTCATCGCCGCTTCCTGATCAAATGGAAAGAATGTCGAATAACTGACTGTGCATAGATGAGGAAGATGAATTGCGATAACTTTGAGATGTTCTCCTCTAGAATTACCTTAAGGCAATCTTGTTAGAGTGAGATTTTTCTCCATAGGGGGAGCCAGCCGATGCAACCCATTAATACACGCATTTACAACCAATAGAAGGATCTAGACTTCAGACTAATTTGTAAAATACTAAATGTAAGGGTCATGTTGAAATTGTGTTTTTTATTTTAAAGGAGGGCAAGGATTATTCCAAATGATGCAATCAGAAGGAAAGTTGGTGTAGCTCCGATAGAAGATAAGATGAAAGGATTGCTTAAGATGGTTTGACCATTTGCAAAGGAAGTTGGTTAATGCACATGTTAGAAGATGCGAGGTTTGGGATGCTGAGCCCGTTAAGAGAGCGTGATGAAGGCCCAAGAAGTGTTGGAATGAAACTATTCGAAGGAATCTTACTTATTTGGATTTAAGCCTGAGAATGACCCAAAATAGATCTGAATGGAGGTAGAAAATCCATGTAGTTGACCCTACTTAATTGTTGGAAAAGGCTTTGTTGTTGTAAAGAGAGGCAAGGATCTAGAATTATCTTCCTTAAATAGGCTAGGGTTCTCTAGAATTTTCTTTATACGCGCACGTACTTCTCCCTCGGGGATGTCGAGACTTTCTCTCTAGAATTTTTTTTCTCTTTTCTCCATAAATGTAGAACAATCTAGAATAATTGTGTAATTTCTACCATGTTGTATGGCTCATCTATTAGAGCTATTTACTAAAGTAAACATCAAGAAGCATTTGAACTCTCAAGAAGTCTTTCTCTCTCTTAGCTCTTCACATATTCTCTTGATCTCATCTCCTCTCTTTTTTCCATCAACACTTCTCTTTCCCATTTTCTTTTCCTCATTCCACAAGGTTTTCCCCGTCCTTCTCTTCCCCTTCCTCACTCCCTTTCACCATCACCCTCATTTTCCATCTTCATCTTTTCCTTCTATCCACTGCATTCTTCTTCACTCTCTCCCACTTCATATTGTTCTCGATCTTGTTCTTCTCTTCCTACCTCCATTCCCATTTCCTCCATCTACCACCATAATCCACCACCGCTACCATCGATCATCACCACTACCACATCTCTCGCTCTACTACATCGAACAGCAACTGGGGACCTCCTACAGCTCATATGGCCGCCATCTACCTCATTCCATCGGACATCTCCACTGGACACCACTCCTCTCGGGTCTCCATTATTGTTAGCCTAAACAATTAACTACTTCAACCTTCTATTTTTTCACCTTTGGGAGCCACAAGTATTTTCTGAAACTTATAAAATTTCTCTTGTTATATCATAAAAAAAGGCGAAGCCTTTTCCCACTTTAAGTAGGATTGGCTATATGGATTCTTGCTCAAATCCATGTTAAAAGATCTGATTGTTTTGACGTTGGTTGTCGACTACCTAACATAGTCCCTACAATGAGGAATTTGAATCATGATCTTTTGGGTGGTGGCTACACTGCACTACCACTAGACCATTGAAGTGGGTACCTTATGTAGTTATATCATAAGATTTTGAATTTCTTAATTCTATTCTATTTCACATTTATTATCTTTAGTTTTGTTTTAGTTTATAAAGTAATTGCATGCTTTATATTATGAGCCACAATATCATAAAAAATATCAAAAAAATCATTGGGATATCATCAATAGTTATTATTATTATTCATGTTGCATTATCAATTACATATCCTTGAAAAAAAGGAAAACTGTTTTTACATATTGTCTATGTGAATTAATTTTTTTCTTAAATATCTGCACTTTTCATCCATACCTTTTGCATTCATTGCATTAGTTTGAGTACCACTAAAAAATGCAAATCAAAGTTCAATGGCCCATTTCGAGACTACGGTGATGGAGACGAGCAATAGCATACAATATAGAGGAATGTTTAGACAACCTAGATGCTAGGGTAAACAACGTTAAAGGTTAAATGTCCGAGTTTGTATTTTTTAATTCAAAAAAGGGAAACACATTATGGTGTCCGTCCCATGTATATAGTCAAGACTCAAAAAGAAACTTAGCATGGATAAATACATTTTCTTAATAAGATCGATCATTGGCAAAGATTGTATCATTTCTAGCTAACCCAATGGACCATAAAGTAGCAATTGGTCGTAGGAGCTCTTCATGGGGCATACTTCTCGCAGCATTCAGAGAATCCCAAAAAGTATTAATGATATGTACATTCAATCATGTAAGTCCATTGTCTTGCCATATGGAGCAAGTTCTATCACAACAGAAGAAAAGATACTCAATAGATTCACTCTTTGTGTTGCAGAGGACAAAGATCAGTAACACTTGTGAACAGTCTAGAGCATCGATCTCGAGTCAAAATACGTCTCCTACGAAGTAGCCATAGAAGATGCAAATTATGCTACGTAATTTTAGTTCACAAATAAGTTTGCAGTCACGAAAAAGATGGCATCAAATGAGGTTGCCTAACTGAAAAATCTCGTCTCCACTTCCAATGATCTCTGCCACCTGACGGACCTCGAGTTTGACTCGATGAATCCAGAAGATGCATAAATTCCTCCAGACATTGATCTGAGAAATTTGTACGGAAAGTTGGGATCCATGCTCCACCATCACAGTAATCCCTCACCCTCGCATCCTGTGAGGAGGAAAGAGTAAAGAGTTACGGGAATCTAGCTGCCAGAGCACTAGAGTATGTTCAGTTGTTGGTTCAAAAAGCAAAGGAAGCTCCATCACCCAAAGACGGCCAGAAGAGTTCACGAAACTATAGCATAACAGAATGCCTTTCCAAAAAGCAGAACAAAGGGCAAATTGATTGTGTACCAAGTTCTCGTGTACATGTACACCATACAATTTTCTAATAAGTCTAAAACAAAGATCAACCCAAATCTGACAACCCACTTCATGAGATGCACCTTGTTCATTGATTACAAGCACAAAATGCCCAACCCTTCTACAGGTTTAGGCAGAGTAACAATTTCCCAGTCGATCAGATGGATTCCCTTCCCACCCTCAAACCATCGGACCTTGCTTGACAAAAGGGGGTAACATGAAGAAGATCAGGATGGTCGAAAAAACTGCCTTCAGTAGCACTAGTCATCCTCCTCTTGATAACATCGCTCCCTTCCAACCTGCTAGGTTTGCCTCCATCTTCTTAATTATGGGCAACCAATCAGAAGTTTTAATTTTGCCACATGTGAGTGGTAGCCCCCAAGGTACCTGATAGGAAGAGTACCACAATTTCTACCCAACTTCAAGCTACAAGCACGAGCATCATTATCTAAAATCCCAAAAGGAATAGTTGCAAATTAGCTACTATCACAAATAAGTCCACAAAGCTCGATAAAAATCTCTAAGATCGGTACAATACTGTAACATCCGGATCTGTATAAACCCGAACCCGACCCGATTAGGGTCCGTATAACTCAATAAAGTTATTAATCAATGTTAAATAATATGAATCGATCAATTGATCGTGAATCAAAAGATGTTCGGGCAAAATCGACTAAAAATTTATCGCATCGTAATACGTGCTCAAAAAAAAAGCCGTGATGCAAATTCGGAAACCGTGAAATAAACCATGACCACCTAAAAATCTGATTCGACAAAATAAGACCAACGAAATCGACTGTTCCTCGATCGGAGGCCGTTTGATATTTTTAAATTTACAAATTTAATCTTAAACAGAAACTGCATCCGAAAATTTCGGGTATTCAAAACCCGACCGAAAGTATATGAATATTATACTCATATTGATCGTCGTTTAGAGACGATCAAAACGAGCTTTTGCATATTGGAATCCGACACTCGAGCTGCAAATACGGGTGATTTCGGTTTTTTTTAGAAAGGAGAGAGAGAGAGATAAAGTAAAAAAAAATAAAATATATAAAAAAAAATCAGTACAGCAGCAGCTGCTTGCTGTCGTATTGCTGTACATGTGGCAAAAATAAAAACCCACATGTCAAACAAAGAGCTCCTCTTTTGACATATATAAGTACCAGCCTACTCACCTTTTTTTCTACTCCCCTCGTAATGTTCTCTTTTCCATCTAAACTTCAGACGATGGAAGCTTCAGCTTTTCCCATTTTCTGCAACAGTAGCTACCGCCTTCTCCAAGCTGGAGAACCCAAGCTACTCCTGCAACTTTCCATTGACCGGCAGATGCTGCTGATGTATACAGCTTCAACTGTTATTCCTTATCCTCCAAGCAGCTTGCAAGCCGTTGTAATCAAATAGCAGTGTTGCTGCTACAGCGCAACAGCCTGGGAGCTACTCCTCCCAGCCAAGCAATCAAAGAAGCTGCTACATCTTGCCTTTGGGCTGCTGCATGAAGCCACAAATTTTTGCTACTGTTTCTCTTGGAGGATCTATTGCATGCTTTGATCTAAGCCCAAATTTTCAATTCCAAAACATGGAGATATCAAGGTACAATCTAAACCCCATCTCTTGCTGCCATCCATGTGATTTAGATACAAAAGACCTCTCCTAATCCCAGCCGAGAACCCATGGGAGTTCTGCTACTTTTTAAGCAACAACTCCATGTTGCAGAAATCAGCAGCTACTGCTGATCAAGATAAAGAAATTGATGTATAGGGTAGCTGCTACTGCTCCAGGGAAGAACCCCCTCTCCTGCAACACCATTCCAAAGCTGTAGGAGCCTTTCTAACCACTTCTTCTTCCAAAATAGAGACATTCATGCTGCTATCCAGCAACAGTTCAAGCACATGCAGACTTAGTATCAAGTTTTCAAGAAATTTAGGTAAAATCTGCTCCTCCTCTTGCTGCAATCCATGTTTTTATATACAGATATATATATTTTTTGTGCACTCATGTGGAGACAAATTCATAGTTGATGATTGGATCCAACTTCATCATATACATTCGAGGTTTCAGCTAGTGATGGCATGCATGTTTCACCACAATTCTGGCATACTGGATAGAGAAGAATGCATGCTACCTCTTCTATACAGTTGCAAAATGCCCATGCACACAAGTGGTTTAAAGCTCATTGTTCAAATGGATGTCCTCTATCTTAAGAGCAAACTAGATTTTTGAGTTCATTATCTTCAGAACTGACATAAATGGGGTGTCCCAACAAAAAGAAATTTTAACATCTGCTCTGGATATCTTGTGCACATATACCTTCAACATTGCTCCAAAGTATTCAAGAAGGATGCAACGAGTTATAACATACATATCCAGCATTCATAGCTGGATGTCAAATGATTGATGCATGAGCTATATCAACCCATATGCGCATGAAAATGGCAACACTTAACAAATGATGTTGACTGCTATGATCAAGTAGTGTCCATTGATCTTTCACAACAAGTGAAATGGTCTTGTAGGTAATAGATAAGGAGTGTACCCTTAGTCAAGATCATCATATCATCACCATCAAATAAAGTATTACACATGGGCGATTTAAGTAGTCGTCACAAACAAGAACAAAACAAGCAATTGCGGATCGATAATTCGATTTGAGCTTTTGAAAAGTAGTTAACTGAAATTTATAAGTGACTTGTAAACATTGGCCCGCATCTCCAACCATTAGTGCCACATCCACCGTTTCCAACATCAAGGAAACATTAACTTAAAGTGTCAGATATGTGCCTAATTAGTGGCAGTTCACGGCCAACTTGTCTCTAATATTAACTCAATTAGTTCACCATGGTTCGAATTTTACCTATATATATATATATATTGGGTATTTAAGTCATGCATGCACCATGCGACCCAAAACCAACATGATTCGACAATGAAATAGAAAACCTGATCATAGGAAACAAATCACGGAATATATATATACACATATATATTAGATACCACCTGACTTTACAAACATATGTTAGTGGATGATCAAGATCTAGTTTTATACATCTCCTGCAGGAATCATACATGTAAACACTTTACGTACGAAATCTCATGGAAGACCACCACGATACCACCGTTAATGAGGGTTTCAATATAGGCTTCTGGATTATCTACTAACTATAGATAATTATTGACAAAAGATCTAGATCTATGCAATCAACAAAAAAAAAGATTAAGAAAGGATCAAGTCAGTTACGACTGATAATTATGAATGCCAGTCATGGTGACCTTTACGCATGACTGTGCGAGGGTGCGGTGACCCTCAGCTGGGCGGGAGATAGGAAGCCCAGTTAGGGCAGCGGCCGCCTAGTGCGCGGGTCTAGGATCCCAGTCTTTTTCTCGTTTTTTTCGCGAGCGCTCGCAGTTTTTACGCCTCTCTGGGATCCACAAGTTTCTTTTAAAGACCAGTTCCGTTGACCCTTGTTCTTTAGGGTGCCTAGGCAGGAGGACCCTTGGTTTTAGTTTTTCGAGCTCGTGAGCCCGTACTGGTCGGGCCGGTTTTTCTTTTAGAGCGACTTTTCTAGAGAGTCTCTCTCACCCGTCTCAGTGGCGTAGTTTTGGAGTAGACCTATCCCTCTATTGGACCGCCTTCCAATTAGAGGGCGAGACGGAAGAGCCTTTTGTAGGCTTCCTCACCGCTTGAGTTTTGTTTATTTTTCGCCAGCAGACTTGGCGATGCTACATCCGAATCATCCGTGTATACATCTGAATCCTCTATGCCTACGTCTGAATCAGTTACAATTGAATTTGGAAAAGTTACAAATGAGATTGGATTGAGTTACAATTAAGCTTGGATAAAGTTGAATTACAGTTGAATTGGTTACATAGAAACTTGGTTACAGTTGAGTTGGTTTCCGATGAACTAGTTACTTTTCTGCCAATAATTCCTGACAAAGAGAAAAGACCATATCATGACAATTATCCTTATCAGACTTCGAACTACTACCATAGTTGTAAGATATAGCTAGTGGACGTGTTGGGAACTTAGTTAGGATGCATTTTACTCCACCGCATGCCTACGGAGGCACCCCAACCCTAAGGTTTCCTTACTGCCTTAGAGTCATAGTGTGAGGTCTTACCCAGACCAAGACCACAGACTATCCACTAAGCTTGAGCAATTAAACAAGAAAAGAATCAAAACACTAGACCCATCATGTACACTTACTATGATCCATTCACATTATTCGTAAACATCAGAAAGAGATCTGGATCACCTCGATCATAAAAAGTATATATGAATCATAGAACTTATCAATCCTTGAGGTACTTCTGTTCACTATTGATCATATGATAGTTGTATATCAATAATTAATGTGCGTAATTAGTGTAGAATGAGTAGAATGGGGTTTTACATACCAAACAACTTGAAAGCATGTTTTATTGCAAGTAGCTTTAAATTTTAATTGTCAAGGCCAGATTACTTGCTTTCTTTTGGAACCACTAATTCCCTGTTATTTTTAATTAATTAGATTTACTCAACGTCTGTTGATGTTCTTTTCTCCCTATTCCATGGATTGCAGGCAAAATATCTGCACCGTTGTATTGGGAGAGTTGAACATCAACTTCTGCAGTTACAATTATCAGGTATGTATGGTATAGTTTATTCAAATTATTATATGCTTTTTATTTCTCTTCTGCTATGATTGGGATGCATGTACATAATGCAATTTCTGTTGTTACATGCCAACTACTATGGAAACTTATGCAATATAATTGTGACATAGTGTAGTTCTGTGGCTTGTTATTAAATTTGCGAATGTCATCTGTATAAAAAAAATTTCCCCAAATTTTCAGCACTTTAATGTGATCTTTGGTGAACATGATACTACGGGTGATATGTAAACGGGTATCCTAGATCCGTTAAGGAGCGGGCATCACAGTTTGGTATCAGAGCAGTGGTACCCCGCTACATACATTCGTAGTATTATAGTTCTGATCACGTTGAATTCTCGGATTACGACAGTCCTCTGACTTGTCACGAGTCTGAAGGGGAAATATGACATTCAAAATTAATGACCACAAATGTCACAAATTGCAACTTATTTCCATATTGTATCCCAAGAAGAGAAAAAGCATAATAGAAATATCCGCGAACATCAACTATTGTAATTAAGAATATTGGTTCTTATACAGAACCATGGCGTCTAGTGCCGACCTTTCTATCCTTTTAATTAATTCTGGAGCGATGAATGAACTTTGAATTTCTAAATTCAGTAGGTAGAGGTGCAGATACCCTAGATCATCCTTGTCACATTATGGGTCATGTGGCTAAATGATCATTATAAGACTAATAGTCTGATAGCTACCAATGTTGATCGGTGGACATTAGACGATAGCAGACTGTCTGCTATTACAGCTCAATAAGTTTGACCCAACTTTGGGTATGATTTGAATGTCAACTCATCATGCCTTAAGTAATTAATTCATGAAGACGACTGTCTTCAAGATTCCGAACATACCCGAGTTTACCATTAAGAATACATTACATGACTCCAAAATGAAGTACATTTCAGTGTTGAGAGCTCAAAGACTCATAGATCGTGAATGCGATACATTTCTAAGTAATTATAGGAAAGACATCTGACGGAGAGCCGATGGCTCCTAACATCACGATTGTGTCAGATTATCCTAGTGTATTCTCTAATGATTTGTCAGGATTACCACCTAAGAAAGATTGAGTTTGAAATTACGTTACTACCATATATACAACCAATCTCGATGGCTTTATGCCGCTTGGCACTAGCCGACTTAAGAAAACTCAAGATGCATTCGCAAGAGTTACTTAACGTAGGTTTCGTAAGGCTGAACACTCCACCTTGAAATGCTCCAGTTCATTTTGTCAGAAAGAATGATGGGTCGGTAAGATCGTACATAGATTACATTTAGATGAACAAGAAAACGGTGAACAACCATTATGCTCTGCCACACATAGATGACTTATTTGATCAGTTACAGGGATCTTCGGTATCCTCAAAGATCGACATTCGACATGGTTACCATCAACCGAGGATTTGATATTCGAATATTCCAAAAACAACATTCAAGATTAGATATGGGCACTACAAGTTCGTCGTGATGACATTTGGGTTCATAAATGGCCCTACAACTTTTATGGATATAATGAACAGGACTTCCGTCCATACTTGGACGAGTTTGTAATTGTATGCATCTATGATGTGTTGATGATATATTCCCGAATAAATAGGGATCACATCAGTGATCTAAAGACAGACATGGATATACTTCAAAAGTACAAGTTGTAAACCAAGTCGAGCAAATGTAAGTTCTAAATTTACCCCAATCCTTGGGCATGTCATTCTGGAGCAGGTATGCCAGTTGACCCTACGAACATTAAAAAAGTTATGTCTTGGGAACATCTCAAGACAATCATTCGAATTTGAAGCTTCCCTGAACTAGATAGTTATGACAGACGTTTTGTCAATAGCTTTTCTTGAGTCATTCTTTTCCTGACACGAGAAGAGAGTTCCTTTCATTTGGAATTATTATGCGAACAGGCGTCAGGACATCGAAGGAAAGATTGGCGACTGTGCCTATCTTTGCGCTTCCTTCACGCACCCACGATTATGCCGTATATACTTATGCTGCAAGAGAAGGTTTAGGAACGGTTCTGATGCAGCCAAGTCATGTGAGTGTTTATGCACCATATCAATTGGGGTCGCATGAACGGAATTGCCCCATCCTTGACTTGGCGTCGGTGATAGTTATCTTCGCTTTAAAGATCGGGCTCTACTATCTCTATGAGGTGAATTTCAAAATTTTCACAGATCGTAAAGGTTTAAAGTACATCTATGATCAAAAGGAGATAAACATGAGACGATGTATTACCATCTCGATAAAGGAAACATGGTGGCAAATGCGCTTACCAGTGGCAAATGCGCTTACCAGTAGAGCTCATGCACATACGATAAACTTGCTATACACGTGTAATGTACTCACAAGCTTTGACTAATTAGCATCCATATGAGAGTGCATCTATATATATATATATATATATATATATTGTTGTGCCTCAGCGATTCAACGGTCTTTAGAATTGCATATTAGAAGGTCAGAGAACAGATCCTTAAATTCGAAACAGATACATGCGTGTCATCAAAGACTAAGGTGATGATTTTGTAATAACCAAGTTTATTTTGTGGAAAGTTGGCCGGGTAGCTATGCCCAACGATGAACAGTTATGTAGAGACATCCTTGATGAGGCACACAGTTCTCGATTATCTATTCATCCTAGCAACACCAAGATGTATTGTGATTAACGTCAACATTCTAGTGGAACGAGATGAAGCGAGATGCAATACATCTCGTTAGTAGATGCTTGACTTGTCAGATAGCCAAGGCTAAGTACAAGAGACTACCCGGATTATTGCAGTCCTCCCTTTCCCTAGTAGAAATGGGAGATTATTTCTATGAATCTTGTTACTAGACTACCGAAGACATCATATGGACAAAATGTTCTTGGATCATTGTTGACGGATTGACCAACTCATCCCACTTCATACATGTCAACATGACATACACTTTATCGAGATTAGCTAGATTATATGTGAAGAACATTATCAAACTTCATGATATACCATCTAAGGTAATGTCTGACCGAGACTTAAGGTTTACATCGCACTTCTAGTACCAGTTCATGTCAATACTTCAGAAAAGTTATACATATCGTCGGAAAAAAAAAAGATTTAGAATTTCAAGTAGTATGATCCTCTTCTCTTAATCCATTTAAATTGAAACTTATCAATATTCAACTCAATTCTTTATACTGATGGAAATTCCTGAAAACACAGGAAGGAGATTGAGTGTTTCTACGAGTAATTCCCATGAATGGAGTGCAGAGATTTGGTGTTAGTGGCAAGTTTATGTTTGACTATTTGAAATTTTTACTTGTATGAGTAAGACAGCCTATCAAGTAACCGATCCTCTAGACTCATCAGGCATACGTGATGTCTTTCATATATCCAACCTAAGAGAGGATGTGCACGATCCTCGACACGTCATCGGTTACGAGAATCTTGCTGTGGAGTCAGACTTGATATACAAGGAGAGTCCAATACAGATTTGCGAAAAAGCTTCGCAACAAAGAGGTTCCCTTAATAAAAGTGCTATGGCACCGACATGAAGTCAAAAAGGCAACATGGGATAACTGAAGCAGACATGCGGGTAAGATACCGCAACTCTGTTAAGTAATGGTCAAAACAAGCACATTTAATTATATAAATTGAAAGAACATGGCTTGTTTTCTCTTTGAGGTTTTTATGGGTCTAAAACCCTTTGAGGTTTTTATGGCTAGATAAGATCCAAACAAGGTATAAAGTAACCTTCACTCGAGTCTCGAGGACGAGACTCCCTTTGAGGTTTTTATAATTGTAACATCCGGATCTGTATAAACCCGAACCCGACCCGATTAGGGTCCGTATAACTCAATAAAGTTATTAATCAATGTTAAATAATATGAATCGATCAATTGATCGTGAATCAAAAGATGTTCGGGCAAAATCGACTAAAAATTTATCGCATCGTAATACGTGCTCAAAAAAAAAGCCGTGATGCAAATTCGGAAACCGTGAAATAAACCATGACCACCTAAAAATCTGATTCGACAAAATAAGACCAACGAAATCGACTGTTCCTCGATCGGAGGCCGTTTGATATTTTTAAATTTACAAAATTTAATCTTAAACAGAAACTGCATCCGAAAATTTCGGGTATTCAAAACCCGACCGAAAGTATATGAATATTATACTCATATTGATCGTCGTTTAGAGACGATCAAAACGAGCTTTTTCATATTGGAATCCGACACTCGAGCTGCAAATACGGGTGATTTCGGTTTTTTTTAGAAAGGAGAGAGAGAGAGAGAGAGAGAGATAAAGTAAAAAAAAATAAAATATATAAAAAAAAATCAGTACAGCAGCAGCTGCTTGCTGTCGTATTGCTGTACATGTGGCAAAAATAAAAACCCACATGTCAAACAAAGAGCTCCTCTTTTGACATATATAAGTACCAGCCTACTCACCTTTTTTTCTACTCCCCTCGTAATGTTCTCTTTTCCATCTAAACTTCAGACGATGGAAGCTTCAGCTTTTCCCATTTTCTGCAACAGTAGCTACCGCCTTCTCCAAGCTGGAGAACCCAAGCTACTCCTGCAACTTTCCATTGACCGGCAGATGCTGCTGATGTATACAGCTTCAACTGTTATTCCTTATCCTCCAAGCAGCTTGCAAGCCGTTGTAATCAAATAGCAGTGCTGCTGCTACAGCGCAACAGCCTGGGAGCTACTCCTCCCAGCCAAGCAATCAAAGAAGCTGCTACATCTTGCCTTTGGGCTGCTGCATGAAGCCACAAATTTTTGCTACTGTTTCTCTTGGAGGATCTATTGCATGCTTTGATCTAAGCCCAAATTTTCAATTCCAAAACATGGAGATATCAAGGTACAATCTAAACCCCATCTCTTGCTGCCATCCATGTGATTTAGATACAAAAGACCTCTCCTAATCCCAGCCGAGAACCCATGGGAGTTCTGCTACTTTTTAAGCAACAACTCCATGTTGCAGAAATCAGCAGCTACTGCTGATCAAGATAAAGAAATTGATGTATAGGGTAGCTGCTACTGCTCCAGGGAAGAACCCCCTCTCCTGCAACACCATTCCAAAGCTGTAGGAGCCTTTCTAACCACTTCTTCTTCCAAAATAGAGACATTCATGCTGCTATCCAGCAACAGTTCAAGCACATGCAGACTTAGTATCAAGTTTTCAAGAAATTTAGGTAAAATCTGCTCCTCCTCTTGCTGCAATCCATGTTTTTATATACAGATATATATATATATTTTTTGTGCACTCATGTGGAGACAAATTCATAGTTGATGATTGGATCCAACTTCATCATATACATTCGAGGTTTCAGCTAGTGATGGCATGCATGTTTCACCACAATTCTGGCATACTGGATAGAGAAGAATGCATGCTACCTCTTCTATACAGTTGCAAAATGCCCATGCACACAAGTGGTTTAAAGCTCATTGTTCAAATGGATGTCCTCTATCTTAAGAGCAAACTAGATTTTTGAGTTCATTATCTTCAGAACTGACATAAATGGGGTGTCCCAACAAAAAGAAATTTTAACATCTGCTCTGGATATCTTGTGCACATATACCTTCAACATTGCTCCAAAGTATTCAAGAAGGATGCAACGAGTTATAACATACATATCCAGCATTCATAGCTGGATGTCAAATGATTGATGCATGAGCTATATCAACCCATATGCGCATGAAAATGGCAACACTTAACAAATGATGTTGACTGCTATGATCAAGTAGTGTCCATTGATCTTTCACAACAAGTGAAATGGTCTTGTAGGTAATAGATAAGGAGTGTACCCTTAGTCAAGATCATCATATCATCACCATCAAATAAAGTATTACACATGGGCGATTTAAGTAGTCGTCACAAACAAGAACAAAACAAGCAATTGCGGATCGATAATTCGATTTGAGCTTTTGAAAAGTAGTTAACTGAAATTTATAAGTGACTTGTAAACATTGGCCCGCATCTCCAACCATTAGTGCCACATCCACCGTTTCCAACATCAAGGAAACATTAACTTAAAGTGTCAGATATGTGCCTAATTAGTGGCAGTTCACGGCCAACTTGTCTCTAATATTAACTCAATTAGTTCACCATGGTTCGAATTTTACCTATATATATATATATATATATATATATTGGGTATTTAAGTCATGCATGCACCATGCGACCCAAAACCAACATGATTCGACAATGAAATAGAAAACCTGATCATAGGAAACAAATCACGGAATATATATATACACATATATATTAGATACCACCTGACTTTACAAACATATGTTAGTGGATGATCAAGATCTAGTTTTATACATCTCCTGCAGGAATCATACATGTAAACACTTTAAGTACGAAATCTCATGGAAGACCACCACGATACCACCGTTAATGAGGGTTTCAATATAGGCTTCTGGATTATCTACTAACTATAGATAATTATTGACAAAAGATCTAGATCTATGCAATCAACAAAAAAAAAGATTAAGAAAGGATCAAGTCAGTTACGACTGATAATTATGAATGCCAGTCATGGTGACCTTTACGCATGACTGTGCGAGGGTGCGGTGACCCTCAGCTGGGCGGGAGATACGAAGCCCAGTTAGGGCAGCGGCCGCCTAGTGCGCGGGTCTAGGATCCCAGTCTTTTTCTCGTTTTTTTCGCGAGCGCTCGCAGTTTTTACGCCTCTCTGGGATCCACAAGTTTCTTTTAAAGACCAGTTCCGTTGACCCTTGTTCTTTAGGGTGCCTAGGCAGGAGGACCCTTGGTTTTAGTTTTTCGAGCTCGTGAGCCCGTACTGGTCGGGCCGGTTTTTCTTTTAGAGCGACTTTTCTAGAGAGTCTCTCTCACCCGTCTCAGTGGCATAGTTTTGGAGTAGACCTATCCCTCTATTGGACCGCCTTCCAATTAGAGGGCGAGACGGAAGAGCCTTTTGTAGGCTTCCTCACCGCTTGAGTTTTGTTTATTTTTCGCCAGCAGACTTGGCGATGCTACATCCGAATCATCCGTGTATACATCTGAATCCTCTATGGCTACGTCTGAATCAGTTACAATTGAATTTGGAAAAGTTACAAATGAGATTGGATTGAGTTACAATTAAGCTTGGATAAAGTTGAATTACAGTTGAATTGGTTACATAGAAACTTGGTTACAGTTGAGTTGGTTTCCGATGAACTAGTTACTTTTCTGCCAATAATTCCTGACAAAGAGAAAAGACCATATCATGACAATTATCCTTATCAGACTTCGAACTACTACCATAGTTGTAAGATATAGCTAGTGGACGTGTTGGGAACTTAGTTAGGATGCATTTTACTCCACCGCATGCCTACGGAGGCACCCCAACCCTAAGGTTTCCTTACTGCCTTAGAGTCATAGTGTGAGGTCTTACCCAGACCAAGACCACAGACTATCCACTAAGCTTGAGCAATTAAACAAGAAAAGAATCAAAACACTAGACCCATCATGTACACTTACTATGATCCATTCACATTATTCGTAAACATCAGAAAGAGATCTGGATCACCTCGATCATAAAAAGTATATATGAATCATAGAACTTATCAATCCTTGAGGTACTTCTGTTCACTATTGATCATATGATAGTTGTATATCAATAATTAATGTGCGTAATTAGTGTAGAATGAGTAGAATGGGGTTTTACATACCAAACAACTTGAAAGCATGTTTTATTGCAAGTAGCTTTAAATTTTAATTGTCAAGGCCAGATTACTTGCTTTCTTTTGGAACCACTAATTCCCTGTTATTTTTAATTAATTAGATTTACTCAACGTCTGTTGATGTTCTTTTCTCCCTATTCCATGGATTGCAGGCAAAATATCTGCACCGTTGTATTGGGAGAGTTGAACATCAACTTCTGCAGTTACAATTATCAGGTATGTATGGTATAGTTTATTCAAATTATTATATGCTTTTTATTTCTCTTCTGCTATGATTGGGATGCATGTACATAATGCAATTTCTGTTGTTACATGCCAACTACTATGGAAACTTATGCAATATAATTGTGACATAGTGTAGTTCTGTGGCTTGTTATTAAATTTGCGAATGTCATCTGTATAAAAAAAAATTTCCCCAAATTTTCAGCACTTTAATGTGATCTTTGGTGAACATGATACTACGGGTGATATGTAAACGGGTATCCTAGATCCGTTAAGGAGCGGGCATCACAAATACCCCTTCCCTCATCCTCCCACCCTTGATAAAAAAATGGTGTCCTTTGCCTATTGTACTAAAGGCACATAAATGTTCTCCAAGGAGTAACTAGTTGTGATCTCCTGAGAAGTTACCTGATGTACCATGAAAGCCAGAATATATGCTACAGTGACAAAGCAAGGGGGCAAGAAGGCAGCCCTGATGTACTCCTCATTGTATCTAAAAGATTCCCCCTTCTGGGAGATCTGTTCACAATTATCGAGTAAGAAGTAGAAGCAATGCATCTTTTCATCCAGGAGATCCAAATGTCAGGGAAACCATGACATGCTAGTGCATACCACAGGAAGCGTCAGTTCAAAGTATCGTAAGCCTTGGAAAAGTCCACCTTCTAAAGGATTCCTCTTTTGCGACTTCTTTTCCAATCCGCTAGGATCTCCGATGTCACAACCAGGATATCACCAATATGTCTAGTGGGGACGAAGGCAGACTGAAGCAGAGAAATAATTATGATCCAGCACAACATTCAACATGTTTGCTAAGACATTCGTGGGAATCAAATAAATGACATTGAAAAGAGCAATAGAGCAAGAGTTTCTAACCCGTTAAGAGACTTCATTCTTTGGAAGACAAATGAGTATTTTGTTGACTCTTTCGAATCTTGCATTTCCCACTGTGAACTCTTACATGACCTCCACCACCTCTACACCAACCAAAGGCCATAATTCATTGAAAAAGAATGCTAGAAATCTGTACGGACCAGCAATCTTGTCCTATTCAGGTTCCAAACCACGGTCTTCACCTCTTCTATTGTTAAACTCTGTATCATATGGTTCCCATGTTGACTGGAAACATGTGAAGCCCCCAGGCCACTCCATCTCAAAGGTTGATCCTCTGCATGACGAGAAAAATTCCTGAAATGCTCCACAGCCTCCACCAAGGCCAGGCCCATGTCATGATCTCCCTTCACTCTTCTATCATTAAATACCACATATCTTATAGAGTTTTTGACAGTGACTTCCGCTTGTAATACTGTAGAAGCAACTGGTGTTTGCATCTCCCTCTTTAAGCAATCTCTATCTCGTTATCTGTCTCCATTTAATCATCCACTTCTTGTCATCGAGTTGGTTCGCCCTCTATGCGGCCCCTCGTTCACCAAGCTCCACTGTATCCAAAATCCTAACATCCTCAATTCCATCCAATATGTTAATGATAGCCTCAACAGCCAATCGCACTGCTCTTCTATCCTCCTAGGTCTACTTATTGAAGAGACAAAGCCTAGATCACAAAGAGGCAATCTTCATTGCAAGACGTGTCATGGTAGAGCCGGATTAAAGAGTAGAAGTCTAGTGCTCGTAGAACAAATCTCCGAAGTTATCCTCCAAAAACCAGTCCCTCTCGAAACTGAAAAAAAGAATGGGCAAAGTTGCCTCCCCTGATTCCCACAATTTGCCATTGATTTTAACTTTTTAGGACATGATAGGAGGTATAGACGCACCTATGAGAAGCTGGATGCGAACGGCATCATGTTGTGGATCAAGTAACGCAAGAAATACGCCTATCATCGTAGTGCTCCGGTACGACATCCGCTGCTTGATGGTTGCATTCAGAGGCATAAAGCCAATAAGCTTTTGGATTATGCCCCTAAGCCAGGAGTAAAATGCATGGAGAGAAAGGTTATTCCGCTTGGTTGTGATTCTTGTGAATATGTTGTACTAAAGTTGCGGAGTCTTTGTCTCATTCCTCGCCTGAGAAAATATGGTGAGAATGTCCCACATTGCCTCGGTAGTGGGTTGTGGAGAATGTAGTTGGTTACACTTGTGATAAGGTGACCAGATAGCCAAACACGGGCCACACATTATCTTGCTTCTACGAAGCATTTATCCCAGTATTGTCGTCCAACTCAGGTCGCGTCAGGATGTATTCCTTGTTGTTGTTCTCCATGATATTCATGAACTATACCTGTAGAGATATATTTCTCTTTTATGTATCGTTTATATATATTTTATGTTCTTCTGTCCACTTTATGTAATTTGTCCATAGGTATCTCCCTATATAAGAGAGCCTAGGACCCAAGGAATAAACATCTCTTTCATTTTTCCCAACATGGTATCAGAGCGACGATTTTGACCGAAGCTCCAAAACCCTAACCCTAGCCCCCCCCCCTCCCCCCCTCTCCTCTCCATGCTGCCGCCCAGTCCTCCCTCCACGACCGGGACACCGTTGTCGCCACCGCCCAGCTTCACACGGCCTAGCCGCCCGTTCACAGGTTCCAGCTGCCTGTCCACGTAGTCCCACGCTGCTGCTCGACCCCGCCACCCATTCTGCCATGTGGCCACAATGCATGTTCACGCAGGCCAGCGTCGTTGCCTAACTTCTTCCACGCGGCCCCGCCACCCGTTCAAGCCGCTCAACGCGGGCACCATCGTCGTTTTTTTAGAATGGTTACATGAGTCTACATATGCAATCATATCTCTCTATGTTAGTGTAGACAAATCCTTATCTAGTCTTCAACCCTAATCTTCTCAAGTTGTCACGTCAGAAAGTAAGGTTGATATTCCCTATACATGCACCTTCAGAGGTCGTGCGCCTATAGTAAAGATGGATGGGTCAAACTATGAACTGTGGGCTATGCAGTTCATGAGCATGATGAAGTCTACAGGTAAGAAACACATTCATAGCGAAGAAGAGCTGGATGAGAAGATTGGGGTTAACACCTCATGGGAGGCAGACGATGCATATGCCAAGGTTTGGCTTTCAGGTACATTGGCAATAGAGATCGCCAATGATATATTCCATCAACCCACAACCAAGGTGGTGTAAGATATTATTGCTGCTACTTATTCACAGGTGAAGAATGAGACAAAAATCCTACAGCTCCAGCATGATATTTTTACTATCAAGCAGAATGGACAGCCTCTTCACTCGCTATATAAATCCTTGCGTGGGATGTTCGAGAAGCTCTATAGCTTCATGCCCCTCACATCTACTCCTAAGCAGCAGAAGACGTATAGGAATGCCACCATGATTGGTGTATTCCTGGCAGCCCTAGATACTGAGTATGAGGTGCAACATTCTTAGATTTTGGCAGATTATACTATTCCTCCTATAGAGGAAGCCTTCCGCAGACTTACTCAGATTAACGTTCCATCTTCTAATGTCAGTCAGACGTCTTCAGCAATGGCGGTTTCCCGAGGTCGTGGAGGATCTTCTCATTTTCGTGGTCGTGGGCCTCGGGGCAGAGAAGGTCATATTTGTCAACCATGTACTTTCTGCCATCTTCCTGGACATACAAAGGATACATGCTACTCCAAGCATGGATTCCCTACCTCTGCTCGAGTGACTAAGCAGATTGAGCTCCCAACTGCTACCTCTTTGGATCAACGTTTTGAGGATCTTGTAGCACGATTGAGGGGCATTATACCTCCTTCCAATCCTGTGATATTTTCGTCGGCCCCTGAGAGTCATTCAGATGTAGTTGCTTCAGCCTCCTCTAGTACCTCAGGTAGTACTTATGCACTCACTAGCAGTAGTGGATCTGACGTTATGGAATGGATTATGGACTCCGGTGCCACACATCATTTGTGTGGAGACAAGGGGTCAATTTACAGCCTAAAGACAGGTTCCTCCAGGATGAACTGTAATTATTGCAGATGGGACTCATTCCACAATCACTGGACGGGGGAAGATTAGCTTGACGTCCTCTATGCATCTATAGAATGTGTTGCATGCACCTGACTTCTTTATGAATTTGTTGTCCATTAGCCAGATTACAAATGATTTACATTGTCAAGCCATTTTTGACCCATCCTTCCTTATTTTTCAGGACATCCTTACGGGCAAGGTGATTGGGTGTGGTCGTGAGTAGGGCGATCTCTATCTCCTGTTCGAACTCCCTATGCCGGAATTTTATCTCTATCTGTTGGACATGTCTCACCAATTATGTGGCACCTGCGCTTTGGTCATCTCCCGCTCCAGAAACTGTGTCGTATTCTGCCTCAGATCTCGCCTTATATGTCATTTCAATGTGAGGCATGTCAGTTGGGAAAGCACCATCGCTCCCCCTTCCCCAGTCATTAGAGTCAGAATAGTAGCTCCATTTTTAAGTTGTTTCATATAGATATTTGGGGTCCCAGTCATGTTCCTGATCACCAGGGGCACATGTTTTATCTAGTTATTGTTGATGATTTCTCTCGTCTATCTTGGGTCTTTTTATTAAAAAATAAATCTAAAGCTGGAGATGTTATCAAAATTTTCTTAACCGAAGTACATAATATCTTTTCTGTTTCTGTGAAAATTGTGAGAACTGATAATGCCTTGGAATTTTATACTAATACTCTCTCCAATTATTTTTCAACCCAAAGAATTACTCATCAAACATCATGTGCCTATACTTCCCAACAAAATAGTATTGCAAAAAGGAAACATCGTTATTTGCTTAATGTTACTAGGACGCTTCTCATTCAGAATCGTGTTCCTCACTCTTTTTTGGACGATGTTGTTCTAACGACATGTTACCTTATTAATCGCATGCCGTCATCAGTTTTGGATGAGAAAATTCCTTTCTCTCTAGCCTTTCCTGAAAAAGAATTGTTCTCACTTATTCCTCGTGTGTTTGGCTCAGTCGCCTTCGTCCATCAGTTGTCTCCAAGTATTGACAAGCTCTCTCCTAGAATTGTCAAGTGTGTCTTTATCGGGTACTCCAGGGCACAAAAAGGGTACAGGTGTTATGATCCAATGCGTAGGAAGTATTATGTTAGTGCCGATATCACCTTCTTCGAGTATGTGATGTACTTTTCTCCTGCAAGTGATCGGTTGACGTCTTCAGACATTGATGATGATATATACATGCCACCATCACCTCTACCACCTCCACCACCAACATCTCACTACCTACGCCACGTCCACTTACTATTACAGTTCCAGTTCCACCATTGCCACGCCATTATACCCGTTGGCCTGCTTCTGCTCATGATCACCGCTCATCATCTAGCACGCATGAGGTATGTTCTGATAACACAGTTTCTAATGATGGGTCTAATGGTCTACCTAAGCAGGTTCTTTACAAGGGACAAATGTCGAGGCTGTTGATTTGGACCTACGTATTGCACTTCGGAAGCGGAAGCGTAGCTGTACATCATATCCTATAGCATCCATGATCTCCTTTGATCGCTTGACTGGCGATTTCAGGAACTTTGCAGTTGCATTATCAATCGTGGCCATTCCATGGAATTATCAAGAGGCTATGAAGGACAGTTGGTGGCGTTTGTCTATGGAAGTTAAGATGGTTGCTCTTCAGTTGAGAGGTACTTGGAGCCTCGTCCTAGCTCCCACTGGAGTATCTATAGTAAGCTGTAATGGGTTTTTACAGTTAAGCGGAATGCAGATGGTAGCATCGACAGATACAAGGCACGCCTGATTGCACAAGGGTTTACTCAGACATACGACGTGGATTATCTTGACATATTCTCACCAGTTGCTCGTCATTCCACCTTACGGATTCTTCTCTCTGTTGTTGTGGTTCGAGATTGGTCATTGTTTTAGTTAGATGTCAAGAATGCATTTCTGTAAGGTGATCTTCAAGAGGAAGTCTACATGCAACAACCACCTGGATTTGCTATTGAGGGGAAGTGTTCATAGGTATGTAAACTTCATAAGGCGATCTATGGCCTTAAACAGAGCCCTAGAGCTTGATTCCAAAAACTCTCAGACTGTTTGAGATACAGGGTACAAACGTTCGAATGCAGATCATTCCTTTTTTATACAGAAAACATCCAGAGGTATGACTGTTATTATGATGTATGTAGATGGCATTCTTATTACAGGATATGCAGGGAACAAAGAGGGCAAAGAAATTTCTGGGTCGTGAATTTATTACCAAGGATCTAGGAGCTCTTATATATTTTCTGGGATTGGAGTTTGCCAGAAATCAACAGGGGCTTGTAATGACTCAAAAATATGTTACCGACATACTAAGTAACATAGATATGCTTGGATGTAGACCTGCAACTACATCCATGGATCCAAGCATAAAGCTCTATGATGATGATACTGATGAGGCTGACAGGAGAAGAAATTGAGAGCTTGTTGGAAAGCTTCTTTACGTTACCATTACAAGACCTGATATTTCATTTACAATCAACCAGCTGAGCCAATTCATGGAACAACCTCGTCAGGTTCATATGGATGCAATACAAATGATACTAAGGTATCTTAATCATCTCCAGGTGCAGGGTTGCTATTCAAAGGGATAGCTCTATTACTATTTCAGCATATGCATATGCAGACTATGCAGGGTGCCCCAAGAACAGGAAGTCCACATACGGATTTGCTATATTTGTTGGAGACTCACTAGTCTCATGGAAAAGTAAGAAGCAAACTGTTGTTGCTAGATCTGGTGCTGAATCTGAGTATAGAGCTATGGCACAAGCATGCACAAAGATGATGTGGGTTCGAGCTTCATAACTGATTTACATATAGATGTACCTCTTTCCATGTCGCTGGAATGTGACAATCAGGCTACCTTGTTTATTGCTAATAATCCAGCATTCCACGAGAGGACAAAGCATATTGAGGTTGATTGTCATTATATACGTGACACATGGACGGCCATATCGCAATATATCGTCGATATATCGGCGATATATCAGTATCGACAGGTCACCGATATATCGTCGATATGGACGATATCGGGTATCGACAGGCTAAATCAACTTGCTGGATACGGGATGTCGGCGATATGCGTCGATATATCGCCGATATATCGGCGATATATCGGTATCAACATTGTATCGATATGTTATCGATATCGATATGTCCTTCCATGACGTGACATGATCCAAAAGGGATGATCCAAAAGGGCTTGCTACATCTCATGTCAGCTCAAGGGACCAAATGACAGATATTTTCACTAAATCCCTACTAAGAGGGCCCTTCCAGAAGTGTCCGTCCAAGCTGAGCATGATACATATCTGTGCTCCATCTTGAGGGGGAGTGTAGAGATATATTTATCTTTAATGTATCGATTATATCTATTTTCTGTTCTTTTGTCCACTTTATGTAATTTGCCCATAGATCTCTCGATATATAAGAGAGCCTAGGGCCTAAGGAATAAACATCTCTTTCGCTTTTCCCAACAATACCCACAATTCATAGTTGGTCATGTCCATCTTGACAAAGAACGCATGAGTTTGGAAGGTCCCAGAGGATGATACATCCACCTTGTTTTCTGCCATGACGAACGTAGGACCTCAAGATCAGGAAAGACGTGATTAGAATGTAGAATGACATGATGTCTACACAATCATGTAGGAAACAGGTTGTGTGTACAGACTCGGAGCCATAGCCTTAAATTTCGACAAAATTCAGTCGAATTTCGATTTTGACGGGTCACCGAAATTCGATCGAAATGGCCAAAATTTCAGCATCGTGAGAGCCTTAGTACAAATCAAGACCAAAATAAAATTTCGGTCAAATTTCGACCGAAATTCCATTTCGGTCAGTCGCCGAAATGATGATTGAAACCGACATTTAGAGTCATGCTCGGAGCACAACCTTTCCATCAACATCAGAGGCACTTAGGAGCAAGCGAGGTAGATCTAAAGTTTTGAAAATGCCATGAACAACTCAAAAATCAGACCACAATGCATCCCAACACGGGGATGTGAGGCCTCAGGTGACCATGCACACGGCTAGGGTAGTGACAGTCGGAGAAAATCACATGGGTGGCTAGGTAGCGACGTGAGAAGCTCGCAAGCCAAGAGGACTTTCTCTAGGTACGCCTAGAAGGGTCACGCTGGCGCAACGACAGTGAGAGGAGTCCTGCAAGGGGCCACACGCAAGTCGCTGGGCGCAAGGGCTGTAGTGTGCTAGGGACGCCAGTGCACACACGTAGGGGCAACACGTGCAGCGACAGCAACGAGCATGGGTTGGGGAGGGGGTCTAATCTAGGACCATCATTCTAAATATCCCAATACCATGTGGAGAAAGATGAATGAATTATTTATTCATAGGCCATAAGCTCTCTTATGCATAGAGGAGAAACATTAAAGGACAAATAATAAAAGAGCAAATTATAAAATAAATAAATAACAAGCGCAAAAAAACTAATAACTCTCAACAATTGTTATTTCAATTTGCCATTTTACCCCCTCAAGGCTGAGTATGATTTTGCAATGAACATGCCAGAATATGGAATGAAAATTTCGAGATTGTCTCCACCTATCCCTCTCTTCCCCAATTTCCTGTGTGATCTGAACACTCATCCCCATCCTTCCCTCAGACGGCGAGGCTAATTATATGATTCTTCCCCATCTCTATAGTCCACTTGCGTCGATTACTAGACCATACCATCTAGCATGTCGACTTACAAGCCCATAGTATAGATAACCCACAATTTCTCCACCTCTTCGCCCCTCCTTTTTTTTGCTTGGTATGTATTCGTATATTGAAATCAAAATCAGTAGTTATAAAAGGGCATGCAGAAACACAAGCAGCAGTTAACAATAAGAAGGTTGGTTGCAATGCAATAGATTGGGCTTCAAAGAACCAAAAACAGAATCAAAAACTAAAGAACCTAACAGTATTCAGTTCAACGTAGCCGACACGATGTTGATGATTCTTCTAACCGTATCAAAGGCAAAAGTGTTTCGTGCGGAGGTCTATCTTGTATTACGCTCAGCCTAAATAGCCCAAGTGGTCACAGCAAGAGCGGTCCCAACCTTCAGCTTCATTGTGCCGCAGATTAACTTGGAACAACAATCTAGCATGATACAAAGGTTGGAAGCAGCAATCGATTGAAGGTCCAGGGCAGTTCCTGCCCCAACCCAGACAACCGCAGAGTAAGAGCATCTGTAAAAAAATATGGTTACGGATTTCACAGTGCTGGCCGCACAGGTAGCAATCCCCACCATTATCGAGTCCATGCCTAGAGAGTCTATCATGTATCGGGAGCCAGTCCAGTATATCACGATAAAGCACACATGCATGCTTCTGTACCACTTTGTTATTCCACATAAAGGGGCCCAGGACACAGTGGTTGCCCTAAGCATGACCAAATCAAATGCTTCTTTAAAAGAAAACGGCCTGTGCGAGGCCATCCTGGCCATCCCACCAACGTTGTTAGTAGTGGTGATAGCCAGCCTAGACCGAGTATCAAGAATGGTTCTCATACAAGAGAGTCACCAGACGTCTTAGCACAGTGAAAGATATCCCGGCCCCTAAGATATATGTCCTGCATGAAAGAAGCCCAGATAGAATTATCAGCATTTAATATCTTCCCACTCCAAGTAAGAACCATTCCCTCACGAATGGAAAGGAGAGAGCACAGTCCCAAGCCCCCTTCATTCTTTGGTAAACAAACCACCTCCCATTTTACATGATGTGTTCCATAAGCCCAAGGAAGCCCACACAAAGTACATCCACTTTCCTTGATGTCCCAATCGGAATTAGCATACCCGAGGCCCAGTAGAGGTACACGCCGGAGATAACCGAATTAAGCAGTTGTAGCCGGCCAGTGAGAGTTAAGGACCTTGCTTTCCAGCCATAAAGGAAGGTCCTAACCCGATTAGTGAGAAGTTGTGCAGCAGCCTTCCTACACTTAGCAGAGGCACACCTAGGCAGGTGTAAGAGGAATGCCCAGGTACTTCGCTGGAAGGGGCTGGTTAAGGAGACCCCCTTCCAAGCAAAGATGAAAATCCGCAGAGGCACACCTAGGCAAGATAAGCTTGCTTTTTCTTGGCATTCATCGCCAGCCCAGACATTCCCTCAAAGACCGCCAGGATGCGCCCGATTTCCTTCAAGGCAGAGGACGTTTTTTTTTGCAAAAGAACAGTAGATCATCGTAAAGATAAGGTGCGAGGGCACCATGGCACCACCCATGCGGGTGGGAAAGAAATCTCCCCCAGTGCACGACATTATCCACCGGTAGAGAAAAAGAGTCCATGGCAAAAAGGAGCGGACTGAGGAGGTCCCCCTACCGAAGCCCTCTCGATGAAGAGAAATAGCCATACGGCGAGCCATCAACAAGCACCGAGAACATAGGGGTAGAGATGCAATTCCGGATCCATTTAATCCATTTCGCGTTGAACCCTCTAAGTTTCAAGCTTTCCAGCAAAAATGCATGATCCACATAGTCAAATGCTTTCGAAAGATCGATCTTTACACAAGCCTTGAGCGCATTAGCTTTGCGCCCAAATCCGTGGACCACCTCTTGGGCTAGTCGAATACAATCCCCCATTGACATTCCTTTTATGAATGTCGTCTAGTTGGGGGCAACCAACAGCGGTATGACATCCACCAGCCTAGATGCCAGGAGCTTCGAGAAGATTTTATAAAGTATGTTGCAACAGGCAATGGGCCTAAAATCACCCAAGTCCGAAGGCGTCGCCACCTTTGGAACAAGGGTGAGGAAGGTATGGTTTACACCACAAGGGATATCTCCACCGTCCAAAAGAAAGCCCAAAGCTAGGATCAGCTCCTTCTTTAATAAGGCCCGGTGCCTTTTGAAGAATCTTGCATTGAACCCGTCCGGTCTCGATGCTTTAGAAGAGTGGATACTCTTAAGGGCACCCCATATTTCCTTCTCAGATAAAGGCCTAGAGAGCCACTGGTTGGTTGTTCCAATCAGGAGGAACTTTGGCTCTACGGGCCTCACTCTCACCATCAGGGGTTGTGTCGGCGCAAGGAGGCCCGCAAAGTATGAGACCACTTCCGTAGACACCTTCGAGTGCGTGTATACGAGTTTCCCCGCCCCGTCCAGGAGGAACGGGATAGAATTCCTAGCACGGCGTGCACAAGCCTCAATATGGAAGAACTTGGTGTTCCTATCTCCCAATTTGAGCCATTCAATACGGCTTTTTTGCTTCCACATTGACTCAGTATCCTCATCTAGCTTCATCAAATAGTCCTTTGCATCCCTCTCCAATTGGGCAAGGGAAGGATCAAGGGGGTCAACCGCGAGTGCATCATTTAGTAGGCCGAGTACTCTCGACATATCTCTCTGATCTTGTCCGACATCCCCTTGCGTTTTAGCCCAAACTTTAAGCGCATCCTTGACATCTCTTAATTTCCGTTGGAACCGAGCGACTGGGTTCACGCGTGAAGGAGCGACCCAAGCACTAAAAACCAGATCCTCGTAGCCATCTCGCCCCGCCCAGTAATTGAAGTAGCGAAAGGGTTTGCTATGCGGGAGCGACGCAACAAGCGCAACGGTTATGATGAGATGATCTGAGGATGCGGAAAGGGAGTATCTCATTTTTATCAGTGGGAGGGCAGTCCTCCAAGCCACATTCACTAAGGCTCGATCGAGACGAGCCGCAATTCTACCTTTCCCAATTACAGAATTGGTCCAAAGTCCAGGGATTCCCAGCAGCCTCAAGATCGTCTAGGCCAGCTCTATCGATGTAGTCGTTGAAGTCATCCATGGATACCGCACTGGGGGGGGGTTCGTCCCCCACATTTTTCATTGTGGAATCTCGCCACATTGAAGTCCCCAATTACAAGTCAAGGGGAATTTGCGTTGTCACTAAGGTTGAGGAGCTCCCTCTAGAGGCTTCTCCTCATGGCAATGGAATTAGACCCATAGACAATAGAAAGCAAAATGTACAGACCACCCGCATTCTCACACCTTAGAATGACCACCTAGTCGGAACTGGCGATTGGGCTACAAGACCAGCAATCAGACTTCCAGGCCACAAATATTCTTCCCAAGGTCGTATAATTGTGGAGGAAGGCCCATCCTTGTGGCACGGCTGGCAAAGCCATACCTATTCTCATGCGAATCTTTGTCTCCACCAGCCCAACGATTCCAGCGTTGATGCTTATGAGATCACGGAACAGCCTCTTCACATTCTTCGGCCTATTTAGGCCTCTAGTGTTACAAACAACGACCTGCATAGGAGGGGGCGGTCAAAGAGGGGATACTCGCCGAGGCGAGTTAGGATCCAACTAGGCCAAGAGGGGCTTTTGGACTCCCCTTCTTGTGCGAAGTTAATTCCCAGCCGGCTCCTTGTCCGGTTGGCTGAGGCGCGTAGAGGAGCCCAATTCCATTGCCGGGTGATTCAGGTCCAGTGCAATGCAGCTGGGCTGCGAGCCTCCGGCTTTCTTAGGCGGAAGGAAGGGTTTCTGGAGAAGCGTTCTGGGGCCAATGGGGATGGTCGTAAACGGTGTGCTTCCGGGCCTTCTTGAAGTTCTTTACTGGGAGAGGGGCTGGTTAGAAGTAGCATCATGCCTTGGTAGAGGCACCGGTTGGGTCGCTCCCCTGCCCCGGAGTGGTCAATGCCTTGGATTTGCAGAGGCAGACCCTAGTCGAGCAGGAGGTGACCCTGGGCAGTCGATGCTGGGCACTGGGCTGTCAGAGGACATTTGCCCTGCGGGTGATCGTCAGCCAGAACAGCATGGGGCTGGGCCTCATCAACAATCAGGACACATTGGTCATGAAGATCAGCACTTGCGTGGGTTGATTTGCCATTACCGACAGACTGTGGCACCTTTGGAGTAAGGGTGGTGAACGGGCAAGACAGGCGACCGTGGCCAAAAGATACACAAACATCACACCTCGGTGGCTTCCATTCGAGCTCAACCCCTATTTGTATGCGTTGGCCAGAGCTGAAAACAAGAGGGAGGGAAGAGGGTATATTGGTCGAAGCACTGACTGAAATGCAGCAGCGGGCAGGGCCCTCTTCTCAACCTGCGACAGTGGAGGCGTCCTTAACGGGGTACCAAGAAGGCTACCCAGTTTGTTGAGGACTAATGGAGGAGTGTCCCAGCGGTAGTCCGTGGAATCTAACCCATAGCGGGATCTTAGAAAAGAGATCCCGCTCCGGGCAGGAGTCGTTGGCCTCCCAACGCCTTAGAACCACTAGCCTCCCTTGGAAAAGCTAAGGTCCGCCATCAAGGAGTCGTTGACAATCCGAGTCCGAGGAGAGCTGTATATAGAAGAAGCCGCTCGGCTGAGATGAGCTTATGACCTCCAATTGGCTGCCAAACTTTCTCAACAAACAAAAGATGCTTTATGTAGGGCTATTCCCCAATACATAGAAGACTAGAGTGTTAGCCCAGACCTTTTCTGGTTAGGCCACTGCTGGAGCCTCCTGTTCACCGAGGCCATTGAACCATTACAGTATGGAGGCGCCATTTCAGCAGCCTAAACCCCTCCGTTTCCCATTCATCGCATACACAGCCGACGCCAGCACACACGCGCGTGCACAATCCTATATATGTGCCCTCTCCCGAAGCCTCTCCCGAACCCCAAAACTCTTTCTTGCCGGTCACTGCTTGTAATCTGATTTCTTGAATTCACATCTGTCGTGTTTGCTGATATACTTGCTGGTAATAAGACCGCATGGTTATTTTTCTGGTGAATCTTAGATAATTCGGTAATTGCATTAGCAATTTAGCATTGTGCGTATGTTCTGTTTTATATATTTATTGGAAGTAATGGGTACCCCGTTATCCTCCGACTGCGATTCCGTCAACCCATTATTGTTCTACAGTGATGGGTGAAAGTGTACAAAGGCAATCGATGTAAGCCCTAATAAGATGGGGAATAGACGAAGCAGAACCAAAATGGCAGGGTGTTCGGGGATGTTGGAACCTGGGATTGGAAGGGTCAAGGAATAGCGGCGCAGGCGAAGGGTGTTGTTGTGGTCCGTCGAGGAGAGGCTGGTGCTTCCGACCATCGCCATTTTTTTGGGAGGTGAGTAGTCCACGCACGCTGGAGGAGCGGAGCTGACGACGGTCGTCGTGGGAATCACATATGGAAGGTAGATAGACATGCCTTCTGGGTTTCTTCGACTTCTTTTTGGCGTCTACTCCTTTGTGGTGCGTTCTTGTATTGGGTTACCTACCACATATTTTCTCCCGTGGATCCCACTTTTTATCTTTTTAAAAAAATTAAATAAATCAATTCTCCATCATCAAATCCATCAAAAAATAATATATTATACCATCATATCATATAAAAATTATAAACTACTCCACTTTTACTCACTTTTTCAAACTCTAATACAATCACATCACAATAACTTCTCACTTTTTCAAACTCCAATACAATCACATTACCCCAAACCCACTTCTAACCCACCCCCAGTTTAACCCTCTATCCAAACACCAAAATCCAAAAATGGGTTACATGCAACCAGTTTAACCCACCTAAACCCACTATCCAAACACCCCCTTCCTTTCTCTTCCAAATATACCCAGTTTTGGCAAGGGATTAAATTGCTCTAATTATTCTCCTTCAAATCCACCCCTATTTATATATTTCGAATTATTCTCTTCACATGTGTTTTCAAACCCCCAAAACACACCATCCTGCTTTTCAAATGTGGAATAAGAATTGGGAATAAGGAGAATAAGGGTCTATTCTTTGTTTGGCTGGAAAATAGGAATAAGGTGAAATAAAGGTAGGTAAGGTGGGATAAAGATAAGAATAAGAGTAAAATAAGATAGAATGAGGAGGAATAACCGTACCATGGGAAACCGTGTCAGATGGAGAATATGCCCCTTATTACAGGGCCTATTCTCCAAACGAACAGGCCCTTAGAGAGTCTATAGATTGATTTCTCAGGAAAGTAGAAGGTTGGATCGCAGTCTGAACCAAGTACTCATAGCTCATAGGAAGGTGTCGGCTTATCACTAACTATCTAATCCGAAGGGGGATCAGGTCTTGATTTTAGCAATCAAGTCATTCCAAGGTATAATAATATAATATAATACAAAATAAAATTAAAATACATAAAATACATGTTTATTTACCTATATACACACACGTAAATATTAACATGTTATAAATTAACTTGTAAATACAAATAAAAATCATAATAAAATATTACATGAAATTACAAATATTTTTATTGTTTTTTAAAATATTAGTTAAATAGTTTCCTATTTTAACTATATTAATAAGGGAATTTTGTTTTGAATTTCCTGGTTGGTCCATATGGACCAATCAGGACTCGACGTTTGTTGACCCCCAAGTTAGCTGTCCACCCCTTTGCCCCTGTTTTGTTAGATCACGTGGAGCCCCCTTTTCACCATTTTCACACAACTTCACCTCTTCCCCATTTTCATCGAGTAGCCCACCATTCAATAGCCCATCCCCGATCCTCGCCCATACTCGCATCTTCACCTACACCTTCAAGCTACACATCATCGCTCCCTCTTTTTGGTTGCAAGTCACCCCTATAAAATCCTACCCTTGGCTTCCTTTTTGTTCATGATACTCGATCTTCAGTCTGCCAAGAGACCCTCCTTGGGTTGAGCTAGAGGTGATAGCTCTGACTCCCCATCCTCTTTGGCATGGATAAAGCCAGGATCGAGGTGATCCAATTTCACTGGCATCTGCTACTAGCGAACTTTTCATGCTCCGAGATCCAGGGCATGTTGACTTGCTAGGTTAGTGTCTTTCTTTTGCTTTTAGTTCTAATGATCTAGGAGTAGTTTTAATTTTGTCATTTAATCATTCCCTTAGCTAATTTTTAAAAATCAAAATCATCAGAGCCTTCAGCTCCGACACCAAATTCATGGTGCTCTACCCATGTTATGTCTCTCTTTTGCCTTCATTTTCTTTCCCATCGAGTTCTCCACATTTCCATTCTATTTCCATCTCAAATCCTGCATGGATTCGAGTCGTTGGACTCCACATATGTTTCCTTCGTTGGAGTCCCATCACCCCGTTCATCCTATGTATCTTCATCTTTAGTAGAGGTCAGGAAATAGCCCTCGACCCCCTTAACCTTTTGGTGCAGGACCCGGTCCAAAGAGCCACCTGGAGCTTCGTTGCGACGCTTGAACACGAGCTCTAAGCGACCGAAGCTCCAGGGCTCTCCCGACAAGCCCCAGAGACCATTGAGGAGTCATGTCGATGAGCGAAGCGTTCAGGAGCATGAAGCGATCGCCAGCAAGACGATTAGAGGTTGGATGAAGGAGAACATAAAGAATAAAGCTCTGTAGATGTGTGTTCTTGTGGTGTTCTTCAGGAACCTCATGAGTCGTTGGATCAGGAAGGTGGCCTAGATCTAATCTGGATCGTTCAATCATTTGACTAAGCGAGCCCCCCCCCCCCCCAAGTCGTACATCAAGCCACGGGAACGTGCAGCGCCCTCCGATCGCACACGTTTAAGGTGTAATTTATTAGTTAGCCTCAGACTTTTTTGTAATTTAATAAGTAGTCTTGTAAATATTCATTTACATTATAAATTTTGTGTAAAATTTGCACTTGGATCGCCGTTTGCCTAAGAAATTGCACTTAGGCCCGCTATTAGGTCAGCTCACGTGGTCCCCCACGTGAGTTGCCCAAATTACATAGAACCCCCTGCACGTTCCTTTATTTCATTTTTGTATAAAATTTTGCACATTAAGTTCAAAACTTGTGGTCTATTTGCATAGACCCATGTATTATATTTGTATTACAAATATGCCCTTATCAGCACATGGTATTTATTTTTGTTCACTTTATTTTTAATTAAATATCTCTCGTGCGTGGAAGATTGTGGAAAAAATACAGTAAATGCTTGAGCTGATGTGTGTCAAGTCACATCAACATTCTCATTTTTCATCCACAAAAGGAACAAAGCCAAAGATTGCCCATGCGGTAGCAGTTTGGAAGCTTTGGCAAGAAATGGACCATTTTCTTCTACAGACGTAGTGCTGCCTCAATGGTTTCTACTTTCAACATGCAACATGCATTCATCTTTATTTATTTATTTTTTAAGCTTCTTTAGGTCTACTGATTTCCGTTAACTCCCTTGTGGATATGGTTCTTCATAGCTTACTTGCAACGATAGGCCTTTGCCTATTTTTGAAATATATACCCATACTTAAAAAAGATTGTTGCTAGTAATCGTCCGTGTCCCCTTGGATTTTTTTTTGCAAGAAACTCATTTATCGTTTGTTAACATCCGAAAACAAAGTTCAAAATTATCCATGGAAACATAATATTTTGAATGATATCCTCAAATTTCTCCTCGTTCCATTACCCATGACTAGGGTGGAGCATTTGGCCGGGCCAACTCTGATTCGACCCTGACCCGATCCGTAAAAGCTCGGGCTCGGCTCGAACCCGATGTACAAATGGACCGGACCCGAGTCCTCATATTTCGAAAATACCCCGCTTGAGCCGGGCTGGGCCCGAACCCGAAGTAAAAATGGGTCGGGCCAAGGCTTTCATATTTCAAAATATCATATTAGAATCAAATTAGGGGACATGGATTTATAGTCACAATATATCTAATATTTCTTTCATTCATGAATAGTAATGTTATATCATTATAATACATCCAATATTCATGGTTATGGATGCATTATATCAAACAATAATTTGGAATCAAAGTGCAAGTCCATGGAATCAAAAATGGGTGTGGATAGAGCCCGACCTGAACCCGAGCCCGATCCTGCGGGCCTTGGGTCGGGCCTAGGTCCTCGGTTTGCTAAAAAATCAGACCTCGGCCCGGTCTAAGGCCCACAGAAAATTGACGAGCTCGAGTCAAACTTTTCCAGATTGGGTCAGGTCGAGCCCAATGCTCCACCCTACCCATAGCCTTCCCTACCATTTTGAAGAATAAAAACATCATCAGGTAGATCTGACATATATAGATATAGATTTGGTGAGGAGTGATCTTATGAGAGCCAAAACTTGTGAGAGCATGAGAGCATTCATCCTGGACCACATGATTCACCCATGAGAGAGAAGACCAAGAGAGAGAAGACATAATCATGTGGTCCAGAATGAATACTCTCATGCTCTCACAGTTTTTGGCTCTCATAGAATCACTCCTCTAGATTTGGTTATTTGAAATTATACTTATGGTTACAAACATGAGCGTGAATGTCATGTTCAATAGCTTGATGACTGCAAATATTTGGAAAGCAAATAGATGTGGAATATATGTTATTTTCCTTTTTTATCCCGTACAAATATATACATGCAGTAGTATTAATCTTCGATTCTTCTTCGTGTTCTTTAGAAAACAAGCTTTTCTATTAATAATTCAGACAACTCTATTGAGAAGTTCTCCCTCTTGTGTCCACCATCTAAAGGAGTCATCCACGCTACTTCCCTCACCAAAGCTAATATCTTGTTAGTTTTAATTATGCGTGTACAAATACAAATATGGATTAAAATGTTGGTACTGTTTTATAGAAACAATACTATAAAATCTCTAAAAATCCATCCGAAAATATATGACGTACTTAAAATGATTATGTATATATCCTACAGAATCTGAATCCATGGATAAGCAAGGCAATATTCGTTTATCTTCTTGTTTTTCTAATGATAATCCTTTATCACAACTCTTTATATGACCAAATGAGAGAAGAAAAAAAGAGGAACAGGAAGAAAGAGAAAAAAATGAAGATTTATATCATAATATCATCCCAGTAACAATTATAACATGAAAAAATCCACGTGGGACCTGTTATTTCAAAAAAAAATACGATAGCAATAAAACAAGAAGAACCATATGCATGGTCAAAAAGTAAATACATAAACCCATTCCTCGAGATGCAATTCAGGGGCAAACCCTAATACACAGAAACTGCTTCCAATATTAGAACAATTTCGAAGATCCCAAAGAGAGCATCATATCAAGTGGATTCTTCTACTTGTTCAACAGAATGCAAGTTTCAGCAATCATAGAGGTAACCACGTAAGGATCCATGTTGGAAGCGGGCCTTCTGTCTTCAAAATAACCTGAAAGAATTTCCAACGCCCATCCATCATACATAAAATCATGTAATTAAACATATGTTCAATTTTGTTTCTGTACAGGTCTTGTTTTCCTGTACCTTTTTTATCCTTCTCAGTATCCCGACCAACACGAACAGATGCTCCACGGTTCGCAACTCCCTGAACATTGTCAAATTTCATGGTCTTTGTAAGAATCTCATGCTGGTATATAATATCCATGTTTGACAGAATGATATTAGATATCAACAGATTATAAGTTTACCCAGACAAAAGTGTTGATGTCAGCAGTCTCATGGCGCCCGGTCAGACGTCTGAAATTGCCTTCGCCGTAGCATGCGATATGCTCTGCATGCCTCAGCTTTAGGTTCTCGATGGCTTTCAGGATGATTTCATATCCTCCGTCGTTTCTCATAGATTTTGTGCTGAAGTTTGTGTGAGCACCAGCGCCATTCCAGTCTCCCTTCAACATTATTATGAGGTGATTAGTGAATGGTAAATTGAACAAAGGATTGACTAGGAATTGGAGGATAAGAAAACAGTCTGACTTCGATGGGTTTGGGATCCAGGGAGAGGACGACACCAGCCATTTCAGTGATCCTCTGTCAAGTAGAAAAAAACAGGGTTAGTGGATTATGATTGATGAAGTAGTTCTCTTACTATGATCCATAACTTTTTCTTACCTCGAGGATATAGCGCGCAACCCACAATTGATCCCCCGCTGATATTCCAACTGAAGGACCAACTTGGAATTCCCACTTCAATGATGATCAGAGTTTTCATAAGTATGAGAAACTAAGAACACGAATAACATTAGATGGTTTGAGGTGTTGGGTACCCTACCTGACCGGGCATGACTTCACCATTGGTTCCGCTGATGTTGATTCCGGCGTAAAGACATGCCTTGTAATGCGCATCTACGATATCACGTCCAAAAGCTTTTTCTGCTCCCACACCGCAGTAATATGGCCCCTAAGAATGCAATATTCAGTGAAATCTTTTGCACAAATAGAAACTCGTACACACCAGCTCTGATTTCGAGCAGGATTGCTACAACTGGTGCATGCTAAATGGGGGCACGGACCGTCTATTGTAGTGTTGTACCTGCTGTAGGCATGTGTGCCGCTCGATCTTGATCGAGCGGTTCACACGATTTTGCATGGTACATCCCTACAAAAAGTGCAAAATCGTACGAACCACTCGATCAAAATCGAGCGGCGTACACGCCTGCAACAGAGTCTGCTGCACTCCCTCATGCAGCAGAGGATCCTTTCTATGCTAAATGAGTTATATGGTATTAAATGAAGTCGAGTACCTGAGGACCGGGGTAACCGCCTATCGGCCAGCCGAGAGGCCAATTAACATCTTTTTGCAAAAGGGTATACTCTTGCTCAATTCCATACCTTTTTGAATTGAAAATGACAAGTAGAAGAAGAACATATTTAGAAAATTAGGGACCCTCGTAAATATTTTTTTAGTCATAACTATAGATTATTGGATGGGATATACCAAGTCTCTTCGGCAGCAACATCTGGGTGGCTGAAAATCTTGGCAGCATTGTTTCTCTTGTTCGACTTTAACGGCTCTCCAGCTGGTGTATAGCAGTCGCACATTACCTACACAAACCATTGCATTAAAACAACTCAATGATGAAAAGATTGATCTCTTTAGCTTAACGAGCAGATGTCAAAGGATTCTCTACTTACCAGAATATTCTCTCCCTTCCTGAATGGATCCTTGAAGATGGCTTGTGGGCTGTTTGATAATCAGAATATATGTTCTTGATTAGAAAAAACATTCTTCTCATATTCTGTTTTATTTTATTTTTATATATATCTATCTGGAGAAAAGGAGGAAGCAAATTAATCTTACTATAAGATAACTTCACTGTCTTCTCCAGAAGCTTGACCTGTACTGGAGCCATCATAGTTCCATTTCGGGAGCTCGCTTGGATCCTTCACCGGGCCTGATAGGGTCTGCACATAAAGAGAACAATCTCAAAGATTTATAACGACGATTCACACATGTAAATAATGCAATGCAGCATATCGAATCTCAGTCCTAAGATCTACGTGTGTGTGTATATATGACAGTATATGATCAGTTACCCTTGCTTTGCTCCTGAGGTCTGTCCCTGATCCTCCGACCCTGCATTCGAACACAGTCATGAGATTTGAAGGCCAATCTAAAGTAGCAGATGGAAATGAAGGGAAAATGACCAGAGGATCGAACCAGATGTATTCGGCAATTATCTTGGTGGTGGAGTCCGAAAGGTTAAGGTTGATGAGATCCGTCAGCAGAGCCATTTCTTTGAGGGGAAGAGAGTCCCGGATGTCGTTTCTGTGGGTGTGATGAGGCAATAATACGTTGACATCTCTTAGATATATAGAGGTTCCACGGTGGCTCGATGTTCGGCTTTCGTGGAGGGAGGTATCTAACCTTGATATCGACATGCTTCATAGAATATGAGATGTACAGATTCTGCGTTAGGAAATTAGGATCTCGTTGACCTTCTTCCATATCGTGATTTATGACATAGGGCATCACAGGCCTTCGTCTGAGTGGGCAGCATATATGATCACAGTTAATGTTAACAAAAACACCCGCAGTCTAATTTCCAGAAACCCAGTTACATCTGGACTAACTAATCTCACGAAATTAATTAGAGATAACGTGGATGTCCGGATTATTGAATTCAGGACTTAAGAACAGGACGCAAGCATCACGCCAGAATATATAACGAGTAGAATATATATTAGCATTTTCAAAGGCATGCTCACAAAACTATTCGTTATTATGTATCAAAGTTGATGGCCATTATCAAGGTAAGCAGCAGCTGCATTATAAGAATCCATTTAAGCAAAAGAATGGCCACATGTAAGGTAGGTAGAAGATCTGGCGATTCCGCATCCTCTCATTCAAACCAGTGATTTAATTTTTTTTGTTAGGATTAGTGTTGCTAAAATTAAACTCGATCGAACGGTTCGACTGGTGGAACGACCTCGGACCATTCTGGTTTTTCAGTTGGATTCATATAGTCATATCAAGAGCTTCAGACACTACAAGGAAAACATTTTGTGGCTACATAACTATGACCACGGATATGGAGTTTGTGGTCACAGAATTGAGCTCTGACCACGACACGTCGTGGCCAGTAGCCGTAGCTACAAGTCTCGTCAGTGAGATTCTATTCAACCCGAGTCAAGCTAAATTGAATCAGAATTTAAATTTGATTTTATGAAAAAGAAATGTAGTTGCACTACAAGAAAAATAAGTTGTGGTTACAGAACTATGATCACGGATATGAGGTTTGTGGCCACAGAATTGGGTTCTGGCCACGATACATCCTGACCAGTAGCCGTATCGTGGCCACAACTCTTATATGAAGACTTTGGCCACGGATTGTGGCTATGAGAAACTAGTGGCCACGGAATTATCGTGGCCACAAGTTTCCGTAGCCACATTCCGTGGCCACAACTCATTTTTCTTGCAGTGTTTGTGGGAATATCTGAATCCATGGCCTTTGAATATCAACACTAATTACTAACCAACTTATCTATAAGAACTTCTCTTTAAAAATGTGTTATGAATGCATTTTATTCCTTTTTTTTTATAAAACATCAAAGTAGTTTCTTTCATCTAAGTCAAAAGCAGAGGTTTATTACAGTACAGGCAGCAGGAAACTAGAATACCCGGAAGAGATCGGCACAGGCGCAGACCAAAAACCAGAGCCAGACCCTCATTGAAAGGATCTGCCAAGAATCAGGGAGACGTTGAGCAAACAAATCTTTAAATTTAATTTGGGTGTGGCTAAAACCAGACTCAAGAACTATCATCCTTGTCATAGGGCAAAGTTCGAAGAGATGATGGTAATTTTTCGAGTCAACGTGATACTGGAAGCAGCAATTTACTGAGCTTATCTTCATTTTGTAGAGCAAGTCTTGGGAATTTGATTTCTGGTAAGCCACCAACCATAGGAAGTAGGACTCCGAGGATCAAAATGTTTTGAGCAGAGGCGAGAGTGGAAGGGTGATTTGATCCCCCATTTACATGGAGAGAGGAGATCATTTTGTTTATGTTAAGCGGCCTCGCTTGTAGAGAAGGTAGTGGGCATAGATTGTTACCTGAGCTTCCCAACTGTATGGACCAACCATGTAGGACTTTTTTTGAATTGTCCCCATCATTTCAAAAATCGATAGGCGAACGGTTTACCAACTGTTAAATCATTTTTTTGCATTCTAAGAAATCATTCCTATTTAAACTGAGACATTTTTTTTAACCATGGGCCCCAAAGGTCACGAGGGATTATCTTACAGGCCTCCCTCCACCGATGGAATCATTCCAGGGGGGAAGATTCTCCTAATACAAGTTGCTTTGAAAACATCAGCTGAATCAAGCGAGCACCCTTTAATTGGTCCTTCTAGATTGGAGAGTGGGCCGAAGAGAACTTTTGGATTAGATTCCAGGTCCTCCCCTAAAGGAGCATGCACTAACCAAACAACATATCAAGGTTTAGGTTGTTTATGGCGCCTGTCACACCCCCAAATTCCATAATCGAGAAGATCATGCAAACACGGTAGCAGATGCATGAGAATGATCGATGGAGCTGACTTCAGGAGGAGTCTTCAGTTCGTGGGTATTATGGAGGTTATGTACGGGAGTCTGTAGGCTCAACTGTATTGACAAGGGAGAAGCGTCACACATGACACTGACTCGCTGGCATAGTGTCATGGAGCTTGTAGCAGTGCGAGCACATCAAGTACAGACAACAGTGCAGGACATGACGGTGGATGCATGCAGCGGTACTTACACGAGCGTAGAAGGGAGGCATGCAGTGAAGCGGTATGCATTGAGGAGCAATGTAGTACAATCACATAGGCGTACGCATGAAGGCGCATGGTATCGGTATTGATGCGTAGTGATCCAAGGAGTCATGGAGGGTTGCAGGTGCTGAATGCGAGCATTATCGAACATGCTCAATAGTACACGTACGAGAGTTGTTTGGCGGTCACAATAACGAAATTTCAGAGGACTTCCCCTTAGCATGCAGAATGATGAGGAAGTTTTATCACACGAGGATCTGGTCACCATTGATTTCCTTTGGCACAAGACCGAGTGTTTGGTGGCACTCGATGAATTATGGCAAAGTTGTATCAACAAGGAGTTGGAACACGAGTGTGTTGATGATTGGACGGTTGATGTGGCGTCAATCGTGCGAGAAGACTAAAGGACAACAAGGGAGTTAAAGAGACAAGAAGACGAAGAGTTGCTGCGGAACACGAAGGGTTGCCGAAGAATTCGAAAGGTGACCTCTTGTGTCCTTATAGTCGTTATTGTAAATGTATTAATTAGTGTCTCTTGAGCTTCCTTGAGTATTGTATATAAGGAGGGATGGTGACTCATTTGTAAACACGCAAGTGTAGAGTATCGACACTCACTTCAGAGCGAGTCTCCCCTTCTAATAAAAGAAGATCTTTATGCACATGCTTGTGTGGTCATGTAGTTGTGTTCATGAGAGTGTTCTTGAGAGTGTTCTTGAGCGATCCATTGAGTCGTTCTTGTGCTTGTTTTGAGCATCGGTGCGTGAGCAAGCAGGAGTACAAGAAGAGCCGAAGCATGTCCGTGACCATTCTACACGAGAATGTTGGTTAGCTACGGGTTAGCTAGTGCCATATAGGTTGAAATCGATAGAGAGATCTTGACCCTGTGAAAATTGGTATCAGAGCTTGGTCAATGCCAAAAAAGAGGGTAAAGCTAGAAGCAATTGTTGGTGCAGTCGATCACAGGAGAAAAGGATACTTGTTGGTGCAAGTATATCTTCAATCAATAGAGAGAAGATGATGGGTGTCACCAAACGTGTTGCAGTACTAGAGCAAGCAGTGGCAGAGATAGAGTCCAGCATTGGGACTAATGGCCACTGTATCGCCAGCCTGGAGAAATGTTTTTCAGAGAGATCAGATGTTGGGGATGAGACCCAACGCTCGACAGATCTGATCAAGACCTTGGAGGATAAGTTGGAGACATTCAACACGATGATGAAGGATCTACGTAGCGAGATCTCCCCCATCAAGAAGGCAATGCCGAATAGAGGGAGTTCCATGGAGGCGCAACGACACAAGGTATCCGAACCAAAACCCTTCACGGGTATACGGAGTGTGAAGTATTTGAGAACTTCCCGTAGAATATGGAAGTTTACTTCAAGGCGACCAAGATGAGGGAAGTCGAGAAGGTGAGCTTGGCCCCGATGTACATGTCGAGCGATACCAAGCTATGATGGAGGAGCCATGCAGCGAACAAGGTGAGACCGAGGATATCCTATTGGGATGATCTAGTCACAAAACTGAAGGTGCAGTTCCTATCGAAGAATACTACATGGGTTGCACGGGAGGCTCTTCGATGCCTGAAGCAAACATGCACTATTCGTGAGTACGTGAAGCAGTTTACGTCTTTACTTCTAGACATCAAGGGCATGTCAGAGGAGGAGAAGCTGTTCAATTTTACGATCGGGTTGCAAAGCTGGGCGCAAGCCGAACTACGGAGGCATGGCATGAAAGATCTTAATTCAGCGATCGTGGTGGTGGATTTGTTGGTCGACTATGGTGTCCAACCAGGCCACAATGTCGACTCGTTGAGCGAGAACCCTTTAATTGGTCCTTCTAGATTAGAGAGTAAGCCGGAGAGAACTTTTGGATTAGATTCTAGGTCCTCTCCTAAAGGAGCATGCACTAATCAAACAACATATCAATGTTTAGGTGCTTTATGGCGCCCATCGCGGATTGGGAAAGAAATGCAATATTAAATTGATGGAGATTCAAAATTACCCAACCATCAATGGCTTTGGATAGGGAGATCTTTTTCCACACCACTTTAGCCTTCACATGATTCATTGTGTTTCCATTGTAGAGAAACTGCCGTCGTATTTTATCGACCTTCTCAATAATTTGCTAAGGCATTTTAAGACATGAGGAGTTTAGAAGGCGTACCCTTGCCGATAAGGGGAGGATTTTCACCGTCCACCCTTGAAGTTTAAAAGAGAACTTCTCTAATAAGGATGCCCAGTCTTGTCAAGAGGTTTTTTTATTTAATAGAGAGAAATACAAATAAGATATGGGCAAACTACCAGAGTTCCATCCCAAAATCACTTTAGCTTTATCGGCTTAAATGAGATTTAAGAAAAAAAATCACATTTGTTTCGATTGATGTCAAGGCTTAAAAAAGTTAATGTGATGTGAATGGTTTTTAATCATTCCTCACTATATTCCAGGAAAATTTAAAGATCATCTGCAGATTGGATATTCGTAATCATCGATTGCATGAGCATGCACCAGCTTAGACAACCCGTTTGGTTACCAGGGTACATCGGGGTACCCTGACATACCCTTGGCTCCAACCCTGCATTCCTAGGTTGGGATTGCTTGTATTGACCATACAATTTCTTTGGTATAACATTTTTAACCAATGTTGAAATAAATTTAGTATCATAAAAAATATATTATAATCATTTCTACGTAATATATGTCACATCACATCACAATTATCAATAAAACCTCCCAACCCTCCAAAGAGCTACTATTCAAAGGAGGATACCCCATCCCACCCCAACCCAACCCAACCCAGTAACCAAACATGCCAATAGCATAAAGGACTCGTAACGAATGGATGAAAAGCAATGGAGAGATTGGATCCCCTTGGCGAACAACTTTGTCAGGATGGAGAAGCCCACAGAGGACCCATTAAGCTCAAAAGACACACGAGTGTTTTAAGAAAGTCATGAATCCAGTTGATGTAGATTTTTCAGCACCCAAAAGTGACCAGTGCACCCAAGATGAAGGGACACCCCAGTATGTTGAAAGCCTTATGAAAATTAATCTTCAGAATGATGATTTCAGTTGCGGATCTTGACCGCCTATCAAAACAATTGATGCCACAACGAATTCATTAGCCATCAATAATCTTTCTTTGAAGAAAGCACATTGAGAAGCCACTATATGATCCATGAGAATGGTTGCCCAGCAATTTACCATCACCCTATAAATGATGTGGATGTGCAAACTAATCAGATTAATCGATCTATAACTACCAGTTTCATTTTATTTCTCTTGTTAAAAATCAAACAAATAAGGGTGTTGTTCACATGGCAAGATCCATGATACCGAAGTTGTGATCTGTCAATCTCGCGAACAGGTACCCATGAAGCCAATTTTTATTAAAAGCCAAAATTTTTGGATAAACTCAATGTTCACACCATCCAGACTCGACGCTTTGTTCCTTTTAATGGACCTGTAGTCGCCTCAATCTCCGCAAGCATGGAAGGATCAACAAGGCTACTACCCATTTCAGGGATAGGAGCAACAAGTAGATGGAATGAATACTCGTCGTAGATCTATTTTGGATCCTTAAAGAGGGACCGGTAGAAAGAAGTAATAACTTAACCCAAGACTTGGAAGGTCGAGACCTTAGCACCCAAGACATTTTTCAACGACAAGATTTGATTTCAGTTGAAGCAATAGTTTTTTAAAAAACCTAGTGTTGGAATTTCCTTCCGTAAGATACCGAACCTTTGCCCTTTGATCCCAAAGCAATAGTTCTCACTTCTGATAGGAATAACTTTGAAGTCCTCAAGAATTAATGTTGGGAGACTAAGAATATCTAAAGATCCTAGTTTGCTGAGGAAGGAATCCTTACTCTTTTGGCAGCAGGACTGTAGACATGAATTGCTATTTCACAGTTTAAAAGAGGAACATAACTCATTATTTATCATTTCAATAAGCTCAAAAAAATTATATCCCAATCAGAAAGATTGCCCTTGCGAGTTAATGTCTAGGTTTGTGTCCCTAGGAAAGCATCCTTGGGTCTAACTTTGATCTCCTGAAGAAAAAAATTAGATTTAAACGGTGTTTGATTTTAAGATTTTTAAGCCTCTCCCACATGAATTTTCCTCGAGACCTCTGATACTCCATGATAGTAAGTTCAACTCTAATTAATATGACAAACTAGATTTTAGAGTAGCTTACTCTGAAGGTTTGATTAAAATGAGCAACAATATAAAATACGTAGATCAACAGAATTTAACAATTCTCTAGGAAACTCTATTTTTCATCCGAACTATCAAATCCAAATTAAAAAATATCTAATAGATTTTGGGTTCGCTATAAAAACATTAGAGATCTCATGCAAATAAAAGTTTTTCATCAGGAGTATACAGATTTATGGATGGGCTTCAGGATTGGTTCCTCAAAGGGGCAATCCTTCAAACAAAACATCGTCGGAATCAAGTTTGCTTTAGGCAGAGGCACAGAGGAAGACGGAGCTGCCTAAGGTACTTGTCACGATCTCAGTTCCAGGTCGTCAAATCCTCCAATTCACCGGATCTAGTTATTCAGCAATAACTTTATCCAATAATAGCGGCTAACATTTAGAAACAGACTGCAATAAAATGCTACATAGATAAAGCATCCCACAATTTTCCATTCACAAAATAAGGATTATATAGAAAACATGTCCCGTCGTATTCTTTTACATGCACATCAAGCTAAAGGAAAAGGGCACTAAAGAACTACTAACTACCTTATACAATAAGCTACTATTATAGATTGGCTAATTATCTGATTGCGGTCCTTGTGATGGCTCATCAATACCTGTTGGATTTCCAGAAATCGTAGGATAAAGAATGACGAGTGCTAAGTAATGAAGAAGCGAAAAGTAAAGAAGTAGTGTACTTTAGCAAAACTTATTATATCAAAAAGTCTCATTTCTTCTCATTAGATTATGTCATATTCCTTTTATTCTACGTCAGGGACTAGTCCAGATGATTTCCCTCACCTCTCATGGACTCTGAAGTCATGGGCACTTTGGGAATGGAGATTGCATTGATCTGTTGAGCTTATGTCACCACACGTCACCTCAACTAATCCTCCAATACCACTCTGACAATTTTCTTTTTATTTATTATTTTGGATTCCAAATCATTATCCTGACAAATAAGTAAGTACATTGTCCTCGAGGACTGGGTAGCTTAAAATCACATGCTAACCTTTAATCACTTATAATAGTGACTTTAAATACATGCTATCGCGATCCAGGCGTTATTAAACCACTCACGCCTCCACATGACACGACCACATCTTCAGTTAGTCAACCACCCTAATGGCAGCCGAGTACCATAGATTACAAATAATTTATTTCACATGCTCAATATGTCAAGGTAAGTGTAACACCTAGGTATTGCCTGCCAATACAAATATTCTTATGACAAACCTACTGGTTATATGCATGACCTGTAGTATCTACTACAAGTCATCCTTATCATAAAAATAATATGAAAATTGTAAACATATCTTATTTATGCCATATAATTTTTTAACTAGCATCATTATAATTTGCATAATTACCACGACGACTTCAAGGATGATTCATTTCACCAACTCTATTTAAGCAATTATTTTAGAGTAAATCACGTAACAAGCATGTGAACGTTCTTCAAAATAAAGAACACAATAAATATTAATTTTATCTAGTTTACTATGAAAATCCAACGGTAAGAGGCATGATTTCGTTGCATGACGTATTAGCTCTCATATGTGTTGCAATCTACTTTGATTCGTTTTTGAAATAAGATGATTAATGGCGTCTGAAATGATTGAAATATATTTTTACATCAAGAACATAAATAACACATGAAGAACAAATGAAGAACACAAAGAATGTGATCTCTTGGAATTTCAACAGAATTTCCACTTATAACAGTTAATATTTCAATGGAAATTTTGACAGAATTTCTCCTTACATCATGTCATATTCCAAGGAAAATTTTAGCAGAATTTCACCTTACATTAGATCATATTCTAAGAAAAATACAACAAGGTTTCCTCTTATAAAATGTATTCTAACAAAATGTGACTTGAAATAATGAATCAAAAGAACAAATGATGTATAACCGGTACACCTCGCATCATAGGTGGGTGACACATATATTCACCGATGGCCCAGTCATGCACACCCAAGTAGAGCGTTACTCAGTTTTCTGCATTATATAGTAACACTATTAGCATACAATGAATAATCAACTAGTCTCATGTCATGAGTAAGTGGTGCATGTTCACTGATGGCACAGTCGCCCGCACCCAAGCAGGGCTATGTCCAGATACTTCCCTTATATGATGGTACTAACATAGGAAAGGAAAGGAATATTGAACGAACTTGAAACCCTAGGTCAAGATAGACTCACTTACCTCCTACTTGAAGCTGTTGAGGAGAGGAGTGCACTGTCCTCTTTCTCCTCTTCTTCTCAGCAGTGCTTCGATAGCACTTCTTCCCTGCCTCCCTCTCCTTCTCTCAACCCAGCAACCCTAACCCTGAGATTGGTGGTGGATGGAATGAATTTTGTAGAGAATGGAGGGTCGGGCAGGGGGGTTTATAGTCTTCCAAAGCCTGAAAACCATGTGTTTATAATTCATGATTTTTGCTCATGGTTTTGCCCAAAACCATGCTTTCTCTCAATACCATGGTTTCACATCCTATTATTTTTACCCATGATTTTGCCCAAGTTTATTACAAAACCTATGATTTCACTAATGAATCTTTTAATCGTAATTAATTAGCACTGATTGTGTTTAATTATTTGTAAATGCAATTAAAATATACTAAACCATGATCAACATTCCTTAACCATGATCAATAAGCTTAATGACCATTTATATTTTTATAAGATTTGTTATTATTAATGATAGTAATTAAGGCTAATGACGGCTTAACTGATGTCAACCTCTTTGCTCTAAAAATTCATAACTATTTGACACGACCTCCAATTAAGGCGAAACAAGTTCTGGTGGATTCATCTCATCAAATCAGATCTAATATCTATATATACACGGTAGGATCGGAATAGGTTGATTTTTTGAACTTTTCAGTACTCTAATACCTGAGTCATTGATTTTTTACCCAAGTCTTGTATTAAAGACAAGGTGTCCTCCAAGGTTGACCAACCAATGTTAGCTTTGGGATTCACCTTTGGGGCCCTGGTAGGACTAGCTGAGTCAGAAAGGGCATCCTATATAAATTTACCTTTTGCCAAGCCGTTGCAAGGCAAAGGTCAAAAACTTCCTCGTTCAACTTAGCCACAGGATTCGATTTACAATTTCCCCTTGACTATTTAAAAACTTTACGATTCATCTCCTCCTCTGTTTTGTAAGAGACCATGGAGTTGAAAAGCATGGAGCTCCCCACCAAAGGAGTGCCATAATGCCAGAATTTGATGAACCTCTCATCAGAGATAGGGTGAAAATAACTTCAAAATTCCGTCAATTCTGATTACCTCTATAGCTTATAGAAGGTTATGGATGTCATGGATATCCATAAGAAGCTTAATGGTTGATGTGTTTTCACATTCTCCCTTTAAACCAGAACACTTGTAACCCAGGGAATTTACCAAACTGCTTGACCATGCTTGTCAAAATGTATGGGTAACGGTGGGTGATAAGCTGGTGAGAAGAGATCATCTTCTACAATCTTCGGAAAGCACCATTGGAAACATCAAGTTCAAGGATCTCTCTTGCCCACTTGAGCGAAGATATTTCCTTAGAAAATTCAACAATCTAACAATGTTGATATGTATTACGGACTGCTTTAGCTTCAGCACATATAGCAGTCTTCCATCACGATAGTAGGGTTTTCCCGTGAATGACTGCTCTACCACGATGTGCACAGGTTTGCATGCAGCGTTCATCTAGAACCATGGGATTCTTCATTACTTTGATTGGCATGGAGAGATCAATTTGGTACGTAGATTTCATCTCCACAGGAACAGAAGTGTTGCTAGATTCTAGATGATTACAAGATTAGGTTGCATAAAACGCTGGCGTTTGGCAAAACGTTGGGGAGGCATGGAGGTGAAAGATTCTGATTTCGAAGACGTCTTCGCGAGACTAAGAAGGCAACGGACGACCTTGTGGGACATGAAATTAAATCCTGGAAATATGAGAACTTAAGAAAAGTCCAGTGCCCAAGCTATTCTAGAAATTTGTTGATAATCAATTATGGTGATCATAGAAAGGTGCTGCTTCTCATGTTTCCTTGGAACCTTTTCTTTTTTATCTCAACCTCTCTTGAAATCGTTGCTTCAGGAACTGCACGTCCAAAGAGATGGCAAGCCTCAATGAATGCATTTTATTCTATTAGAAAGCTATAAAGATATTTAGTTATGTTTATGTATGTGTATTGCCCATATGTCATTAATCCTAATTGATTAGTTATCCCCGTAATTGTGATGTGGTTCGAGGATCCATTTGTACGTGGCTACTATATAATCTCGCATAAGGTTAATATCTTGAACAATAATCTATACTGCAATTTTTCCAACATATTAAGAGAGATACGTTGCTTCCATCAAGGATGTAGTCCAATTAAGAATGAACCTTATAAATCGTCTTGTGGTTGTTTCCATGCTCGGTTTTCTGTGAGTTTGATCGATGTCCTACTTTCACTACATGCAAAAAATGGTATTAGACAGGTCTGGTTCGTCTGAAGTAAAGAGGACATATGAAGAACAAGACGTTCGCTTGCAGAATGGATTTGGCTTTTGACAAGTCAAGATGCATGCATGACCTTCTCAAGCAACATGGCATATAAATACAATTAGATTAGATAGATGAATCACTCAAGCCAGTGAAGTTATTGGTGCAAGAGGAAAAGGAACCATCAACGATCATGTTGTGCTTGGTGGACGCGATTATTGCAAAAGTCGTCGATGAAAAGATCACGATGAACCATGTGATTTATGTTGGATAGTACATACCATGACAAAATCTCTAATAAAATAGTTATTGTTGAAGCAATGTCTATTCTTACTCTATATATAGAAATTCCCCATCTTTAAAAGTATTTAAAACGTTGAGACCTATTGCTTATAGATTTAAGATACATAAATGATAAAATAGAAGATGAGTATGGTGCTCTAATTTTATTGGTTTTGTTGACACTATCATTTGAGAAATTTATCGGCTTATTCATTTGACTCTAGAAGAAGTAAAGTCTCCATACTTGTGAACTTCGTCGCATGGATTCTATGAATAGTAAGTACATGCATGTCATGTCATGGGCGTGATAGAAACCCATGAAAAGATTTATGGTGCCGTGAAGAAGAATAATAAGAAGGAAATCAAAAGAAAAATTAGATAAATCTGTTTTCTACAAATCAAAATACATGATGGGATGGCGAGGAACGTTTAAGAATTTTGTTATGTTCCACATTTGACGAAGAATATTATATTCCTTAGATTATTGAACTTCAAAGGGTATAATTAAAATGCTATAAGAGGAAATTTGAAGGTTGTAAGAAGGGAAAATATCCATCTAGGGTATCAAGCAGAAGACCATTTATGTTATATAGCGATCCACAACTAGTGGTTTCACAAATGTTATATCCCAAGCCATAAAAAATGGATGTGAATTGTGGCATATGCAGTATGAGCATATGAATCATAAGGGGATGAACGATATAAATCAGAAAGGTCTTCTTGGTTGATCCAATATGGACTTTTGTGAACATTGTGTGTTTGAAAAACAATACATGACATAATTTAGTAATGTTGTTCACAAGACTAAGGAGATATTTGATTAATATAATAAGCATTTTGACCACCGGATTAAAATTATTTAGGCTTTGTGAGATTCCTAATAGGGAGACCAAGTTGGTCGGGCTCGCCTTGATTGGTTTCTAATTACCATTGCCCTCGTCGATCTTACCATCTCGTAAATCACCACACTTTTCCCAAAACTTTTTTAGACCATAGTTCCATCGAAGATGTCATAGATGAAACCTCATGATCCCTTGATCCATAGAGTTACTGAACTTGCAATTGGAGGAATTAAGAATAGATATATCTAGCAAGTATAATCAATCAACGGAGATTTTCTATGCCAAGGATGGACACAAAAATAATCAACTTTTAAAGCTGATGACCTAACCTCCACGAAACCACATTGTTGCTCTACTAGATGAAAACGGATTAATTGAAGGGGTTTTAAAGTAGGGTTTATAATTCTCCATAACTAATTGTTGTATTTAATAATTGTAATTAGATTTTAATTGGAAAATCTATGTGATTACAATTGGAGTTAATTTGGTTTCAATTGGGAAACCAAATAGCTTCGAGGGAAAGTTGGGAATTCCCAAATTTGAAACATGGAAAAGTATGGATGGAAGTTTAGTACCATATCTTGGAGCTCTAAACTTTTGGTAGACTCATATATGAGTTCATACCCCAAACTCTTGTAGCAATAGTAGAGAGGAGGAATGGAGGACCGCATGCATGCGCGCGCGCTCCGCTCCGTCTCCGTCTCCGGCTCGGGAGAGTCAATTCGGATCTCGATACTTTTGCTGCGGATTTCATTTGATAAGTCGATTAAATTAATCACACGATTAATTTGGTAAGTTGACTAAAATGGTAATCAACTTGCCTTTATAACCGTGATTTCGAGATCCGAAATGGCGCTCGTTGAGGGTGTTTTCGGAAATCGAAATGGTAACACACGCTAGGGCACGCGACCATCTATATATATCCTTTTTCCCACGCCGTGTTCTACACACTCGCAAGAAACTCTCTCACATAGTCTTGGCCTTATTCTTGTTCTTCCTCTCACGGACGAACCTGTCTCTTCTTCTCTCGGCTGCAGTTCTCTGAGGTACATTCGAGGACGATCTCGTCGGTGTGTGCAGACGAAGATCGTGTGCCGTCGTATCCTGGGAGCGGATCGCCAGTACCCTACGCACCGGTATTGTGGGGGCGATATCCTCTCTAAGGACAGTCCATTTCATGGACGCTTCAGTGACTTCTAAACTAATCTTTCTTATATTTTGTTTGTCGCAATTTGTTTATTGCTTTATCCTTTCTGGATCACGCCCTAATTTATGTTTCCGTTTGATTAATCGGTTCATGTTTGCATTATGTAATCGGATAATGAATTAGGAATGCATGACGTTAATGTTATTAATCCATAATGCGTTTATTTCATTCATTTGGATCCGTGTAATTATTGTTTACTATATGCTTGGTTGATCCTGTTTACAACACTAATATTGAATTTGCAGATGGCATATTCATATTTCTCAAATTTGATAATGAAATGATCAAGACCCTTAGATCATGTTAGGAATACTTTTTGCACACTCTAGATTATAAATGAGTGGTAGCAAGTTTGCATTCTATGACATAAATCTTGCCAAGATGGAGATTTCTTCAATTGAAGCTATTCTGGGATGGATTTGTAATGTCATGTTATCAACTATTTGGGGTTTCCTCTATTAATAAAGAATCTGAAAGTCCCATATTGATGGATTGATCGAGAAATTTACTTCCAAACTCTCCAAGACTGGATACTGTCTTTGCCGGTGCATTTTTCATTGCTAAATTCATCCCTAACTCCTCCGGCCACACACATTATGTCTTGTATCAATATTCTATTTTGGTTTATTTAAAAAAATAAACAAGTTTTTTTAATGGAAATACAATGTTTCATTTCCAGCCTGAAGTGGCTTAGGACAAAATATCTCGCCTTGAAAAAATTGACCTAGAAAGATTCAACCATTCGTTACTATCAAAAGCCTATATAATTAGTACAAATTACATATAGGAAACCATGGGTTTTGCAAATCATTAGCGTAAACTATTCAAGAGCAATAGCATGGTCCATTTCCCATGGAATTATCAACTCATGCAAGCCACTCCCTCGTATGTTGCTTAATTTGTAAGGGCTTAATGATCTGCATGATGTGACCATCCAAGAGATTTGTTCCAGTGACCGCTCTTATCTATGGATAGACTCCTTTAATGGGATAATACAAAATGCCGTATTTTTTCTTTTAAAATCTGAAGAAGTTCTGACGTTCAAAAAATGCAAATGATTTCATTATCTAGTAGAGCTCATCAGGATCTTTCCCACTAGCTCAAGAGCTTCAGACTATGAGTTTCCTAACTCAAAAAATGCAAACAGACTCACTCTTACTTCCTCTTACACCACAACATCTGTCATCGATTTAACTCTTCATGAGTTGATATCTTGAGTTAATCAAACCAAACGACAGATCCAATAGTAGATCACCTTATCCCAACAAATGTGTTCCACCGCGTGCCACCTCGCTTGTCATTGCTGCAAGGTGTCGTTACCGATAGATTAGAGAAGCGCATGCTTGAAAGAAGGGAGAATGAGCTCTATCATGCCGTTCTGGAGACTCACAGTGCCAAGAGGAGGTCCACCGTGGATGGAGGCACACAGGAGAGGAGATGCTCAGCCATGTCCATCTAAGAATTGTGATGGTCACTGGGGAACATGTGTGTGGTTTAGCCCTAATCTTTAAGGCCGGACTTTTAATTACATAAAGCAAGATTTTTAAGGGCATCAAACAGTTCATGTATCAGTTTTGGATTTTTATAGTCAGACCAATGAGACGGATCAGTTGATTAGTAAAGATGAGCAGTTCATTAAAATAAAAAAATCGAAACGTTGTGTTGTTGGTATGATTCGTTTGGTCCAACCGATCGAACCAAGTTGGATTGGTATTTGATACACACACACACACACACACACACACACACACATAATGTTGCATCATATATTTGGATTTTCACACACATAATGTTGCATCATATATTTGGATTTTTACAACTTTCTTCTTCCAAGTTTTTCTAATAACACTCTTTCATTCCAAACTTGTATATGCATGCTTCGTTATACTCTGTTTTTTAAATAATTACTTTTTCGCCCATATATTTTTACAAAATTCATAGTAGTGACCTTTTATTAGTACAATTGTGCTCCAATATAAGAACAATATTGTGAATTTTTTAAGAATATAGGTGCACAAGTTTAACTGCAAAAAAAGTTGAAGGTATAAATATTATTAGAAAAACCCGAAAGAGCATAATAAATATATGTTGTCACATTCATATAAATAAATATATGTGATGCCTAAAGTTAACAATTTAAAGCTATTCAATCTCTAATGGATGACAAGGGTTATTAACTTCTTGTTTCTCATGGTATGACTAGAACAAGTTCTTTTTTATGTGGATGCACCTTTTGTTGTTTTTCAAAGGGGACGACCTCATGACTATGTGCGACGAGAGGATCAATGCTCGTAAGGGAAGAAGGGATTAGAGACAATGTTAGGTGATAGTCACATATGGAATGAGAAGACATAAATGAGTACCATACTACGAATAGAATGAAATTAGATTATATGCATAGTTTTTCAGAAATAGTTTTTAAAAAAATAATTAAGAGTTATTACTTTGTCAAAGAATGGATGGTTGAATTGGAGGTTTGGTTTAATGGGTTTAATCGGTTCAAGCAGTTCTACAGGATTTTGACCGGTTTTTATTTTCTGAGTAAAAATCGATCAGTTGAATCGTTTTTGTAATACTCTATTCTAAACTAAGAATATACAGAAAACGTAAACTCTTAAGAAATTAGTAAATCTTTAATGCCATTAATAGACATTATATAATGATATAATAATAAGAAATGTCAAGTACTACTCCCATTCCGGAAAAAAAATTAAAAAGGGAGAGTCAATGGATTCCACGTAGGAGTTGTATGGGTATTACATTAATATTTAGGTTATATAAGGGTTGACAATGTAAATGTCTTTTATATCTAGCCCATAACGTCAAGGTTCAAATTATATGAATGCATGTACAGCCTCGTGGCAGTGAGCTAGCAATTCGAAGATTTGAGAAGCCTGCGGTGTTGCATTTAAGGACTACTGCTCTTTTGCTAAGAATAGCGAGAGTTTAAAACACTGCATAGTAACGAGTTTCATCTTAGAAACGTCAGGAAAAAAAGTATAGCTCGATGAAGACTCTGCGTGAGAACCTGGAGAGGGAATGAATCACAGATAAAGTTTAGGTAAGATCCTCGTTTATCTCTATTTGTTTATCTCTATTTGCGGAATACACAGTTAATACTTTAGATAATCATGTAAGATGAACTTGACTTCTTATGATATAGACATAACAACTATCATATGATGAAAATGAGATAGGCACATCACCTATTAATACAGCACACGCCCAATGATGGGTTACATGAGAATGAAAATTTGATATAAAGACATATCAAAGGTTCATATTCTTATAAGTAAAATTAGTAACATTATTGTTTATACAGAAGTTAAGGTTGACAGTTAGGGATAATTTTTGTTTAACTACGGGAGGGTAATACAATTATTAAGTGAGGGAATACCAATCCATCAAATGGTTATCTAATACAAATTTTTTAACGTGTATCATGAATAATGAAAATTTATTATACTAAAGTTAGAAATGCTAAATCAACGGTGGAGAAGGTGTCTCTCAGCAATAGTTTTTGTATTCAATTAGAAATGAATAATTCTCTCACTTGTTTCCAAAACTATTGACAGTAACAATACTTTATCATCCAACTATGCATATATACATATATACCATTATTCCATAAACATTATCAAGTTTAAGTTGTTAGTGATAATGTAATATTGTTATTTTATAAGTGTAATAACATAGGCAGTGTGTCTTAAAATAAGATAACATAAGATAAGTACGTGGCAGAATTATATCCATGGACTTTAAAGGAAGTATTGATCAACATGCATGGGGTGTTATTAGTCTACATGATCTTAATAGGCGAGCTTATTTTTGTATTGTCAGGGGATATTTTCAGCATGAAGGATGCTTTCTAGAGTCAACATAGATACTAGATTGGATCTAAGTGTACACTGTGAGTGGTTCCAAACTTCTATTTATGTCATCAAATTTCAATTTTTCTTTATGTTATATTTATTCAAGAATTTATGATGCTTAGTATGACAAATTTACAGGTCGTAGGAGGGATATATGGATGAATATACATGGTTTTATTTTTCAAAAAAAAATAAAAAAATGCCGAAAAACGGGGCGGGGGCAGCCATGCTGGGGGCAGCCCCATTTTTTCCTTATATATATATATGCAAGATTATGAGATTTATAATTTTTCATCAACAAATATGAAAAGTACAGTATGTATGTTGGAACGTATGCATCCTAGATCTACCTAATAGAACAGTCATGGACAAGTAAGTGGGCTTTGGGCCCGCATTCCGTATACATAAAGGCTTTGGGCCGTATACGGGGTGTTTTTGACCTTTGGGGTCGTCTGCGCGTATGACAGTAAGATAAGGTCCTAGGTGGAGTTCGCTCTCCTAGGCAATATGCAAGGCTACGGGATGGATAAAACCTCCCTGACAGTATGATTCATAGACCAAGTAAGATTAGATGGAAATAGTGGTGCATATCTATGTTCGTATGAAATGGAATCAGGTTGTTTTTTATCTCTTGTTTATTATTTCCGTTAAGCAAGCATGTTATCATCGGCTAAGTATGAAATTTTACAAAATTTTGCAGTTATGTTATTTTTACATTCAAACCCATGACATTTCTGGTTAAGGTGATAGTTGTTCTTTTTATGTATGTTGAAATAAGCTATATTCATTTTAAAGTTTGGACCATTCACTGAGTTTAAACTCTTTATTCGGGTTTAGACTCACCACTCTATTTCTTATATATATACAGATTCAGCGGAACAAGAAGCTTAAGATACCTAGGTTTGTCACTGACTTAGCCAGAAGTTGCAGTCAACTTAACATTTTGACTTTTGAAGTCGCATTTTGGAATCATTCAGGTAAATGTTGTGGATGATAAGACAGAAATGGGATTTTTTTTGTAGACGTGAAAGACGAATCTTTGGATACATGTAACTATCGACTTTGTATATGGGAACAAGTGACGTGAAGCACTAAGTATTTTTGTGTTGGAATTTAGAGATTTGGAAAGGATTGGTGTGGACGTGATTTGAATTTTCTGTGGTAATATTATTGGATTTATGTAATATATCATTCAGTACAAGTTATCGTTTTTGAGAGAACTCCAAGTTATAGAGGAATTGCCGCCGAAATTTTTATGGATATTTTAATTAAGATAAGGAGTGATATGAGAATACTTGTCACGCTCGTCACGGCTAGCGGAGCGGGTCGTGACAACTAATGGTATCGAGCTATTGATTTTGGATTTCGATTCATATCGGGAATTTGGGATTTTGATTTGTCAGCATGTTGAGGAATGATTGATTTACGTATTAGACTTTGATAAGAATAAAAAAAGAAGAAGAGCTGAAATTATGATGTCATGTTATCGAGGCTATAATATTTTAGTGATCAAGACTTTAATTAGAATTTTATTGGATCTCTAAATGATGTGTTCTTTGTTTTAGGAAGTGATGGTTGCAGAACAGTCTCCTAGGAATGCATCAGGTCCTCCCAATAGGAATGAGTCATCGAACAATGGCTTACAGGATACATTAGAATTAATCGCTCAGACATTGGGTTCAATGGCTGCACAATTTATTCGATCACATGCATACGAACATCAGCTACCATATGAACATCTCCTTAAACTCGGTGCACAACATTTTAAAGGGACTGCTAATTCAAAGGAAGCCAGAAATTGGTTTAAGCAGACAGAAAGGGTATTCACTTTGATGGATTACACAAATGATCAAAAGCTGAAGTATGCAGTATTCCTTCTTAAAGAAAGTGCCTATGATTGGTGGAAGTCTGTCATGAATAAATATCCAGACCCTGTTACTCGCACATGGCAAATATTTCAGACTAAATTTAGTGAGCATTTTTATCCAAGGGTTTATGAAGAAGAACGTCGACACGAGTTTTTATTTTTGACTGAAGGAGGATTATCAGTTGCAGAATATGAAAAGAGATTTTTAGAATTATTTCAATTTTGTCCTGAACTGGTGGCAAAGGAAGAGGACAAATGCCGGTGTTTTGAAGATGGGTTGCATCTTGATATTAGATCCATGATATCTACTAAAGGGTATACCGTCTATGCGAAGCTGGTGGAAGCAGCCACGAGAGCAGAACGGTTGGTGCAAGAAAGGAAAAGAAATAATGATAACTCACAGAAAAGAGGAGGAGAAGGATCGAACTGGAGAGGTAAAGGAAAAAATGTTTAGGGCATCGGAGAACTCAAACAAATTTCAAAGACCTGCACAAGGTTGGAGGGGAAACCAACAAAACTGAGCTGAAGGAAAATCCGGTGGTCCTTATCAAGCGTATCCCACGTGCAATACATGTGGGAAGCGTCATTCTGGAGAATGTCTGAAGGGTTCCAAGATATGTTATAATTATGGAAAGACTGGTCATTTGAGATATAATTGTCCTGAACTAGTTCAGAATACCAGTAAAATCAAGGAACCATTCCAGCAAGGAAAACAACAAGCAGCCATAAAAAATCCAATAGAGAATAAAGGAGGTAACATGAAGGGCGGCAAAACTAACAAGACATATGCTCAGGGAAAATCTTTTAACATGACACTTCACGAGGCTATTTCTGGCGAGGATGTAGTTTCAGGTATTACTAGAATTTTTAATAAAGATGCACATATTCTTATTGATTCGGGAGCCAGTCATTCTTTTATTTCTCGTACATTTTCAAATCATGCTGATAAACAACTGGGTTCATTAGAACATACTTTGTTAATATCCATGCCCAAGGGAGATTCTGAAATTGTACAATATTTCTTCCAAGATTGCTCATTATGGATCAATGAACATGAGATTCATGTGAATCTAATTCCTATGGAATTGAGAGAATTCGACATTATTGTAGGAATGGACTGTTTAAGTTCATACCATGCAGTGCTAGATTGTCATAAGAAAGAAGTCACTTTTCGAAAGACCGGAGAAGAGGAATTCACTTTTTATGGTGAGAGAAGATTATATACTCCCTGTGTGATCTCTGCTATATTGGCTAGAAACTTAATTAGGAAAGGCTGCTCAGCTTTTGTTGCTTTTATATATAATATGAAAGTTCAAGTTGTCTCATTAGAAAGTATTCCTGTAGCAAGAGATTTTCCAGAGGTTTTTCCAGACGAACTACCAAGACTACCCCCTGATAGAAAAATTGAGTTTACAATAGATCTGATTCCCAATACAACACCAATAGCCCTTTCACCATATCGTATGGCTCCAGCTGAACTGAAAGAGCTGAAGGTTCAATTACAAGAACTGCTAGATAAGGGCTTTATTCGAGCTAGTGTGTCGCCATGGGGAGCACCTGTTCTTTTTTTAAGAAGAAAGATGGGACTTTCAGGCTTTGCATTGATTACAGGAGGCTAAACAAAGTGACAGTTCGAAATAATTATCCTTTGCCTCGTATAGATGATTTATTTGATCAGCTACAAAGGTCTTCTATATTCTCAAAAATTGATTTCAGATCATGATATCACCAATTGAAAATCAAGGAGATAGATATTCCCAAAACTGCTTTCCGTACACGTTATGGACACTATGAATTCTTGGTAATACCATTTGGATTGACCAATGCGCCAGCTGCTTTTATGGACTTAATGAATCATGTCCTTCACCCTTATTTTGACAAGTTTGTGATTGTATTCATTGATGATATCTTAGTATATTCTAAAAATGAAGATGATCATATCACTCTTTATTCTTATATTTTAGCTACAAAAACCTTTGCAAATACATGTAGATATGTGTAAATACAAATAATTACCAAAAGCATGCATTATGTAAAAACCTGTAATTAGCATGTTTTTGTGCAAAAATAAAAGAATAAAGAGTAAAAAGAAAAAGAGGGAAATATTTAGAATAAATATTGAGCAACTTGACCCAAGGGAGGGCTCAGCATGGGCCTGACCGCATAAAAGACAAAGTAGGGAGAGATAGGAGCTCATGTGTATATACTTCTTTAAATAAATAAAATTATATTTTCCTCACCCAAAAATATGCTTGTACATATTTTGTGTATATTTAGAAACTATTAAAAACAAAATAAAAATTTAAAAATCAAAAATTCAAAAATGCCCTCTCACCATGTGTATAGATCATCATTCCTTATTTATTTAACCTTAAAAATAAATGTATTTATTTTCAAAACTTTTTGTGAATATTCTAAGGCATATTTTGTAAATAAAATAAATAAAAAGAAACAAAACAAAAATCAAATAAAAACAACAAAAATTAAAAATACAAAAATACAGTGTATATACCATGTATATAAATGTATGTAACTATTTATTTAAACTATGAATATAAATAATTAAAATAAAATAAAAATACCATTTTGTTCTTTATTTTATGATGTAAATAAATAAAATATAAAATGGGCATAAAAATACATAAAAATAACAAATAAAAAAATCAAAAATTAAAATCTATATAGTGTACATATACCTATATATATAGCTACCCTATTTTTATTTCCAAAAATTAATTAAAAATCACCAAAAAAATAGAAAAAAATAAAAGAAAAATATTTCATGTTTTGAGTTTTTCTTAATTCGGCCTTTTTCTACCTTAAATTAAATAAACAAAAAAATAACCACGTGGCAACCCCTGATTGGTCCACGGGGGATTGTTGACCCCGGTCAACTCCCCCGCGGACTCCTTCCTTTTCTGGAAGATGCGCGCCGCCCCACCTTCGCCGATTTTTCCACGCGTCTCCAGGCTGTCACCCACGCAAACCCCGTGCCCGGATTCTTCGCCGATCATCCATCTCCCTCGCCGGATCTTTCGCCATGAAATCCCCGCCTTCCTTAGCCGTCATCGCCTAACCCTAATCAGCCCTGTCTCCATATATATCCCGATCTCCGCCGCCTCCGCGCCTCATCTTTGGTTAACCACTCTCTCTCCAGTGAGCTCCATTGAGACGAGCAAGGTGACAGCTTGCCCCCACCGGTGTTGCAGCGAGGAAGAGGTGCGTCGACCATCGATCCGGCCGCTTGAAGCAGCCGTGCTCCGACGACCATCCGGAGCTCGAGCCTCGGGAAGTGACGGCCCTTGAGGCGAGGACCAGGAGACAGCTGAGCTCCACCACAGTCTACCGCACCCATCAGGTAACCTTAGTTCTTTCTTGTTTAATCGTATTTCAAGCTACCCCCAAATCAACCCATCGTCGTGCTTCCCTGATTCCGACTATCCTGAGTACCATTTCGATCATCGGAGCACCCCATCATCTCCGCCATCTCCCCACGCGCGTTCTTCACCCACTCGTTCAACCCAGCTCGCCCTGGAGCTGGGAGTCGAGCTCCACCGTCTCCGCCTCGCCGGAGCTCGTTCGCCCCACCGCACAGACCACCTTCACCCCGCTTCCTTGGGTCGAGGCACTTTGCCCTCGACCCGCAAAGCCTTCTGTCTACTTTGCAGGTCCAAAGGGAGGCATCTGAGCCCCCCTTACAGTTCAGACCGGAGCTTCACGCCGCCAGCCTCGCCGGAGCCCCTCCAGGGCTCGGCTGGGCCATCGGCCAAGACCATCAGCTGCGGGGCTGCACCAGGAACGTGTTCCGATCATTTGCAGCAGCTGAGGAGGACCGGAGCGCACGCAGGAGGCCGGCGAACTTCGCCGGCGTCGAGTTCTTCCTCCATCTTCCAGAGCCGTCCGATGACACCTTCGCTCCAGTTCTAATCCTAGCCGTCCGTCAGTTGAGGAGCAGCGACCGTTGATTCATCTGAGGAGTGCATCAGGACCGTTACAGCCGAGGAGAGAGGCCCGGAGCCCAGCGTCGTTGGATCACCTACGTGGCCTGACCTCAGCCGTCGATCGAGCCGAAGAGAAAAAGAGAGGAGTAGCGCCACCCATCCTGACCGTCCATCCACCACGTGGCGCGCATCTGGCCGTCGACCAATAAAGGGGTAAATATCTTAGGGCCCCCTCTTAGTTTGTCATTTTATTTCCAGTCCTGTAAATAGTTTTAAAACTTTATTTACGTAGGGTTATTTGCATTGTGGACCTTGTGCTTAGTTTTAATTGCATGTATGCCCCTGTGTGTATGTGACCACGTGCTTAGCCACGTGCTTTGTTGGGCTTTTTACATCTTTTGTCCTGTAGAACTGGGTTGTTATGAAATGAATGAACATTTTTGAGTAATTGCAGTTATGCCCCTGTGAGTGTTTTTATTACGCATGTGCGAATTTTATTGGGCTTTTTGCAACCGAGTCCCTGGGCTTTTGATACGAGTTATCAATAGGCCCTAAGACTTGGTTTTTATTACCATTTGGTCCCTGTGTGCCCCAGCCACGCACCACGCGCGTGACTTGCTGGGTAATTTGCACCAGAGCCCCCAGATTCTTGGGTATTTGCACATTGGTCCTTGTGCACTGTGCCCTCTTTGCATTTTTGAATAAAATAGTGAACCACCTCCAAATCCAATGAGATTTCGACACATGGCTCCTGCCATGGTGTAGTAATTTCTGTGATTTTTGAGGACATTTTCGCTTTTATTTAGTATTTTTAAAAATTCAAAAATAGCCTTTTTAGCTACTGTCTAGGTTTAAAAATACCAAAAAAATATAAAATCACCCCCGAAAATTCTAAAAAAATTAGCTACTGTAGTTTGCTTGTTGTGTGATTTTCCAGGCTATTTTGGCCATTTTTCATCATTTAAAAACCCTAAAAATTGAAAAACCCCTAAAAAACTCCTAAAAATTATAATAAATAAATTAAAACTCCAAAAACAATAATTAGGGTGCCTAAATTTTCCTTATTCTTTCTAGAGTATAGGAAAATTACCTCCAGGGCTATTTAAGATCCTTAAATATTTTATTTTTTGGGTCTCAAGCCTTGCTGGACAGTACCTTTCATTTTTACACTGTTTGATTTTTAGAAAATAATTTGCCCATTAGAAAAATATCAAAAATTCACCAAAAACATTTAAAAACTTAAAAAACATAAAAACAATTTTTCTTGAATTTTTGCTTAATTTTTGATGCTTTAAGTAAATTGCTCAAGTGTGCTTGTTTATACTTTTCTTCATTTCCTTCACATTCTAAAAATCCAAAAAATTATAAAAACAAATAAAAAATACTAAAAAGTATTCTCTTGGATTTCTGACTACATCGTAGGCTGCAAGGCCAATCCGTGCTCCTTGTGTTCGACCCTGGGTGCTATACCAGGTTAATATCATAGCAGGACCGCTTTGTTTTACTTTCCGCATTTTTCGAGTGGTTCATTTTCTTGATTGACTTAGTTGAGTGATAGAGGTCGCAACGACCTAATTTTCTGTACCTTTACCTCTGTCATTTGGCCGGTCATCAATTGACCAATGCGCCAGCTGCTTTTATGGACTTAATGAATCATGTCCTTCACCCTTATTTTGACAAGTTTGTGATTGTATTCATTGATGATATCTTAGTATATTCTAAAAATGAAGATGATCATAAAGAACACTTAGGAATAGTGTTGAATACTTTGAAGGAAAATAAACTATATGCCAAATTAAGTAAATGTGAGTTCTGGCTACATAAGGTGAACTTTCTAGGACATGTCATTTCAGGAGATGGTATCTCAGTAGACCCTGCTAAAATTGAAGCTGTCACAAATTGGGAGCGTCCAACAAGTATTACAGAAATTCGAAGTTTCCTTGGACTAACAGGATATTATAGCAGATTTGTTGAGAACTTCTCGATTATTGCAGCTCCATTAACTAAACTAACCAGAAAAGATGTGAAATTTGCATGGAATGATGACTGCGAAAAGAGTTTTCAAGAACTCAAAAGTCGTTTGACTTCAGCCCCAATTCTTAGCCTACCATCTGGAAGCGGAGGATATGTGGTATATAGTGATGCTTCGCATCAAGGGTTAGGATGTGTTCTTATGCAGCATGGTAAAGTCATTGCCTATGCTTCTAGGCAGCTTAAAAGGCACGAACTGAACTATCCCACTCATGATCTCGAGCTAGCGACAATTGTGTTTGCTCTTAAGATTTGGAGACATTATTTATATGGTGAAACCTGCCAGATTTTTACGGATCACAAGAGTTTAAAGTATATTTTTAAACAGAAGGAATTAAACCTCAGGCAAAGAAGGTGGTTAGAGCTAATTAAAGATTATGATTGTATGATTGATTACCACCCAGGAAAAGCAAATGTACTTGCAGATGCATTAAGCCGAAAGTCAAGTGGAAGGTTAAATTATATGAAGAATGAAAATACTTTGAAACAATTGATGTCATTAAGGACAAAGTTGGCAATCGATGATTGTGGAGCACTTTTAGCAAACTTGCAAATAATGTCAACACTCCATAATGAAATTCAAGCAGCCCAGCTACACGACACTAAAATTTTGGAGATGATAGAAAAAGTCAAGATAGAAGACAAGCCAGAATATAGTTTGGATGAGCAAGGGGTCTTGCGTTTTAGACAAAGGCTATGTATTCCGGATTCTTTCGAAATAAAAAGAAAAATCATGGAAGAGGCACATAATTCCTTGTATGCCATGCATCCAGGAAGCACTAAAATGTATAGAACCCTGAAGAATGTCTATTGGTGGCCTGGAATGAAAAAGCAAATAGCTGACTATGTCGCTAAATGTATAGTATGTCAACAGGTTAAACCGGAACGACTAAGACCGCCAGGTCTGTTGCAACCTCTCCCGATTCCCGAATGGAAATGGGAGCACATTACAATGGATTTCGTCACGGGACTTCCTCGTAGTTCAAGAAATCGTGATGCAATCTGGGTCATTATCGATAGATTAACCAAGTCTTCCCACTTTATTGCAGTTAATATGAAGTATACTCTTGAAAAGTTAGCCCAACTATTTGTTGATGAAATAGTTCGTTTGCATGGAGCACCTGTTACTATTACCTCTGACAGAGATCCCAGATTCACCTCCAAACTTTGGTCAAGTTTGCAAAAAGCACTCGGCACCAAATTAAACTTTAGTACTACATTTCACCCACAAACTGATGGTCAATCAGAACGCACTATTCAAACATTAGAAGATATGCTCCGTGCTTGTGCTTTAAGTTTCAAAGGCAGTTGGGATGATCACTTATCACTTATGGAATTTGCCTATAATAATAGCTACCATTCTAGTATCAACATGGCCCCATATGAAGCTTTATATGGCAGAATGTGTAGAACACCTGTATGTTGGACTGAAGTTGGCGTGCAAAAATTACTCAGTCTAGAATTGATCCAAACTACCAGTGAGAAAGTAGAAGAAATCAAAAGGCATTTAAAAGCAGCACAAAGTCGACAGAAAATCTATGCGGACAAACGAAGGCGAGGTCTAGAATTTGAAGTTGGAGATCACGTATTTTTAAGAGTTTATCCTTGGAAGGGTCTTCTAAGATTTGGCAAGAAAGGAAAGCTTGCTCCAAGATACATTGGACCATACGAAATTTCCAAAAGAATTGGACAAGTGGCATATCGTTTATTGCTCCCACCAGAGTTAGCTCGGATTCATAATGTTTTCCATGTCTCTACACTTAGAAGATATATTCCAGATCCCTTGCATGTGATTGAACCCCAACAAATAGAACTGAAAGAAGACCTATCATATGAAGAAAAGCCTGTGCAAATATTGGATCATAAGGTTCAAGAACTGCGAAACAAAGAGATTCGATTAGTTAAAGTATTATGGAAAAGTCATGCTATAGAGGAAGCAACATGGGAAAGAGAGGATGAAATGAGATCTAAATATCCACATCTCTTTTCAGAGATAGGTACGTAAATTTCGAGGACGAAATTCTTTTAAGTAGGAGGGAGTTGTAATACTCTATTCTAAACTAAGAATATACAGAAAACGTAAACTCTTAAGAAATTAGTAAATCTTTAATGCCATTAATAGACATTATATAATGATATAATAATAAGAAATGTCAAGTACTACTCCCATTCCGGAAAAAAAATTAAAAAGGGAGAGTCAATGGATTCCACGTAGGAGTTGTATGGGTGTTACATTAATATTTAGGTTATATAAGGGTTGACAATGTAAATGTCTTTTATATCTAGCCCATAACGTCAAGGTTCAAATTATATGAATGCATGTACAGCCTCGTGGCAGTGAGCTAGCAATTCGAAGATTTGAGAAGCCTGCGGTGTTGCATTTAAGGACTACTGCTCTTTTGCTAAGAATAGCGAGAGTTTAAAACACTGCATAGTAACGAGTTTCATCTTAGAAACGTCAGGAAAAAAGTATAGCTCGATGAAGACTCTGCGTGAGAACCTGGAGAGGGAATGAATCACAGATAAAGTTTAGGTAAGATCCTCGTTTATCTCTATTTGTTTATCTCTATTTGCGGAATACACAGTTAATACTTTAGATAATCATGTAAGATGAACTCGACTTCTTATGATATAGACATAACAACTATCATATGATGAAAATGAGATAGGCACATCACCTATTAATACAGCACACGTCCAATGACGGGTTACATGAGAATGAAAATTTGATATAAAGACATATCAAAGGTTCATATTCTTATAAGTAAAATTAGTAACATTATTGTTTATACAGAAGTTAAGGTTGACAGTTAGGGATAATTTTTGTTTAACTACGGGAGGGTAATACAATTATTAAGTGAGGGAATACCAATCCATCAAATGGTTATCTAATACAATTTTTTAACGTGTATCATGAATAATGAAAATTTATTATACTAAAGTTAGAAATGCTAAATCAACGGTGGAGAAGGTGTCTCTCAGCAATAGTTTTTGTATTCAATTAGAAATGAATAATTCTCTCACTTGTTTCCAAAACTATTGACAGTAACAATACTTTATCATCCAACTATGCATATATACATATATACCATTATTCCATAAACATTAACAAGTTTAAGTTGTTAGTGATAATGTAATATTGTTATTTTATAAGTGTAATAACATAGGCAGTGTGTCTTAAAATAAGATAACATAAGATAAGTACGTGGCAGAATTATATCCATGGACTTTAAAGGAAGTATTGATCAACATGCATGGGGTGTTATTAGTCTACATGATCTTAATAGGCGAGCATATTTTTGTATTGTCAGGGGATATTTTCAGCATGAAGGATGCTTTCTAGAGTCAACATATATACTAGATTGGATCTAAGTGTACACTGTGAGTGGTTCCAAACTTCTATTTATGTCATCAAATTTCAATTTTTCTTTATGTTATATTTATTCAAGAATTTATGATGCTTAGTATGACAAATTTTTAGGTTGTTACATTTAGCAAGATATTACATATATGTGCAAGATTATGAGATTTATGATTTTTCATCAACAAATATGAAAAGTACAGTATGTATGTTGGAACGTATGCACCCTAGATCTACCTAATAGAACAGTCATGGACAAGTAAGTGGGCTTTGGGCCCGCATTCCGTATACATAAAGGCTTTGGGCCGTATACGGGGTGTTTTTGACCTTTGGGGTCGTCTGCGCGTATGACAGTAAGATAAGGTCCTAGGTGGAGTTCGCTCTCCTAGGCAATATGTAAGGCTACGGGATGGATAAAACCTCCCTGGCAGTATGATTCATAGACCAAGTAAGATTAGATGGAAATAGTGGTGCATATCTATGTTCGTATGAAATGGAATCAGGTTGTTTTTTTATCTCTTGTTTATTATTTCCGTTAAGCAAGCATGTTATCATCGGCTAAGTATGAAATTTTACAAAATTTTGCAGTTATGTTATTTTTACATTCAAACCCATGACATTTCTGGTTAAGGTGATAGTTGTTCTTTTTATGTATGTTGAAATAAGCTATATTCATTTTAAAGTTTGGACCATTCACTGAGTTTAAACTCTTTATTCGAGTTTAGACTCACCACTCTATTTCTTATATATTTACAGATTCAGCGGAACAAGAAGCTTAAGATACCTGCGTTTGTCACTGACTTAGCCAGAAGTTGCAGTCAACTTAACATTGACTTTTGAAGTCGCATTTTGGAATCATTCAGGTAAATGTTGTGGATGATAAGACAGAAATGAGATTTTTTTGTAGACGTGAAAGACGAATCTTTGGATACATGTAACTATCGACTTTGTATTAATATTATTGGATTTATGTAATATATCATTCAGTACAGGTTAGCGTTTTTGGGAGAACTCCAAGTTATAGAGGAATTGCCGCCGAAATTTTTATGGATATTTTAATTAAGATAAGGAGTGATATGAGAATACTTGTCACGATCGTCACGGCTAGCGGAGCGGCCGGGTCGTGACAGTTTTTCTCACAATTCTTGATTTAGTGCAGTTGAATTGGTTGATCTAGCTTGATTTTTAAAACCCTTCTCTAAGGACCTCAACGGTAATAGCAAGGAGGGGTCTCTATGAAAGAGCTCGGGAGCTTGAGCTCTGTCATGAATGGTGTCTAATGTGACACTCCCGTGGACAGTGGTGAGCGGGCGTTCTTTTATCCTATTCTCTAGGGTTGTCAACGAACGTGTTGTGCTCGTGAACCCGGTGTCTCGTAAACTTAGGTTGAGTTTGAGCTGAGGATGATCACATCACATACAACATGGGAGTATGAGGAAGAGGGGTAGCGAATGAACGGATAGTGTGAAAAAAATGAGGAAGAATGGTGGCGAATGAGCTGAGGATACATATGGTTTGTTTTGGATGAAATCTGTTAAATTCAACAACAAAAAGGATGGTAGTTATAGTTAACCACATGGGTTGTGATGTAAGAATTAATAAGTTTGAAGGGATGTTGGGATAAATATGAAGTGTAAAGGGGTTAACAGATAATTGACTTTGACTAAGTTTATAAGGATCGTGATTTAAAAATCATTAATAATTAAGTGGATAAGGCTTAAAAAGTTTGGGATAATCCAAGCCTTATCTAAACATATTTGTGCGTACGGGAAATGGGTTGGTCCCAATGGGGTACCCGATCCATATAATTTGAATGGATACTGGATATTTCATATCATCCATAATAATAAAATTCTGGAGGCTTTTCTGTCCCGTAGAAGTTAACAATCTACTCCGTCTTCTTGCAGAAAAGGATTTCCATATACTCCTGACAGAGCATAATGACCAAATCTTTGCTTTTTCTAAAACCATCTTGAGTAGATCTGATAGATAAGCGTAGACTTATCATTCGTAAGAGGAAGGTTGGAATCCCATCCATGGAAAAACAACAAGAAACTTCTTACAGTTGATGCAATCAACAGCTTCCTAACCTTATACATTACAGGAATCATGCAATAGTCTCACTTCAATTACCTCTGCCGCCGGCGGAGCCTCTCGGCTCCGACCACGCTCCCCTCGGCCACGTCCGATGCTGACCGGCACATCCGCACCACAGGCCTCCTCCAAAACGCATCCTTCACCCTCCGTCGACCACCACCAACCTCCTTCCCGGCAGCAACCCGGCGGGTATCCTCGCTCTCCCTGGAAGTCAAGATGCTGCCCAGGTGCCGCATGATCATCTCTATCTCGGAAGGATCCAGAAGCACCGACACCGGAGAATCTCCGCTCTGACTCAAGCTGTCGGACGACGACGACGACAGCGATGATGATCCGATGGTCTCCGTCCCGCCTCGGGCGGCCTCGAGCTGGAAGCGCGTGGGACGAGACATGCGTGGCGGCCTCCCAGGGTCGAACTCGGTGACGGGCATCCCCTCGTTCCCGACGCCATGCTGGTACCAAGCCCACGCGGCTGCTTTGACAGGAGCGAGGTCGTCCATCACGTCCTTCCTGCTCGCCGTTCCTCGCATCTTTGATTGGCCTGCTGTGCTGTGCTCGTGTATGGTGTATGAGGATTGTGGAAATCGGTGGAGGAGTTGGGCTTCCGATTTTTGTTGGGTTTTTATGTGACTATGCAAACAGATCTTTTTGTCCCACAGATAAGAGGTTGCCCATAAGATTAGATTCCGTCGTCTTTCAATGACGATCACAAAAAAGTATGTGCGTCCCTGACTGTGACTTCCGTTTAGTTTTGACACCAGTAGCCCATTATATCCTTTTGATGATAACCTCTATATCGATAAAAACGCGTCATGGATTGGGTCCGTAGTCCGGTTAACCGGGTTTTACCGGTTTGGTTCATAATGTCAAATCACCGGTCTGTTCAAGCGATAATATGAAATCCGGCTTCACCGGATTGGATTAAAATTGTAAAACAACTTAAATTTTAATTATTCAAAAACTGTGATGTTGGGAGAAGATTTTAAAACCTTTGATGCCTGTTACAAATTACTAACCATCACAATTTTCTCGTAATTAAGAACGAACTTTTAACTACTATTAAACTATTGTTATACAATAGAATATTTAATTAAAACTTTATGCACATATGTGTATGATATTGGATACTGCGGAAGCAAAAATGTCTTTTATTTAAACAGCAATATATACATGTTTATGGTATATTTTATATCTAATTTCAAGTATATTCGAGCATATGTTTTTATAATTTTTTATTTTTTATTCATTCAAATTTGATAATCCGTTCAACACTTATTTCATATTTTACCTCTTTATACCATCTTAATTCCCAAAGTGAATATAATTCATCTGTTACGAAGAATTTTAATTAGGATCTAATAGGTCGTAAGCACTAAATATCAAGAGCAATTTTTTTATAAAAACGAACTAGAGACTGAATCGAAAACATTATCAAAAAGATCGGATCAAGTTGAACCATGAAATCAACACGGTTCAATCAAATGATGATGTTGTCATTCTTTTAAGATTGTATTTAAATAAAATCGGACCTCAATTTCTTACCATTCTATCACTTGTGCCCCTCAGGTTACTGACTATCCATATCCAACGCAAACGAACGTTAACTTAAAGCACACAAGAGGAATTAAATTGAAAAAAGCGGTCTGTAAAGTCATCACATCCTCTTCTTCATCCTCTTCCATCTTCTTCGTCTTCCTCTCCTTCTTCCTCCTCCCTAACCCTCTGCTCCTCCACCACCTCCTCTCCCTGCCCCCAGCTCCTCCTTTCGCCCCGAGCTTCTCCCCTCTACCCCCACGCCTCCCCAGCTCCTCCACGTTGCCTCCGTCGGCCCGAGAACCTCCCCTCCCCCTCCACCACTGCATCTCCCTCGACCTGTGCTTCTTGCACTCAATCTTCAGCAGACTCAACCCCCAATCTGTTGATCCATATCCCCTTCGCAACAAGAAATCGACTCAAACGATGACATCTGCCTCTCAACGCCACCATCCAATCCTTATCTCCCCATCTCTGATTACCTATCTTTTCATCAACCATTTGGATACCCATCATCCCTAATAATCTCTGACCAACAACCCTCCAATTGATGGAGAACAACCAAGCAAATCCTACTCCCATTATCCCCTTTTGGTGTTAATCCCTTGTTATCTCTAAAGACCGAACATGAAACCGACCCCTCTACTCCTTTGTCTCCAATTCCAACTCCATCTTCCCTATAAAATCTAATCTCTAGAACCATGCCAACAATCATCCATTCATCGATCTTCGACAACATCAAGTGTGATAAAGAGAGACAGAATCGAAGACTATGTGATGGTGACAACAACCGCAAGCTCCGATGAGGACTTCCCGCTCCTCCTCTCCCCTGCCCCTGCACCTCCCTCAGCTTCTCCGCACCACGTCTTCTACCCCAAGGACCTTTCCACCCCTTCACCACCATGCTTCCCCCTCTGCCACCGCTACTCCTCAGCACCCCACCCCTTCGCACCCAGCTCCTCTGCCCCGAGAACCTCCCCTCCCCCTCTACCACCGCTGCTCCTCTACGCCACCCCCAGCTCCCGCCCTCACACCTTCCCACTCCTCCACCCCCAGCCTCTACCCTCCTCCGCTCCCTTCTGTTCTCCGCCCTCCAACATCTCCCCCGCAGCTTTGAGATCCTCTGCACCCAACCCGTGTTCGACCCTGAGAGTAGCTGCTTCGGTTGGTGAAGCCTCCCCTTCGTCTACGATCAGGTCCTTGTCGACGACTCCCTCCATCGCCTTTGCTGCGAAGCTGTCCTCGACATCTTTTGTCGAGCGGACTGCGAGATGGTCGATATGGCATGGGCTGATCATGACCAGAACTTCCAATATTTATTTAGTTAGCATAAATTTTTGATTAATTGATCCATAAAAATTCATCGAAAAATTCAATAAAATTTACCATTTAATCCGCAATGAGTGATATATCCGTGAAAATGTAAAAGATTTAGTGATTTAATGGTTGCATGAAGATGTAATTAAGAGAGGGAAAATATGAAGAGAAAGGAAGAAGAACAAATGGAGGAAGAATATGATGAAGAAGAAGTATGGACAATTACATGCCCCTCTTAACTGCTTCATGGTTTGAAAAAACCATGGTTAAGTCCAACTCATTAACGGCTAGACTAACGGAGGGGCACACGTGATAGAACGACAAAAAATTGAGGGCACAACTGATATTCCAAAAAAGAGAAGGACATACTGATATTGGAGTGTCCGTAAGAGAGACAACTGATAAAACTCAATATTAATCAAATGACAGTTATTGTAGAAAACTATCCGAAGAATAATTGTGGAATTAGACAGAGAAATAACTATTATATTGCCGAAATAAGAAAAGCTTAATTTAATATAATGGGAGAAGTCAGCGAGGATCAATGCGTCTCAATCCCGATCACCATGGACAAGTACGTACAAAGATTTAATTAAAAATTAGATTTAAGTTGAGAAACTTGGTCTAGAAGATAAGTAAGATATAAGTTGCCTTACTTAGTCCAGCACGTGGTTTCTAAAATGCATTGATTTCCACATCCATACCTTACGTGTCGTATTTTTCTAAGATCTGGATCTTAATTTTGAGGGGATTGGATATATGTCGAATTCCTGCCAATCATGCTGCAAACAGCAACCCATTTGCTCCTGTCACATTGTTCATAAATGCTATCTATTTGAAAATCTTGCTTGATCTGATACCCTCTAATTTAAGTGCCATATTTTTTTAAAAAAATCGTATTAGTTTGAATGTGATCAGCGTATTGAATTCTTGCCCAATCATGCTGAGAAGCTACCTGTTCGATTTGTTATTGCACGCAATCAAAACAAGGTCTTAAATTGATAGAGCTATATCGTTACGGAGAAAAAAAATTAGTCTTTACCATAATTAGATGAAAGAAGATTCACCACTCAGATGAAGAGACAGAAGTTGTCAAGAGATCCGTACGTCATTTTACTTTCTGACTTCTCAATATGATACCGTTTTTAGGTGTTACGTACAAGGTTTTAAAAATTGAACCGAACCGACTGGTTCAACCGGTTAAATCAAGAACCGGAAGGAAAACGGTACAATCATCCGGTTTTATTCAGAAATAAAAAACTAGTCAAAATTCGGTTGGACCACGTAAATCTCGTTGAATCAATTGAAACAAACCATCGGTTCAATCATCCATTTTTAACAAAAAAAATGAATTTTTGACAATTTAATTAAACGTAACTTTTAAAATTACTTATAATGTAGTCTCATTCTAACCCATAATATGATACTCCTTTATCTCTTCTCCTTCCACATGCATCAATGACCCATTATCACCTCTCACTTCCTGTCATTGCCTCTCGTCTCACATATTACACGTGTTTATCTACTTCCAAGAACAACAAAGGAAGAATATTTCATGTTATACTATGAAAAGTAATAAATTAAAAACATTTATTATTAACTAACGTTTAAATAGTTTTAAAATTATGAATTTTATACATTTGAGACACATGAATTTTACAAAATATGTTTATTATGCCCTTTTGAGTTTTTCGAATAACATACCCCTAACATTTAGCAATATCTCTTGTGCTCCTATATTCTTAAAAATAATCCATAATATTATTCTTATGTTGATATTATATAGGAGCACATTTGTACCAATAAAATGTCACTACTATCCATTTTGTAAAAATACAGGGGGTGCACAATTGTAAAAAAAAAGAATATAAGTGTTATTGAAAAACTAGGAAGGACACGAGTATATAGATCCTTTAAAACTATGATGTAGCATTTTTCATATTTATTTGTATGATACTACCGATCTACTCGGTTCGACATGGTTAAACCGTACGAACCAAACCAATAATACAACGGTTCGGTTTTTTCTGATTTTTATGAACTGCTAACGTCGTCACCGGTTCGACCGGTAGGTCCCATTGATTCAATCATAAAAATCAAAAACCGATACTTGCTCGATTTGATGTCCGATTCTGTTTTTAAAACCTTGGTTACATATAATATGCATATTGTCTGATCTTTTTTTTTCCACGCTTCACCTAAAAATTTAACATCGATCGAGTTTCCACTTCAGTTTCAACTTTCAGGTTGGTATAAATCCATGATTCCAAGGAGAGGGCACACAAGTATGTCCATTACTTAAGTCTGATGGGATCTGGGAATGGAAACAAGATAGAGAGTTATATCACTCTTGTCAGTAGATTAATCTGACTATGACCCATATAATTTCACCCTAAACAAAACGGTTTTTTTCTCAATACAACAGGGTCGGATGCCCGAAAGTCCATGACAAATCGGGACCCGTTTTCCACATCACTATTCTCCCTTTGAATCTAGTGATATTTACACTAATAATCTTGAGTAATTTCGTAATTACTTAAGAAATCATGAATTACACCCAGGATATTGAATAAATGATTCATTTTACATCCACGATCTTTCATTAATTTAGTTCATTAACTAAATGAGATTACCGGGTTAATCTAACCAATCCACAATCTGCAATCAACCAGAAGTAAAAAAGAAAGAAGAAAGAAGAAATATCCCGCACTCCTCACTTCCTCACTAGCCCCAGCCGTCAACTTCATGCCGACCACCTCCTCCTCCAGACCCCCTCTCCCCTCCAAACTCATCGTCAACCCACCTCTCGTGCCGCAAAGATGGCACACTTTCGCGATGTTCGCAAGCAACCGTTGCAGTGCTTTGTGGCGGAGATCCACGACCCTAGAAGAAACCTCAGAAGTACACCCACCACGGAGCACCGCAACCAGGTGTTCGCATTGGGGAAGAATGGGGTGCTTGGGTGCTGGAGGAGGAAGGGGAGGAGAATGTGGTCGGCGAGGGGGATGAAGGGAGGAGGTGGGTGCCGGAGGAGGTGGGGGGGGGGGGGGGGAGATGGGTGCTGGAGGATTCAGCATTTCGAAGTCGGGAGACATGGATGAAGGCAACACAAAGCTCTTTATGTCATGCAAGTTGTTAAAGCTGGGGTTGTAGTCATCAAGGGAAACAAGCACAAGACTTTATATGTCATGCAGGGGTCTACAATTCCTAGAAGTAATTTCTTGCATTGTTTGGACTTGCTCAATATCGACATTTAGCAGTAACCCCAAAGAAGGACCGACGGTGGCAAGATGAACTTCGATAAAGCTTCTCTAAGGAGAAATATCAAGGTGAATACTGTTTATAATTCCTTGATTCCTACTATCTTAATTTCAGTGGTGGAGTTTAGTAGTATTTAATTCTGCTATATGATAATTCAACCTCGGTGGATGCTAGTAGTGATTAATTCTACCAGTGGAGACTTCAATTCATGGTGGAGTATAGCAGTGATTAATTATGCTATATGAGAATTCCACCTTGGTGGATTCTAGCAGTAGTTAATTCTGTTAATGGAGAATTCAACTCATTGTGGAGTCAAGTAGTTTTCATCCTGTTATATGAGGATTCAATTCAAGGTGGAGCATGTCGATATGATTTGAATCTTAACCATTTGTTGGGCTACTAAAGTGGCAAATTTACGCCATGCCTTCTGATTGACTAAGAGCTGCTGGGATAGATTGTTGATATGTTTGATCTGTCTCCTGAAACCTGATTGGTTGAGAGCTATTGGGCCAGGATCTGGTTAGCTGAGAGATGCTGAGATGGATTGTTGAATATAAATGGCATTCTTCTGTTACAGTATAAAAGGGGCCCTAGGGCCACTAGTTACTAAGATCCCCATTCTGATCCTAATTCTCATCCCATATCTATACCTTCTCAATATCCTCTATATTACTTTTTCTCCATATAATGAATCTGATCGCTGTCGTCTAAGGACGTAACACAATTATGGGTGAATCTTGTAAATCCGTGTGTTTGTGTTTTGCTTGTTTGATTGTGTTTGTGCATGTTTGCTTTTGCGATTCACAACAAAGTCAAATTAGAGAGATTGTGTGGACTGCTTCTCATCGTGGATGGGGGGTAGGAGCTTCGATAGTAATGGATGATGGAGTTCTAGAGGAAATGACATACATGAGCGAAGGGGAGAGGGAAGAAGAAGAAGAAGAACGGGTGAGTGGTGCTGATGTGGATCTATCAATTGCATATTTAATTTAGTAAATATGAATGTTAAATTTTAACTAATTTTGAGAGCATCGGTTGATTTTAACGGTTTGATGGATTGAAGTTAACCATGATAGTTGAGGTATAAGAGTTAGTAAATTTATAAGCTTATAGTGATAATTAAAAAAGTTACAGGATTAAGAAGATAATTTACAAAATTTTAAGATTGGTGGTGTAAAAATCCATAATATTTTATACCAGCAATATGAGCTATCACTAAAAAAATGAGCTACAGTGATAGTTTTTTCAAAATTTATCATTAAATTAGCCGTTGTTAAATATATAACGACGATATTATTCGCTGCAAAATGATTTTTCGTACTCGAAATTAGCGACAAATAATTTAGTGACGCATTTTGAAAAAAAAACGTTACTATAACTCAGGTTTGTTGTTGTGTATCTAAATGCAAGATGGATAGTCCATTCAAGAAATGCATGTATACAAGATCTACAAACATTAACTCAATATAAATATTCATTAAGATCACCAATTAATTTCAAATTGCAAATTTTCTTTAGATGTGAAATCATTTTCTTGGCACTTGCAATAATTTAGAGAGGGGATGGGGAACAAAAGTGGAAACATTTGATTACTGGTTAATCCAAAGGCAAACCATTATTTATTATGCAATCCATATTTTTGTTTGGGCTACCCTCATCTCTCCCTGACATCCATGTGTTAAAATTGATCATGTAGATTTTACGTTTTCTTTAATATGATACTAATAGGGCCTTGCCCCAGTACGGGAAAATATAGTGTTTGTACGGGTGAAATATTGTAATTGACATTTACATGTGGAGTTTAAGAAAAAGCTCACCATATTTGAACATACGACACTATGGCCCTGTTTGGTTGGAGAATAGGCCCTGAAATAAGGGGCCAATTCTCCTCCCGACATGGTTCTCAGTGGTACGATTATTCCTCATTATTCCATCTTATTTCATTCTTATTCCTATCTTTATCCCACCTTATCTACCTTTATTTCACCTTATTCTCCCTTATTCCTATCCTCCAGCCGAACAATGAATAGACCCATTATTCTCCTTATTCCCCATCCTTATTCCTGCTTATTCCCGAACCGAACGCACCTATGTATATTTGTCATGATGTACATAGATGTTTCATAAAATTCATTGGTACATGCACTAATGCCTTTTACTTATTCTCGGATATTTAGATTTTTTGAGCAATATAAAGATCATACACGTGCTAGGAAAATTTGAAGGAACAAATATTAGATTTCTCCTTATAAGATTTCTGCCCATTTTCACTCCATTTTATTTTTTATTGAATTGAATTTTTTAATTTCAAGTTTATTGAATTAAATTAGAGACTTTTCTATTACTTATAAATTTTGGAAAGGGATCCTAATTGCAATAGCTCCTCACAGGTTTCAACTAATTCCATATACACGTTATTGTTTACTTTTTTCAAAAACTTTTCATTTACTAAATAAAATATCTTCATTTGATTAATATTTAGATCAATGAGTATACTTTTTTAATAAAGTTTTATATTCAAGCAATCCCATGTATTTGGCAGTTTCCAAGGCCTTAAAAATCTACAAAATCAAGTGACATGGTATTTTCACTGTAGGCTAGTAATTATTATATTTTTCCTTATTTTTCAAGTAAGTGGAAATGTAAAATACCATGAAAGGCCTCGTTCTCAAAGCAACCGTTTTTTAAGTAACCAAAATTAATTGGAACTTGATACCTACTTTTTTTGTTCTCTGTTTTAACCACACTGATAACGTCTACATTGATGAGATTATTAGTTAGCAACTAAAAGTATGTTTGAGGGTCCCTGTGTAAAATATCATTATCATGTGCTTGTCACGTGGTTTGCTAAAGCGACGGGTCATCTACATTAGTCCTGTCAATATCATTCTGATCTGTGGATCAAATACTCTGCTTGTGTAGTACATTGGATGACGATCCCAGATCTAATGGTTGAAAGATGCTTATATCGGATGGCTTGTGTACTTCACTCGAGTTTGATCAATGATTTTAGTGTGATGTTAAGGATGCAATCGGATCGTTAATACTTCACCAATCGAACATTATCTGTTGAGAAAACCGAAAATAGCATAAATACAAAAATCCGATTAACCACAGATTTCCAGAAACATATTTTCATATGTATGAATCCAGGTTAACAATGATAAGAGAAATATCCGATTAAATAACATATGCATATTCACGCAAGGGAAAAATTCGGAAACAAACATCATGACAAACAATGCGACAGAGAAAGAGTAGAGTTAGAAATCACAACCGAAGCATCCCGTAGTAGGACTCCCCTTAGAGAGACAGCGCCGCCCACTTTACCGGCGCACAGGGCCTTGACGTGTCGCTCCCAGGGTCCGACGGTTCACGCTCGTCGACGGTGTGCACCGTGCTTGAGCGTCCTCGAAAGCCACCTCCGTAGACAAAACCCGAGATCGAGAGAAGGAAAGGGCGTCCTTGAAAGAGAGAAGAGGCGCCGGGTAGAAGGATTGAATGTTCGTAACCTAAACCAACGCACTTTAAGAGATACTTAAAGGTGTCCGGGCGGTTACGCTTCGTGAGAAGATAATGGGGCGTGACCCTTGGAATTCAAAACACGCGGTTACAAAACCGACTCGGTCTTTATCACGCCCACGCGCCACGCCGCAACCGCAACCACAGCCGCAGCCGCAGCCCCGCCCGAGCCCGGCGCGGCGTGCGCGCGTGCGTGCGTACGTGTGTTGTGGTCTAAAGTCCTCTCTAGTCTGTTTCCAGACTAGTCTCAGGACTTCCCACATATAAACCAAGTCTCAGTTTTATCTCTCCACGATGTGGGATTAAACAACACCCCACATGATTGAAACATTGAATTCCAGGAATTGAGATACATCAATACAACTTGATATTGACCATCAAATTGCATCAAACTATCTCAATACAGTTAATTCCAACAATCCCCCACGAATTCACTGTTGAAACACAAAGAGCCAAGAATCTTGGATTTCCACACTCTGCTTTCAGTAAAGGTACCTTCCGGTTTGAACCTTTACCTGAGTTATCACCTTTCACTATCACAGGAATAAAGCGAACTAAGTCTTGAACTTTAATCCTTTGATGTAATGGTATCGAGGGGTAACAACAGAGTGAAGTCTATGGTGACAATCTTCTGGTTTTGATGCTATTAATGGCCTTGCTCCCTACCCTGTTTCATGAGTATATAAGGATAAACCCTCATCCTTTATCTGCGGCCCACAGAAATACTCATATATGTGGCATTCTCCAAGGATGCACTGCTCACATCCTGTTTATAAAAGCTTGAATCCATTAAGAGCATAATGCTCAACCTTTTCCTGCAGCTTTCAGGCACTCGACTTTTCAGGGATAGGACTCACATGCAAAGTATTGCATATTGAGTGCCAACCAGTTCCCCTTACAGCTTGTTTTCCCATTGAACCTATTTGTGGGATCTCCACTCATTCAGGTTGAATTGCTACTGCGGGTAAACTCTCAGTGGGTTTCAGCCCCATCCCAAGTCTGGATTTTTGGACTAAAGATCTATCAAGTCCCTTTGTAAGTGGATCTGCCGTGTTATCTTTGGTACCAACAAATTCCACAGCAATCACTCCAGAAGACACCAAATCCCTAATAGACTTAAGTCTAACTTGGATATGTCTTCATGTTTTCTGATTGTACTTTGAACTCTTTAACCTTTGCAATAGTAGTCATGCTATCACAATGTAAAGAAATTGCCGGTATCGGCTTACCCACCATGGGCATCTCAGAGAGAAGCTCCCTAAGCCATCCAGCCTCTATACCTGTTGTGTCCAAAGCACACAACTCTGCCTCAAAAGTAGATCGAGCCAAGATGGTCTGTTTCACAGACCTTCAGGAGACTGCACCGCCTCCAAGGGTAAATACATACCCAGTCACATCGTTACTCCCGAGTCCTCCATTTTACCTATCCAACTTGTATCACTATATCCTTCTAAGACAGGGGGATATTTACCATAATGCAGTCCAAGAAGTGCAGTACCCTTAAGGTACTTCAACACTCGATCCAAGGCCTCCCAATGAGTACGGTCAGGACAGCTCGTATATCTACTTAACTTTGCGACAGTGAATGAAATATCAGGTCGAGTACAGTTCGCAAGATACATCAAGCTTCCTATAATCTGGGAATATCGTAGCTGTGCTACAGGTACTCCACTCTTGTTCTCGCAGAGGGGTTTAGATGAATCATAAGGAGTGCATACAGATTTACATCTCTGATAACCAAATTTTTGAAGAACCTTCTCAGTATAATGTGACTGAGACACAGCTATCCCATTAGTAGATCTAATCAGTTTGAGCCCCAAAATCACATTTGCAACTCTTAAGTCCTTCATCTCAAACTTACTGCTCAAGAACCTCTTGGTTTCTTCTACTATCCTTATGTTTGATCCAAATATCAAAATACCATCTAGATATAGGTATAAGACAACAAACATATCACCTTTAATCATAGAGTACACACATTTATCGGATTCATGAACAATAAAGCCATAAGACTGGATAGTCTTATCAAACTTGTCATGCCACTGTTTCGGAGCTTTTTTAATCCATAAAGAGATTTTACAAGCTTACAGACCTTTCTTTCATTACCAGATGCTACGAATCCCTCAGGTTGTTCCATATAGATCTCCTCCTGAAGATCGCCATATAAGAAAGCAGTCTTCACATCCATTTGATGAATTGTGAGATCATGTATGGAGGCCAACACAATGAGCATCCGAATCGTAGTCATTCTAGTTACAGGAGAATAGGTATCAAAATAATCAATACCCTCTTTCTGTTTAAAACCTTTGGCTATAAGTCTTGCCTTATATTTTTCTATGGATCCGTCCGGGGTAAGTTTTCTTCTGAATACCCATTTGCTTCCTATGGTGGAACATCCAGGAGATAGATCGACCAATTCCCACGTGTCATTTGAAATGATCGAATCCGTTTCAGATTTAATGGCGTCCTTCCAATGCCTTGCTTCAGAAGAAGCCATGGCATCCTTGTATGTGGGAGGATTACCCTCGATTTGGTAGGAGACAAAGTCGCTACTTAAATCCTTGGCAATCCTAGGTCTCTTACTTCGTCTAGGTTCAACATCCTCCAAAAATTCATTAGGTTCAGAAGAGCTAGCCCCCACATTTGACATTCTTTCTATTTATTATGGAATAGAACCAGATGTTGAGGTTACGTCACTAGTCAGATTTTCAGGAATCCCTTTTTTCATTTGAAAAATATCCTCGAAAAACGTAGCATCACGAAGTTCAGCAATAGTATTAGTATCTATGCCTGTGATCTCAGACCGAATTACTAAGAATCGATAGGCATAACTATTTTCCGAATACCCCAAGAAGACCGCGTCATTTGTTTTAGGTCCAAACTTCTTTCTCTAGTGTTATGGGACTAAGACCTTAGCTAGGCATCCCCACACTTTAAGATATTTTAAGCTTGGGTTCCTATTTCTCCAAAGTTCAAATGGACTCTTATCTTTATGCCTTAAGGGAACTCTATTCAGAATATGGCAGGTCGTATTCAAAGCTTCCCCCCACATGTAAGATGGTAGCCCAGAACTTTGTAAAAATACATTGACCATATCAGTTAGGGTCATATTCTTTCGTTCTGCTATTCCATTGAAATGTGGTGAATATCGTGCAGTGACCTCATGAACTATGCCGAGTAATTTGCATTGTTCATCAAATATCGTAGATGTATATTCACCACACCTATCTGACCTTAGACGTTTAATCACTTTTCTGACTTGTGTTTCTACTTCATTCTTAAAAATAAGAAATTTTTCTAAGGCTTCATCCTTAGTTTTAAGCAGATAAACATAACCGTATCTACTGCTATCATCTATGAAGGTGATAAAATATCTATTGTTATCTCTAGTCATCACGCCACCAAACTCACAAATATCATAATGTACTAAGTCTAGAATTTCAATTTCTCTATTCAAAGAATGAAAAGGCTTTCTAGGCAACTTAGCTTGAGCACACATTTCACATTTGGTGAGTTTGTCTTTAGTATGATTAGGAATCATGCCAAGTTTCATCATTCTTTTCATAGAATTGAAATTCACATGTCCTAACCTAGCATGCCATAAATCATTGGATTCAATATTTCAAACAACATAAGTAGAAGAATTAAAACCAGAAATATTATTAACTGAACTATCAATTTCACATCTTATTCTAAATAAAAGATCATGATCAGCCAAATATCTTTTTCCAAAGAAAGCACCATGTCTCAGAAAAACTACTTTATTACATTTAAAGTTTAATTGAAAACCCTCTCTAACTAATAAAGAACCAGAAAAGACATTCTTTTTAATATCAGGAACGACTTGTCCGGACCCAAGCACCTTGGCTGCAGATCTGTTCTCCATCATTACTGTACCACCGGCTGAAGCCTGATAGGACACAAAGTATGTTCTGTCAGTACAAATGTGTACATTTGCACCTGTATCAACAAGCCACTCATTAGGCTCGTTTACAAAGTAGAGTTCATGGTTCACTGAGACATACCCCTCACCGGACCCGCCTCCCTCAGTCAGCACAAGATCCTGAGAAACGACATCTGTAGACTTCTGTTTGGTCTTCAGAGAAGGGCAATCCTTCTTCCAATGTCCAACCTGTCCACACTGCCAGCAAGGTTTGTTCTTTAGTTTTTTCTGGATTTTTTCCTTGACTTTCAGTTTCTTATTTTTTCCTTTAACATTGTTTCCCTTTGAGGTTATGACATTGATCTTAGGGTTCACGTCTACATGCCTTACAGGTTTTTGTTTCCTATGCTCCTCTTCAATAACTATCGAGACCATCATATCATCCAGCGAAATTTTCCCCTTCCTGTGCTTTAAGGACATCCCAAAATCTTCCTAGGACTTGAGAAATTTCTTAATAATCGACATAACTTGAAACTTTTCATGAAGTTTCATTTCTGCCTCGGCTAACCCATTGAGCAATAATAAAAACTCATGAGCCTGTTCCGAAACCGATTTGCCCTCAATCATCTGAAATTTCAGGAACTTGGATACTGAGTATTTTTCAATACCCAGATCCTCCGTGTTATATTTATTATCTAGTTCCTCCCACAGATCCTTGACGGTCTTGGTAGATGCGCCATATACATCGAACAGAACGTTCGATAGTGCATTAAGAATGCACCCATTACACAGACGGTCATGTTCTTTCCACGCATCCGCCATCTTAATCGTCTTAGGATCTGGATTTTGTTCAGATAACTTAGGACACTCGGTTTACAAAACCGAAATCAGGCCAATCATGGTCAGCCAGATTTTCATGCGTTGTTGACAACGCTTGAAATTCTGACCCCCGAATTTCTCTGTCATACCAGTGAAATCGACACGAGATCGAAACCTCAAATTCGACATTGTTCTTATCAGGTTATATCGTTGTCTCTCTAAGAATGTTGAGAAAACTGACAATAGTATACATACAAAAATCTGATCAACCACAGATTTCCAGAACAGATTTCCATATGTATGAATACAGGTTAACAATGATAAGAGAAATATCCGATTAAATAACATATGTATATTCACGCAAGGGAAAAATCCGGAAACAAACATAATGACAAATAATACGACAGAGAAAGAGTAGAGTTAGAAATCACAACCGAAGCGTCCCGTAGTAGGACTCCCCTTAGAGAGATAGCGCCCCCCCCACTTTACCGACGCATAGGGCCTTGACATGCCGCTCCCAGGGTCCGACGATCCACGCTCGTCGACGGTGTGCACCGTGCTTGAGCGTCCTCGAAAGCCACCTCCGTAGACGAAACCCGAGATCGAGAGAGGAAAGGGCGTCCTTGAAAAAGAGAAGAGGCGTCGGGTAGAAGGATTGAATGTTCGTAACCTAAGCCCACGCACTTTAAGATATACTTAAAGGCGTTCGGGAGGTTACGGTTCGTGAGAAGATAATAGGGTGTAACCCTTGGAATTCAAAACACGCGGTTACAAAACCGACTCGGTCTTTATCACGCCGCGCCGCAGCCGCAGCCGGCCCGGCCCGGCGCGACGCGCGCGCGTGCGTGCGTGTGTTGTGGTATAAAGTCCTCTCTAGTCTGTTTCCAAACTAGTCTCAGGACTTCCCACATATAAACCAGGTCCCAGTTTTATCTCTCCACTATATGGGACTAAACAGCACCTCACAGGGTTGAAAAATTGAATTCCAGGAATTGAGATACATCAATACAACTTGATATTAACTATCAAATTGAATCAAACTATCCCAATACAGTTAATTCCAACATTATCTATATACCTGGAGCAACTCACTTGTTGTTCTTCTCCAATTTGAAGTAACTCCTGGCGGTGCTGTTTCGTCTCTTTAAGCTATTCTGATCGATCTAATCATCGGTGGTGGTTGACCTGTGCATTGGATCTATGTGATGCTCAGCCCGAATGGTGCTAAATTGGATGCAGCTCGAAGCAGTGCCAATCGGCGGATCAATCTCCTAATAAGTGATGTTGTAGGCTCCTCGGCACACCTGCAAGCGAGTTCAGCTGCTCGAGAGTTGATGTCCCGGAAGTTAGGGATGAGGTAGACGTACTCCTCAGCGAAGTAGAGGAATGAGGGGAGGATGTCTTAGACCATGGATTTGATCGAAACTTTGATAGATTGCATGCGAATGTGGAGAAATGGACGATTTGGAGGTGAAATGGACGTGAAATCAATTGTGGAGAATCGGATGAAAAAATCAGAAATGGAGGAGAGAAGGGACTCCGATCAGAGTTGATTCGAGGAACTAAATATAAAGAAGACGACACTCGAATCAAATCCGAACAGGAAACTAAGCTAAGGAATTAAGTCTCAAAACACATGAAAATGGATGGAGAAGGTCGTATGTGCTTGAGCTCCGAGAAACTCGAGGTTGTAATCTTAATACGTCGGAGGGTCGTTGTAACGTCCCGAGCTTAAGTCTCCGATCCGTTATCGAGAAAAACTGACCATGAGAACTTGTTGGGTTCGGGCCCAATTGGACCCGTTGACAACCATCCAAAATGCTTAAGCCCAAGTTGTCAAGTAGTAATCCCCACCACTTATAAACCGCACCCACAGTTCGTGAGTTTTAGGTATGACACTATGTTTGGAGTTGAGGTGTTACAGTCGTAGAAGCATCGGCCACGGTGGAGGATGCTTTTATGATGGGTAGCTAATTGCGCAAATCTCCTTCTCCTTGCTCACTCTAGCACTGCTCGAAGGGGGTCGAGTCAACCTGTTACGTCTCTTCCCTCTCTCTCCGGAACTAAGCTCAAGGAGCTCGAATGTGACAAATGCGGTGACATCCGACAAGGGAGAGAAATGGTGTGGAGGGGAGGCGGTTGAGGTAGAGTATAAAGCAACTGTGATTAGAGTAAATGTGGCTTATATATATAGCAAATAAATGGTTAATATATATAGTAAATAAATGGAAGTATTTGTGACCACCTTCAAATAAAAAACATCACAAACGTATTTTAGTCATAATAAATTATAAAATATATAAAAAAATGTGATATCACATCACACTTGTCGTTTCAATTGTATGGTTACTTGTATACTTGCTAGTTACTAAAAAAAAGCAAAGCTTTCCCCCATTATAAGTAGGGTTGGTTACATAGATTATTGTTCGAATCCATATTGAAGGATTCGACTATTTTTTAAGTTAGTTGTCGACTACCTAACGCAACCCCTTCAAGGGGGGATTTGAACATTGATCTTTCGGATGGTAGGCACACTGCACTAAGAGAGTATTTGATTCGAAAATAACAGGAATAAGGATGGAGAATAAGGAGAGTAATGATCTATTCTATGTTAGGCTGGAAAGATAGAAATAAAGAGAATAAGAAGGAATATAGATAGGTAAGCTAGAATAAAGATAGGAATAATGTGAAATAATGGAATATGAATGGGAATAAGGTACACTTGGGAACCATGTCGGACGGGATCTTGACCCCTTAATCCGGTATCTATTCTCCAAAGGAACTTGGCCTAAAAGTTGCACATCTTACTCTTACTGATCGTTGTTTCTTTAAACCCAATTTAGTCATGTTATACTAAATGTACATGGAGTTGTAGCAGTGTGCACTAACTCTGAATATGAATTGTAATCCATTTCCTCTTTCTAGTGTTATCATCTCCTCCGCCGCTACTTAAAGGAACCCTAGCAGTCTGACCGTTGGAGGCTTCGGTAGATCGCCTCCAAACGATCACCGGAGCCACATGCCTCATTCATTCCCTCCTGTGTTCCGCAAACGCCACCTCATCTTCCCAACTACTGTCATCTCCACCTCTACCTCCAAACGAAGATCGTCCTCACTGTCGCCCTCCGAAGTTCGACTTCGCCTCCTCATCCCAATGGCGACCGTCTCCGCCTCCACCCATCTCCAGCGACAACTGTCTCCACGTACCAACAATGACCATCTCTACGCATCGACTGCCTCCGCCCTTTTTCGAATACGTAATGCATGTTGGATGACCTCTGGCTCTGGATCTATTGTGTGTCCTTCCTATGGACTCCTAATATGTATCCTTGTGAAATTTCGCTCCCTACAAACGCAATAATCCATTAGGTTTCAAAGCAAAGCTTTCATAGTTGGATCTATAGGAAGAGTAGATAGTTCTAGTTTTTTTCTTGTCCGTTTATCGTCTTATCCCTTGAGAGCTTGTTCTCTCGACCGAAGGTCCGCCTTTAATCGGAGTAGTTTAGTTTTCTTGTGACAGGCGATGTACATCTCTTCATTAAACTTAATGTCTTTTTTGTTGTCTTTTCTCCTCTCTATCTATTACCATCTGCTGTAACACTCCCAACTATGAGAGCTTATGGTTCTCTCTTAATCGGAAACTTTGTCATGTATGGTCCATTCTTATGAGTTACAAGAATGTTAACCGTAAAAAAACTGTGAATATGAATCTCATATTTTATTAACAACGTCAGTGCCGTAATCTAAAGTAATTCCTCAGGGAAAGCAAAAGCCATCTCGAAAGGAGAAACGCTCAAGCAACCAAATTGTAAAATTCCTGATAAAGCTTAATTAGTCAGCTAACATGAAGAAGAGTGGAAGCATCTGCCACATCACAATCACAATGTGTAATGATCGCGTAAAATGTTCCGATCCTTGTCATTTAAATTTATAAAGAATTAAACCATATGATCTTAGGTTTTAAGTCTACTTTCAATGCTAATCGCTTGCCCTGGATGGTTACATACCCATGACTCCATACGAGAACAGACATGCACACCCTCCTCGGCCTAATATTGCTAGATGCTATTTTAGAACAACATATATAACAAGAACAACAAATCGACTACGAAATATCTAGATTTGACACTGCAGCTCCTAATCTAGTAGCTTTGATTCTACGAGGACACCAATCTTAACAACGTGCAACATGCATCCAAAAATTCACCACGCTCCAGATCCCTTTTGATTTACAAATAAGCACACACATGTGATGCTCCTGTACATCAACCAAACCGGTAAACACTTCTTGGATGGCTTCATGATCTTTCCCGAGATGTTCGAATCTGTCTACCTTTCAAACAATTGTTTCCATCTTTCTATATTTCTGCTGTATGTGTTCTCCATCAATTCTTCAAACTAGCGGCGCCGCCTGGCGTAGATGTGGAGGAAGAAACCGAAGGCAATGACGACGAAGAAGAAGATGGTGGAGGCTACGGCGACGTCGCTGATGACGGAGGAGTCCATGCTGCTTGTAGAAAAATATGAAGCGGAAGCAAAAACATGGAATAAAGATAAACATCAAAGAACAGCGGGATTTAACGTGGAACCCTACTCCGACAGGAGCGGGATGAAACCACGGGAGAAGCCCCTGAATTGGGCGTTTCTTCTATTGAAGTTCTCTATGAGTACAGGGGGTGTGGGGCTCCTTATATAGCCCCACGGACAGTCCCAATTGTGATCACTCCCCCATGTGGTACTAAACACATGGGTGAGCTCTTTTCTTTTCCAACACTCCCCCTCAAGTTGGTAGCTGGGACAGCTGCAACTTGCAACAATAAAGAAAAAAATATACATCATTACATCTTCACTTGAAATCACCACAATAAACGTATGTATCCGCAACTGGTAGACAAACCTGCTTGCTGACGGGTATATCAGGTCACCGGAACGTATCTCTGTCATGCCTGGAAGGTCACCGGACTGTCTCTGTCGTGCCTGCATGGTCACCGGATCTCTGTCTCAGTCGTGCCTGCGGGTCACCGGACTTTGTCTCTGTCGTGCCTTGAAGAAAATAAATCCAGTGCGGAGTCGATGTCGAGGATAGAGACACCACGGCGAAGATCGATGCACAGTGAAGATGGCTTGATATTCTGTGAAATCCGGAGTGTTTGGTCTGTTAGTCAATGATGTAGGATACATATGGCTTTTACTCCCCCTTTCTCCCAGACTTGTGAGAATAATGAAAATAATAGACAAGTTGGGAGAAGTAAACATGAATCACATTTTTTTATGCGTACGACTTTTTCTTGTACGCGACTTTTTTTTTCTTTTTTTTCGATTTTTTTGTTTTAAAATTATATTTTTTTGTTAGCATGTGCGTACGGCTTTTTCCTTGTACGCGCCTTTTTTTTGAAATACGTACATTTTTTTAAATAATGCATCAGCCCATCTGGGCTTTACAGAACATCTCCCTCTTTTTTTTTAAAAAAAATCTTCCCCCCTTTTTTTTAACTCACGGCACAGCCCCCTTGGCTTCCCTCTCTTTTCTTCTCTTGCTTTCTTTCATTTTTTTTCCAACGGCCCACTTGGGCCTGTACACACAAAATAACCTTTTTTTTAATGCTGGGCCTCGATCCATACAGATCTTAGGGTTCCCGTAACCCTAAACACGCACGATGCCGCCCAAACGGGGCTATTCCATGGCCGCCGCAATTTTTTTTTAACGGGCCTCAGCCCGTAGGGTTCCCACGGAGGAACCTCTTCACGCAATAACAGCCCCCACACTTGGGGGTTTCACGCACCAGCCGCCGCCGCTAGATCTGGAGGCTTGTGCGGCAGTAGGAGGCGCGAGATCTGGAGGCTTGCGCGCGAGATCTGCGATTGGAGGCGGCGTGAGTCTGGGATCGAAGGAGTCGCTGGAGGGACACGCCGTATGTGGGAAGCGGGATGGCCATCGCCGGGGCGGCACCTGGAGAGGAGCGCGATGGTGGGAGATTGCTTGTGGTGGCTGGAGATGTACGCGACCTTGCGTGGATTGGAGAAGGTTCGCTCGGAGGAGTGAGATGGGGTCCTGGAGGGGCCGCGCCGCTTCATGCGGCTTCTTTACGAGTAGGGCTCCGCCTTAGATTTGTCTGGAATCGCCATGGCGGAGGGGATCGTGCAGGAGAAGGGTTCTGCCTGTTGCTTGCCTGGAGATCCCGCTTGGATTCTCGTAGGAAGGAAGATGATCGAGCCACCTTGATAGGGCTTCCTGCATGCTTGCGGATAGGATCAAGACTGATTGCATGATCAGGGTTTCACAAAGAAACCCCTAATACAAACTTGAACCATACTAGATAATAATATTGAAAGAATACATCTTCAAGAACAAACAACGAATCTCGAAAAAAAATAAGAACTTAAATCCTCGAGAATCGACCCGCTCTGATACCATGTAGAAAAATATGAAGCGGAAGCAAAAACATGGAATAAAGATAAACATCAAAGAACAACGGGATTTAACGTGGAACCCTACTCCGACAGGAGCGGGATGAAACCACGGGAGAAGCCCCTGAATTGGGCGTTTCTTCTATTGAAGTTCTCTATGAGTACAGGGGGTGTGGGGCTCCTTATATAGCCCCACGGACAGTCCCAATTGTGATCACTCCCCCATGTGGTACTAAACACATGGGTGAGCTCTTTTCTTTTCCAACACTGCTGTTGGAGCTTGACATGTTGGGGCGTCCGAGAAAGCAGTGAACAATCTTGGGAGTTATGATCGGAGGGAAGAGGAAGGAGTTGCGAAGAGAATGGTTGGAGTGGAGGGAGAGCGTCTGAATGTCAAGTGCCCACGTAATTAAGCTAAAGCTGTACGCACAAGAACAAGACAAACAGGCAGAGATGGTTGGATCAGATTCCTTTGCGATGCTCCTGAACAAATATAATATCCATGGCTGTTTATACTCTGATGCTTACATTCTAAATCGTGCAAATGGATGGATTGCTGTTTTGGTCATATCTTGGCCATATGCATCTTATTGGCTCTTGACTGTGAATGCTATTCTTGGCATTCCAAGTATTTTAAGTTTTTTTTAATAAGGCCATATATTGGCTCTAATCCTAGTCTTAGTTGGTTGAAGCTAGAGCTATTATCTAGCAAGTTAGGATTAGGTGGATGGTCCTGCATGGAGGAGTTTTTATTTTTTATTATTTTTTATTTGCATTATATTTTTATCCATGAGATGGAGCTATATAAGCATGTGCTCTCAAGCTTCCAAAGCACACATTCACCAAGTGAAATACAAGAGTTCTTCTCTTAGTGCTTCTTCTCTGCTCTCCATCTCCCAAATATCCTTTGTTTTTCTATCATCTGGTATCAGAGCCACTTCCATGGCTATCGTCCCTGGAGAATCGTCATGGGCACAGCAACTGAGTCGTACGCTCTAGTACCCTCAGTTGACGAACACGAACTACACCAGCTGGGTGATTCGTGTTCAGGCCATAATGGAGGATCAAGGCCTCTGGGGGGTTGTGGCTCCGACAGAGGGAACTCAAGTCGACGTCCGGCTTGACAAGAAGGCGAAAATGCATCTCTTCCAAGCGCTTCCGGAGGATCTCCTCATGTTGGTGGCCAAGAAGACGACAGCGAAGGAAGTTTGGGATTGCCTCAAGACGAGGTTCGTCGGTGTGGACCGAGTTCGGGATGCACGGTTGCAGACGTTGAAACGGGAGTTCGACGTCATGCAGATGAATGATGGTGAATCCCTCGACCAATACACTGGTCGACTACCCACCATGTCTATCAGGTATGCAACTCTTGGCGAGACTATGACGGATCTCATGCTCGTAAAAAAATTATTCGACACGGTGCCAGAACGGTTTATCAGTGTGATAGCCGGCATCGAGCAATTTTGCGACCTCAAAACCTTGGTTTTTGAGGAGGCCATCGGCCGACTCAAAGCCTTTGAGGAGCGGACATGCAGGAAGAACACTAGCGCAGGTGGAAGCGCAGACGGGCAACTGCTCCTCACTCAGGCCGAGTGGGAGGCACGATCTAAGAAGACCGGAGGAGATTTGTCGAAGAACAAAGCTCCCGCAGATGGCTGGAACCGCAGCCGAGGAGGTCGTGGGCGTGGCAGAGGAGGCTACAAAGGTGGTCGTGGAGGACCACACAAAGATGAAGCAAATGGCTCTAACGGTGGTCGTCGTGACAAGAGTCATATTCGGTGCTATAACTGTAACGAGATGGGAAGCTACTCGACAAACTGTCGAGCCCCGAGGAAGAAGGAGGAAGCACACTTTGCACATGCCGAGGACGTTGAACCAGCACTTCTACTAGCGGTCTCAAATGAGACTTTACTGGTTGAGGAAGAGTGGCAGGAGGTCGTGATGCTGAATGAGGAGAAGGTGTGACCGGAGTTGCATGCTACCGAGCATGTTGAGGGACCAATAGATGCATGGTACCTCGACAACGGCGTTAGCAATCATATGACCGGTGACGAAGCTAAGTTCCACGAGTTGGATAGAGCAATCACTGGTAGCGTCAGATTTGGCGATGGCTCGACGGTGCAAATCAAAGGGAAGGGATCAATCCTCTTCGCATGCAAGAATGGTGATCAGTGGCTTCTTCAAGAGGTATTTTTTATCCCTCGACTTCGTAGCAATCTAATAAGCCTTGGTCAACTCACTGAGTCTGGGCACCAAGTGCTTATGGATGAAGATACGCTCAAAGTATCAGACAAAAATACCTCTCGCTTGATCATAAAAGTAAAGCGAACACAAAACCGTCTCTACCGCATCGAGCTACAACTGGCGAGGCCAGTTTCATTATTAGCAAGCCTCGATGATCCTGCATGGTTGTGGCATGCTCGCCTTGGCCACATCAACTTTCAAGCATTGAAGATGCTTGCCAGCAAAGGATTGGCGACTGGTGTGCCGCTGATTACGCATCCCGACCAAGTGTGTCGGACTTGTCTAGCAGCAAAGCAGACAAGATTAACATTCCCGAAAGCAGCCACGTACCAAGCACAGAAGCCGCTCGAACTTCTACACATTGATTTGTGTGGACCGATCACGCCATCGACTCCAGGTGGTAATCACTATTTTATGCTAATTGTAGATGATTACTCTCGGTGGATGTGGCTACATGTACTCAAAATGAAGGATCAAGTATATTCAGCATTCATGAAGACCAAGTTGCTAGAAGAGAACATGAGTAATTATCGTGTTAAGGCTATCCGATCTGATCGCGGAGGAGAGTTCTTATCAGGCGAGTTCGCAAAGATGTGCGAGCAGGCAGGGATCGAGCATCACCTCACCGCACCATATTCACCCCAGCAAAATGGTGTGGTGGAGCGACGTAACCGTACGGTGATGGACATGGCACGCTCACTTCTCAAAAGCATGAGCGTACCAAGCAAGTTTTGGGGGGAGGCAGTGCGACATGCGCTCTATCTCCTCAATCGTCTCCCAACCAAAGCGATGGGCGATCGCACTCCGTTCGAGGCGTGGACGGGAAAGAAGCCACATCTTGCACATGTTCGAGTGTTCGGCTGCATGGCACATGCTAAGGTGACCATGCCAAACCTCAAGATGCTCGATGACCGCAGTTGACCGATGGTGTACCTGGGTGTCGAAGAAGGTTGCAAGGCCCACCGCCTACTGGACCCCCATCGAGGAAAAATCCATGTAAGTCGTAATGTTATATTTGAAGAAAATGTGGAGTGGAAATGGTCTGCTGATGTGGAAAGTGGTCAATCACCCAATTTTGTGATTGAGGAGGACGTCAACACCAAACCGGTTGAAATCTGCTCAGCTCCATTGTTGGGTACTTCGGCAGATGAGCCAACACCGGTGCTCGAACCATGTACACCGACCTCTCCATTAGGTGCTGCATCAAGCTCGTCATCAACACCCAGGAATGCTCCGGAGGTCATGCCATCCACGACAGAAGATGTTGACCAGGGTAGGCACTCACCTACACTTTGGTCAGGAGGACAAGTCGACAGCGACGGTGCACCTGTCCGTTATAGGTCCATAGCTGACATCATGCGTGATGCTCCGTACATGGATCTAACAGAAGAGGAAGCGATGCTCACAGAGACGGAGGAACCTACATGCTTCCAGGAGGCTGTTGGTCATCCAGCATGGGATGACGCCATGGCCCAAGAGATTGAAGCCATCGAAAAAAATGCGACGTGGTCACTCACCACGTTACCGGCGGGACATAAAGCTATAGGGCTTAAATGGGTGTACAAACTCAAAAAGAACTCAGATGGAGAAGTTATCAAATACAAGGCCCTCCTTGTTGCAAAAGGGTATGTACAACAACAAGGCATTGACTTTGAAGAAGTCTTTGCTCCGGTTGCTCGCCTTGACACAATACGTGTCAATTTTAGCTATTGCGGCCAATCGAGGATGGCAAGTTCATCACCTTGACGTCAAATCAGCATTCTTGAATGGTGAACTCGAAGAAGAAGTTTATGTGACCCAGCCTGAGGGGTTCACAGTAAAAGGAAAAGAGCATATGGTGCTCAAGCTGAGCAAAACGCTTTATGGGCTTCGACAGGCACCACGCGCATGGCACATGCGCCTTGATAAAAGCTTGAAGCAGCTCGGCTTCACAGGATGTACACAGGAGAAAGCCGTGTATAGAAGGGGCGAGGCCGCGACGGGCATCATCGTCGGCGTCTATGTCGAGGACTTGATCGTCACAGGAGAAGATCCAGAGTCAATTGCAAACTTCAAAAGGCAAATGATGAGAGAGTTTGAGATGAGCGATCTCGGATTACTCACATACTACCTCGGACTAGAGGTGGAACAAGGAGACAGTGGCATCTCACTCAAGCAAACGGCCTATGCTAAGAAGGTACTAAATGAATTTAACATGTCTGATTGTAATCCTTGTAAGATTCCCATGGAGCCAAGATCCCATCTGCATAAGGATCCAGACGGACAACCTGTTGATGCCACCTACTACCGTCGTGTCATCGGGTGTTTGCGCTATCTTCGTCACACCAGGCCGGATCTCTCCTACGCTGTTGGTGTGGCGAGTCGATTCATGGAGAAGCCTACAATGATGCATCACAAGGTTGTGAAGCAAATTCTCAGGTATCTCAAAGGTACCATCGATTTCGGGCTTGTCTACAAGAAAGGAGGCGAGGAAGAAGTAATCACTGGCTATACAGATAGTGATCTGGCTGGTGATATGGATGATCGGAAGAGCACAGGTGGCATGGCATTCTACATCAACAACTGTCTTGTTTCATGGAACTCACAGAAACAAAAGACAGTAGCTCTTTCATCCTGCGAGGCTGAGTTCATGGCGGCAACTGCAGCAGCATGCCAAGCACTCTGGCTTAGAGCATTATTGGCTGAACTAGTCGGAACAAAATCGAGGATGGTGAAGCTGTTCGTTGACAACAAATCTGCAATAGCTCTTATGAAGAATCCGGTCTTCCATGGACGAAGTAAGCACATCGACACAAAATATCATTTCATTCGTGATTGTGTCGAAAGAAGGTTGATTAGCGTCGAGTTTGTTCGCACCGAAGACCAACGGGCCAATGCGCTGACAAAGGCATTACCGATAGCAAGATTGGCGACTATGCGTCATTTACTTGGAGTCCGTGATCTCGGGGTATGCCAAGACTAAGGGGGAGAATGTGAATGCTATTCTTGGCATTCCAAGTATTTTAAGTTTTTTTAATAAGGCCACATATTGGCTCTAATCCTAGTCTTAGTTGGTTGAAGCTAGAGCTATTATCTAGCAAGTTAGGATTAGGTGGATGGTCCTCCTTGCATGGAGGAGTTTTTATTTTTTATTATTTTTTATTTGCATTCTATTTTTATCCATGAGATGTAGCTATATAAGCATGTGCTCTCAAGCTTCCAAAGCACACATTCACCAAGTGAAATACAAGAGTTCTTCTCTTCTCTTAGTGCTTCTTCTCTGCTCTCAAATATCCTTTGTTTTTCTATCATTGACTAGTCAACATTCGAATATTTATTGGTATGATTCTTGCATCGCCAACTCTGTAAACTTTGCAAGATCACCCGCTTAGCTTGTCTTGTGTACTTCTATTTACCTCACGATTCTAACAAGCATTGTCTCTCGTACTCTACAATGAATCCCATCAATTTTAACTTTATTTGTGTCTGATCTTGAGTTAATCAAAAAAATAGGAAATCCAACAGTGGATCTTCTATCTCTCTCCCGCTCCATATACTCCTCTTCCCCTTTTTCTCGAGGTCATCCTCGAGGCACAGGGTGATAGTGCTCCGATGAGGGTGTGACGTCGAGCTCCGGCGATCATCCCGGCGACCTCCAATGGGAATGGATCCATGAAGATATTATTGAGAGTGTGGCGAGTTTTCCGATCTCTGGTGGAAGTTTCTCGATGATATTAGCTTCGAGAAGGGTCAAGCTTATTAGTTCCGTGCGGAGGTGGATCTCTGGCGGTAGCTTCCCTTTCAAAGCCTTAATCCTTATTATTCCACATCTGCATGTTTTCTACTGCATTCCCTACTAGTAATTAAGAAAAAACATATGAATTTCTAGGAGGATAAATTTTATAATTTCGTTTGGAAAAGAGGACAAATTAATCCAGAAATACAAAATTTAGGATGTTGGAAAAAAGATCACAAATATCCCACGCATAAAGAATCATATGAAACTATTGATGGTCGATGTCATAACCGTGCAAGATGTTGTATATAGCTCATGGAAAAATCAATCTCAACATAGATGATAAATCGCTATTAGGCTATGATAAAATCGTATCATTGTAATACGGGTCAAAAGCGATCGATCATAACTACACATAATATATCTCGATGAAGAGAATATAACTTGAATTTATACCTGAGTAATATGGGGTCGAATACATGCACATAAATGATGTAAGCAATTTAATTTAGATTCTGAATATATAATTTTTCGACTTTGATGCTATTTGGATCAAAGTATAGATGCAAGCAATTTCTATCTTCTAAATGCATAATATAATGCAACAAAATGAGTACAATGCACTACAAAATGAGTACAAATGATCATACAAAAGATCCTGAACTAATTTGTAATAATGTAATGAGTTGGTAGTTAGTAATACATTCTACAGTTAATGCATATATTAGATGCTCAATGAGTGGTTAATCTAGTTAAGATTAAAGCATCTCAATCCCTAAACAAATGAATATTTACTTCCTATCTAGTGAGTGTTAACAATTAATTCAACAAGCTAGGACCGCAACTCAACTAAACGGGGAATATATGAATCATGGATTAATTTGCCTAATTTAGTGTAAAATATTGGGCTAGAATGAGGACATTGTAAATTATACAATTTTAAATAAACATGGATATTGATTTGTGATGTAATGAATACAAAAACATCACAATATAACAATTAATGCATAATTGTGGAGATAATTTAATCACGGATTTAGTGAGATCAATTTCATTAAATTTAGAATTTAATTGCAAAAGATATTTATCAAAACAATACAAGGGCATTGATGAATTTCTATTTCATCATCTTTATTATTTTATTTTGGCCATTATACCCTAGCTAAATACATGTATATAGCATTATTTTGCATAAAATAACCTCTTTTATTTACAGTGTAAATATTGTATAAAATACTATATTTAAAGACAATATAAAAGAATAAAAAAGAAAAAGAAATGAAATACCATAGGTATTGAATGATCTAAACCACGAGACCTAGGCATCGCGACGACTGAGTCGACAAGGAATAAAGAAGGAAATAAGGGCCAAAAATATAATAAAAAACCAAATTTTCAATTCATCAATAAATTCCTTTTGGGGACCTATTTTATTATTTATTATTTATACCTCAAATAAATAAAATTTGTATATGAAACTTGAAGATAAAAATAAATAGAAAAATACAAAATTTATTTCATCTAAAAATAATGCACAGTGTGCCCTAGACACTCAGAATAAAAAGCCAAAATCTAAACTTGACATATATGTATCTTCTCCATACTATATAAAAATTGACAAAACTTACCTATAATTGTATACAAAATTTAATTATCTATTTATGAAGGTGGTTTCATTCAATTTGGAGTTAAGATACAGAAGTTAATTTTTAAGCCCCTATTATGTAATTTACTTGAATAAAATAATCATTTTATTTATCTTTTAAATTTTTCATACTTTTATATTTTTTATAATTTTGTAAATATTATTTATTATCTATGTTCATAATTATATTAAAGTTAAATCATTAAAAATACATTAAAATACTAAAATATATTGATGAAATATACATATATATACCCATATAAATACACCTAATTATTTAAGTGTGAATATAACTTCAAAAAAATAATAAAATATATTTATACTTATATAGATAAGATAAAAATATATAAAATATGTATATAAAATAATAAAATTTAAAATAGAAAATAAAAATAAAATACAAAGTATATAGGTAAATATACATATAAATGTACATATAAAAAGTAACATATACAGTAAATTAATTTGTAAAAATAAATAAAAAATCATATTAAACACTACATAAAATTATAGATGTTTTTTATATTTTATGAGAAAAATAATAAAATCATTTTCTATTTTTTTTCAATTATTCCTCCTTTTATTTTCTATTTTGGCATTTAGCGTGCTAACATGGCCAAATGGGCAACCTTGGTTGACCCGCTGTTCAACTAGTCCGCCAACATCGTAGGCTTGTCAAACCGGCTTCCCCACCTACTTGTAGATTTTCGCTAATTCAATTTGCATTATTTTGGTTTCATTCCTTCATCAATCTTGCTTCACGATCTCTTTCATGCTACTTTTATTTCATTGATCAATGGAGCATCACATCGATCTATGCCCTGGATCAAATCCTCCTTATATATACCCATTCTCCACCCTTGTTTAAATTTTTGATCCCCTTTAGCCCTCAAAATCCCCAACTTCTCGTACATTGAAGCTTCTTTGTGACAGTAGGAGACTCGTCGGACCCGTTGGCATGGATGAAGATGTGTGGAGGATGAGATCTGATTATCGCTAGCCATCCACGGTAGAGCTCCTCCCGGCTCCTTCATTTCTTGAGGTAGAGCCATAGCCATTGCTCTTTATATCCCTAGGAATTAGGTTAGAGTATTTTTAAGCTTTTATTTCACTTAATTTCATAGTTTATTTCATGAAATTTCAAATTCGTAGTTTGCTGGAGCTGAGCTCGTGTGACTGTTTCGTTGTGCCCTCGTTGCTCTTCGACTCATTGTTCATCTCCACTTATGTTCCCCATCACTTCTACTTCTCCCCAAGCATATTCATTCCCCTGGTCTTCTCTGAATCTTGAGATCAGGGTCTCCCCCCCCCCCTCGTCACTCGTCGGAGACCCTCTGCCTACATCCGTCCATCTTCGCCTATATAGACCCCTAAGACCCACTTGCTTGTGTGTTTTAGCTTCTTCTACAGTTTCTGGATGTCAAAGACCACTTTGGGATCGATTTTGGTTCAGTGGAAGGCACCTGGAGTTCCAAAGCTTCTCCGACCTCAGGGGACTACTCCGGTGACCCTCGAACCCATCTGAAGCATCCAGCATCTACGAACGACCTTCAGGAGCATTTTGAGACTTGCAGCCTCACCGGAGATCGACAGAGGTGGAGGGAGTACTTGATCGAAGCTCGCCTAGCCTATTGTTCTTCCCTATTCTAGATGAACAAAAATCATTCGATCTTCCTCGGCCTCCCATTTTGATCGCGATCGTTGGATCCAGTCGTCCTCGTCTACGCGATCACCCGATGGGTTCTGATATGGGCCATCCATCTCTAAAGCATCATCGATCATTGGAAGCATTGCGTGTGGCAAGTGAAATCAATCCGGTCGTTAGTCAATGCCTTAGTGGGGTAATTTTGCTACATTCTCCTTGAATTTTGTATTTACTATTTAGTTCATAAAATATAAAGTGATGTTCAAAATATGTTGTATTATTTATAGAACATCTCCTAAGCTTTCCTTTATTGCAACTATGTCATTCGCTACGTTACCTCGTGTGCATGTGCCCGTGAGGGAATCTGTTTTTTGCAAGGACTCCTTCAGGAGTTTTGTTTATTATTCAGTCCATAAATTTTTTTAATCCACATCAAAACTTTTTTGATAAATTGCATGTATGCCCTGTCGCTTTTTGAGAATAACATTTGTACCCCTCCTAGTGTTGTATGAATTAAATATTCTGGGAACATTTGTGTAGAGGCCCCTATAATTCCTTTCTTATTTTCGATTATATTTTTATTTAATTATAATTATGTTTAACCAGTATTTGTATTCTTTATTTCCTGTATTAAAAATATTATTTTGCACAAAATACGAAATTTATTTTAAGTGTCTCATAGTATATAAAATCATAAATATTTTTTGCAAGCCTATTTAAAATAATTTCCTTTATTTAAAGTAGAAAACCATTGTATTTACTCCCTATTTACATTAAAAAATACAAAAATATATAAATTATTTTTAGAAATTATGAAAAAATCATGAGATATCTATTGTTATTTTTTAAACTTATAAAAAATCATTAAAAATCTCAAAAGGAAAAAAACTAAAAACTACAAACCCCTATAAATCCTACAAAAATAAAAAAAACTTCCAAAAATTTCATTTTCTATTTTACTTATTATATATCATATATTAAAATTAGTTTTGGAATATTTTGATCTATTTATCTATTTTCGAAATCCAAAATAATTTAGCCTATTAATATTAATCATTATTTTGTCGTTTTTATTTCATTAAAAATACAAAAAATAATAAAAAAAACAAAAGAAAATTTCAAAAATAGAGAAAATATAAAAAATAAAAAACTTTATTTTGGCTATTTTGAGTAATTAAAGCTACTTCTATATATATTAGGCTATGTACTATGTGTATAGTTATATTTATTCATATTATTATTGTAATAATACTTATTAAAGATACCTTACATATTTTTAAAAACCCGAAAAAAAGATTGTACTTAGGGTATTTTCCTGATTTTTCTATATTTTATTTGAATATATATTATAGAATATAGTATTTATATATCATATGCACATAGTATATATATTAAAAAGGAAACTTAAAAGGCAAAATCAGAAAATATAAAAGTATAAAATTTATAAAACTAAAATAAAATGAAAATAAAAAATTCCAATAAAATATTAAAACAAATAAAAAATTGAAAATTCTCATAAAACACAAAACATTAATTGTCTTTTCTACCATTTTTTGTGACCTATTCCCCTTACTCCCTATGTTCAATCTTTCATTTTAACTCCACACTTTTATTTCTACATTGCTTGATATATATTATGGTCTAATTTCTGTTTGATTCTGGTTTCGTCAGCGATCATCTCAACGATAGTGTCGGTCCCTCCTTGTGTAGACCGCATTGGACTCTCGCAAAATCCATCTCAATAAATAGCATCATTGCCAAGGAGCAACGTGTAGGATAGAGTTTTGTGTGCATTTTTCTTCATTATTTTTCTACTTTGTTTTTCCTAACGGATATCGGTACATATTGCTAGCAGTTTATTATGTCTAACGTTAGTTTGAAGTGATCCCTGCTCGTGCTACTGATAGCAAACCTATAGTCAAATTCCTGTTTGATTTGTTCGCTTGCTTTGTCCTCTCAAAAGTAATCATAAGTAATGGAGGAACACGTTTTTTAAATACTATGGTAAAGCGCTTCTGAACAAAAATGGAGTCCAACATCGAGTCCCAACAGCATACCACCCCCAACCCAATGGTTTGGCTGAATTTCTCTAATCGTGTGATAAAAACCATCCTTCAGAAAAACTGTGAGATCAGACTGTAAGGATTGGTCACAACGTTTGACTTCTACTCTTTGGGCCTACCATACTACCTTCTGCATCCCTTTAATTCGGAATGAACGCATACCATATTATTTGTGGTAAAGCATGTCACCTTCCTACAGAGGTCCATCACAAATCTCTCTAGACTATTCTGAAATACCACCTTGATTTCAATGATGCTGGGAAGAAAACATTGCTGGATCTTACTGACTTAGAGGAATTGAAATGTCAAGCATATAACAATAATTTGATCTACAAAGATAAATTAAGAAGTGGCATGATACTCATATTTCGAGAGAAAGTTTCAGTGTTGATAAAATTATAGTTTGATGTTAAACTAAAGTTATTACTGATATCAAAATAGAAAGGAACTTATGTTGTAACTGAAGATTTTGATAATGGATCTGTGGTGTTTAAAGATTCAAGAGCAAATGCTACATTTGGAGTGAATGACAAGCGATTAAAACCCATAATTGAACCCAATGGCCCGATGCCAATGGCTGAAACTCCACTCTTGCAGGAAGTCTGAGTATTGCATGCCTTAGCACGACATAAAATCACTCGTATGTTTGTACGGTTGCATAACTTATTTTTTTACTGTTGTTTATACTTAGCTTGGAATAAGTATCGTGGAAACCCTAAAAAATCGATTGAAAAATAATAAAAAAAACATATTTCAACATATGCATATGCACTTCCTTCATGTTGTCCATTTTTTCTGCTCTGTTATCACCATGGGGACATGATTCAATCTAAGTATGGGGGTGCATCGCATTTCCTGCATTTCATCTCTATTTTATCACATTTTTTCAATGCACTTCACGTATTCTTTTTTATATTTTAAAAAAACCCAAAAATATTTTTCATTTTATTGCATTTTTATTCAAATATTTTATATTTTCAAAAAAAATACATCATTTTTTCATGTTTTACAAAAATACCAAAACATTTGCATATACCCAAATTTCACAAAAAATTGCAAAAACTCCTCAAAAAAATCTTTCAAAAAAATTCAGTAATGTTTTTTTCTAAAAAATAAAAATTCCTTATTTTCACCTAACGTTTTGGGATTTTTACTCAGATTTTTACAAGTTTTGGACTTAGACTAAGAAGACCTTAATCTACTTAAATTCAAATGATTTCTTTAGGATTGGGTATTCTACTTCTTCATGTCTATTTTAGACTTAATTCCTTGAGTTCTATGAGTTTTATGCGGTGACCAAAATCTGTGTCTAAATAGATCATCTTGACAGTTTTAACACTCTTTTACTCATGATTAATTATTGAACAAATTGTACATTACACCTTAATTCAACTTAATATACATGTATAAGAGACTGTTTTAGTCTCTAGCAAGGGAAGGAAGTGACTATGAATATCGAGTAAGCACTACAACAAAAAGTGTCTAAGGCGACGATTACATACCAACGATTAGCAATATTCATCACTAAACAATAACATGGCAACAATTGGAGATATTCGTTGCTGTTTTTTAGAGATAGAGACGACTATCTAAAATCGTCATGAACTTTATATTACGACGAATAAAGCGTCCATATATTTTTGAAATAGCAACAAATATGCATCTAAGTGAATGCCATTTATGGTGCCAGAATTCCAAATCTCTCCGTGTATTAAAGATTGACATATATGCAACTTCTAAGATTAATAATATGTACGTACATGTGGAGTTATATAAGAATCCTGAATTAAACTTTTGCCATAAAATATTAAATCCTAATAGGATGGAATTCCATAAACAATATTATAACTTTAATCAGCAAAAAAAACCAAATATATTTCACATATATTCATATTCGACAATTTTGTTGTAAATGTTTTTAACACTTCTGAAAATTCAGAAAAGTTACGAGTGCATCATGAGACGGAGATGCTAATACTTGAGAAAGCATACTTAGAAATTTTGAATACTTATGTTTGATCCGATTAAATTTGAAATTATTTATTGTCAATAATCACTTAAAGCTAAATAAGGGATATTATAATCCTCAGCGCTGGAGTCAAAATTAGAAGTTAAGAGGGGTGAACCTTTTTTTAATATTATCGCACAACAGAAGAGTAAAGGGGTCGAAACTGAATGCTAGAATTACCTTAAAAAAATTCTTAAAACCCTGTAAAAAGGATGTCCAGATGTCACTTACTCAGTCTCTCTCGCATCTGTGGAAAAACCCTATCCCTATCCTCTTTACCTCTTCTCTGCGATGGCAATGCTTGGAGGTGGAGGCTGAGGTGGAGGCGGAGGCGGAGGTGGAGGTGAAGGCGGATGTTGAGGTGGAGGAGGAGGAGGAGGCATTGGAGGTTAAGGTTAAGGTGGAGGTTGAGGTGATGACGGAGGCCGAGGTGGAGGTCAAGATGAAGACAGAGGTCAAGGTGGAGGCGAATGTCAAGGCAGAGGCGAAGGTCGAGGCAGAGGCCTAGGTGGAGGTGGAGGTTGAGGAAATCACCCATGGATAAGGGTGGACGATGATCAGTGGTATGAGGTCGATGGTGATAGGTGATGAATAGGTCGCGTTGGCAATATGGAGGATCGATGAGGATGTTATTGGACCCTTTCTCGTAGTAGGTGATGACAGGAAAATCATACGGTTAAGGTAGAAAATAATTCACAATGTCGTTGTCCTTGATCGATCAATTCGGTCAACGAGAAAAATTTGTATTTAAACCACTTATAAAGGATCAAATCAATCAAAAGCAAATGTAAGCGGTCTTCGCTATTCTTTTTACCTGGTATAGCGATCAGGGTCGAACACAAGGAGCACGTTTGAAAAACTAAGCAGTCAAATTTCAGAGTTAATTTTTAGTGGTTTTTGGATTTTTATTTTTTTTATTTTTTTAAAAGAAGAACAATATGCACAAAAGAGTAAAAACACACACGAGCTGCTCTTTTTGTATTTTTCAGAATAACTAAAAATATATATAAAAGTCCAAAGAAATTGTTTTTGGGTTTTACATATATTAAAATATTTATGGTAATTTTTTCTCCATTTTTTGATGTTTTTGGAATTTTATAAAAATAAAACAGTGGAAAATAAAGAGACTATTCACGGCTAGGAGTATTTTTCAATTTAAAAATTCTTTAAATGCTTAAAACTCCTGAAGATTATTTTTAATAGAAGTAACAATTAAATATCTACAAATAGAAACTGAAATCACTATTTTTGGATTTTTCTAAAATTTTATGCAATTTTTATAAGATTTTTCGTTTTTTACAATTTTTTGGAGTTTTATAAAAGAAAAATGCACAAAAAATGGTCAGAAAATAAAGCACAACAAAATACACCTACAATATTTTTTTCGGAATTTTGAGGCTAATTTTCGATTTTTATGAATTTTGTGAGTTTGGACAGACAAAAAGACAATGTTTTTAATTTTTAAATATATCAAATAAACTCAAAATGCTATGAAAAATTTATACAATCGCAAGCACTATAGCAGGTGCACATACAAATTTTTTAGAAAATTTTCAACCATAAAAACATTTATTCTAATGAAAAGTGCTTGCCAAATGAAGTCTGGAAGTGCAAGGACTAAATTGTAATTACTCAAAAGTTTGCAGAAAATGAAATAATAACAAACAGTAGGGAAGATGTTGTAAATTACCCAAATAATGTGTGCACTTTGACAGCAGGGGCTTCTTTGATATTTTGAAAACCACCAGAGGTTTACTTTGTAATTTCAGAATCTCACAAGGGAAGTAATGTAATTGTTCCCCTTTTTTATTCCCCTTCCCCTAGGGTTTTTTTCTTTAGCCTTCGTTCTTCACACAACAAAGGGAAAGGAGAGGCATCCACCGCCGCCGAAGAGGAGGATGGCCAGGCGGCGCGGGAGCACAGGCGCGCCTGCGCGGCTCCGCGCGAGGAGATGGCAGTGAGAGAAGGGGGCACAGTCGGCGGTGGGAGCGTGGAGCCCAAGAGGCTGGTGCGGGATTGCCGCGCTCGCGCGACAATGGAGCAGGAGGGCGCGGCCCTGCGCGCAGGGGTCGGCGCGTCGACGTGCGGCTGGAGGTGGTAGCGGGGGGTCGCGAGGCCGCGCGCTGGATGGAGGGAAGGTCGGCGCCTCGCCGACTGCACGGAGGAGGGACCGCCGGGAGCGGTGGTCGGGCACCTGGCACGCCGGATGGAGGTCGGTGGCGCGCGGGCCTCGCGCGGGTGGCGCATGCAGCTTCAGGCGGGTTGCAGGCGGATCGCGCGGGGAGGCGCGACTGCAGATGGCCGCGCGCACGCGGCGCGAGTACTGGAGCGAGTCCGGCCTGGAGTGGCTACGGTGGAGCGGCGTCGTGGAGGTCTCCCTTGGGCGCGGGGGGAGGAAGAAGGCCTGGAGGTTGTTGGGTCAGGTGGTCTGGTGGCAGCGTGGGGCGCCGCGGCGCCGGCCGCTCCTGTGATGGTGGTGGCAACGGGGGTGACGACCCGCTGCTGAGTTTTTTTATTATTTTTTATTATTTTTATTTTTATTGTTTTGTTTTGTGACCTGCAGAAAACGTTAGTAAAATAAATGTATTTTTTATTTTTTATAGTTTTTGTATTTTTTATCCATCAAAATAGATGTTAGGTAAAAATATTTTTTTGGTTTTTATTATTTATTCCTGTAAAATAAATGTTAGAGAGAAAAGAATATATTTTTTTAATTCTTCCTGCAAAAAATAATTATGGGATAACAGGAAAAATAGTTTTTTTTAATTTATACATAAAATGGAAAGTGTGAACGGGTTCGGATCCGCGAAATGGGAGATAGATCCGTGTCTCCGACCACCGTGCGTGGTCGGAGGTGATAGATCGTGCGAGGTAGAAATCGAATATGTAGGGATTGAGGAGATGAGATGGAAATCGGCGTCAGTCGTGGATTATGTGTGATGGAATTTGTGTGATTTTTAATCTAAAGATTAACTATGTCTAAGCAAAAATCTAAGCCTACAATTTAAGTACGATTTATCTAGGAAAATAACAAGTAAAAGTGGATCTCACCTTGGGGTTCGGACACGCCATGATGGCCTCGATGAAGTTCAAATCGCTGTCACCGACCGGATCGGAGGCTAGGACCCTCTTCAACAAGAAACCTCTCGGAAATCGGGCTCCTCTCCGCCAAAGATCGATCAAATGGAAATGATGGAGGAGGAGCCCATTAAAAAGAGACAAAAATCAAAAATGGAAAATATTCACATATAAGGAAAGTGTTTATTATGTGAATTAATAAAATAATTGAATTAATAAATTAATTAAATAATTAATTACGAAATTCGGAATAAATAAATTAAATAAATAAATTAATTAATTGAAAATCAATTAGACACCTTAGTGGTGGCCATATATGGTGTGGAATAAAATCATATATACAAGGCAAGTTATTAAACCAAATAAATTCAAATAAATCCAATAATTACATATGAATTTCGTAATTAAATAAATTAAATTAATTAATGTGAGATAATTATTTTTTTGGTGATTTTTATTTAGGGAAATTAATTGTATACATATATTATACACATATAATACAATATACATAGGTACAAATAAGGAAATATTTTTAAATTTTTAAATTTTTATTATTATTGTTTTTTTATTTTTAATGAAACCAATATTTACAAATATATATTATAAAAATAAATATGAATAAAATATATACAAGTATATGGGAAAACTGCACAAAACACCCCAGAAAACCGATTTTTTAACCGTAACTCCAAAAAATATGAAACTACAGCCATTTGAAAGATAATTTAATTTATAGTATAATGGAAGTGGGTTTGGTTCTATTTGAGCTTGTGTGGAGCCGGAATTGATATTTCAATTATCACTTTGTGGCTTTTTTTGGGTATAATTATTTGCAATATATACAATATTTTATTTTACAAATATTTTTATTATTTACAACACAATTTTATTTACAACTTTTATTAACAAAAATCATTAGTTTGAGGTCAAATTATGTACAAATAAAATAATGTAAGTTTTGTACAAATATACATGAAAAGTATTTACAAGATATTTTTGATTTTTCTGACAAACGACCCTATCTCCCCCTACTTTATTCCTGGTCGATCAGGTCAAGTCTTGACCTTCTCTCGGGGTTTGTGTCAGTCTGTATTTATTGCATAACTACATCCTTTTCTTTTTCTTTTCTTCTTTATTCTTTTATTTATATACAAAAAGTGTTAAAAATGCATATTTAACAAATGCACTCAAAATGGTAATTTTATGAAATTAATGGTTATTTAGAGGTATTTGACTAAGGAAAAGAGGCTAAAATAAAAGAATAAAGGCGATGAATCGTGGATTCATCATTCCCCTATACTTTACCTTTGCTAGTCCCTTAGCAAACACTTATTTGGAAAATAAGTGAAAATAAAAATAAAGAAAAGAAAAAGGAAAGAAGTTGGAACAATGTTGACTTTTAAACTTATCTTCATAAAAATATAGTCTGGAGCTATGTCGGACCTTTGGATTATTAGTGTGTCGGAACCTTAATGGGATATGGATTTAAAACCTAACAGACTCTAAGTTCCACAAGACTCCTATTCAGGTCTCCTCAACCGTCAGATCAGAACAAGTCTACATACACAAATTCTTGTGACTATGAAATCTTACTTGTACGGTGTAAGTGAATATAGCTCCTCATCTCAGAAGTAACAAAGAAACATCCTCTCTCAACAAGGTAACTCTAATCCCCCGGTCTAGCAACTCTTTCCTCGAGAAGCAGGGTATTCCCTTCTAAGTTCAAGTGCAACCGGCTCAGGAAGAGGGGGAATAAGAGGTATAGAATTTTGGGAGCTCAACCAGTGTAGCTAAGTCTCCCGCTGCAAGCTTCATGAGATGGAATCCATGAGTCTTTAAGCTTTTGCTTATTTGCACTATATACATACTCCGGTGGGATTATCATTTTCTATCAGACCCACCACTTTTTTGGAGTTCTTTTTGCTTTTTGCTTTTTTTTCAAGTGCATATGTACAACATATCTACATGGTGCAGCATATATACAAGAAATTCTCCTCTTGAGCCAGTAGACTATCCCTCTTTTGAAGCTTTATTGCAACCCACAACTTCTGTCTTTAGACTTCATCACCACTAGACCAAGTTGAGACGCACTTCCTTCACTAGAAGAAGAAGAGAGGTTCCGCCTAGAAGTACTACCCTCATATGCTACCCCAAGCCAAAGGAAACTGCCTCCTCACCACCTCCTCCATGAAGAGCTACGTGTAAAGTGCATTGTCCAAGGTAAGCCACGGTCTGAAAGAATCATGCGTGTGTTGTTAAATATTCTACTTATACTCATCAAGATGACATGTGAACATAGTCGTGTGGACCCAAAGAATTAAGTCACTAGGACCTGAAAATTCTTAACTCCACATCTTATAAGGTTCCTTTGAAATTAAGTGGATTAAGGTCCAACTAAGCTCCATTCTTCAAATTTATTCAGACTTAGTTTAATTATCAAGACTATCCTGAAAAATGCACATGTCAATGCAAGAAAATATGTACAATGCGAAGAAAAATAAAAATCTTTTTGTGAAATCACTTTCAAAATTTTGAAAATTTTATGGATTTCTGAAAAATGATGCACATGCAAAAGTTTTTTTTTGCAAATAGTCAGAAATATCTACAAGTCTATACAATTTTTTTCTAAAAAAATAAAGGTTAGGGATTATATACACCTATTTACAAAGGAGTGAGTCAATTATTTACAAGAGTCATGAGACAGGATTTACAACTTGAGTAATTTATACAAGCATATACATAGTTGGTTTTTTTAGTTTTTTTTATTTCTTTTTTTAATTAATTAATTTTTTTGTGATGCATATATTCCTCAAATTTATTTGAAAATAATTTTACAAATAATTTTCAAAACTATAGTCTAAAATATTTTTTTACACAATTTTACAATCATTTGAAAATATTTTGCAAACATTTTTCAAACAGTATATATAGATTTTTTAAAATAATTTTTCAACCATTTTTCCAAACATTTGCAAATAGTTTTACAAAATCTTTTTTTTCACTCAAAGAGAAAAATTTTTACAAGGCGCAAACTTTTTACAAAGGTTGAAAATATTTTTCAAACATTTTTCAAATGATTTTCAAAATATTTTTCAAATAGATTTTCAAACTACTTTCAAAATATTTTCCAAAATATTTTAACCTAATTTATTAGTCAGTATGTACAAGAAATAATTTTGAGGAAATTTCTGCATCTCTTTTTTGTTTTTAGTATTTACACAGTGTTTTAGCCATATTAACAATATGAAAGTACAAGTTATGGCTAAAGTATATATACAATATATACGACACCCCCTATACTTAGATCGAACTATGTCCTCATAGTGATCAAAGAGCTGGAAAGAAAGACATAACTCGTGCTAAGTATAGAAAAGTGAAAAGAATAGTATACTACAACGACGAATAAAAGAATAAGATCAATAGAAGTCGGTGATCTCCCTATACTTAGGATCAAGCAATCCTAAGTATAGAAAACTGTAAACAAGAGGAAAACCGAGGGGTAGAATGTACTGAGTTTACCCCTCCTATACTTAGGATAAAATATCCCTAAGTATAGGCAGCAAAACAGAGGTAAAAAGAATCAAAAGAATAATCACATGTCTGACACCCCCCATACTTAGGGTAAAGTACACCCTAAGTATAGCACAATCATAAGATGGAGATGGGGTGTTAGACAAAAGAATGTATGATATGGACAGATGGTCTATACAAATGTGAGTCGATCAATGTTGAGGTGCCTCTCAACAAGCGCTAGAGTTTACGCCCCTAGCTGGGCGCAAATGCTAGGAGAACGTCGTATCGAGGTTCAGGACGGCATCTGTCAGGCGAATACCGTACTGTCGTTGTAGTCTCGGTGGGAGAACAACAACGAGGTCAACAGAGTCAAGAGAAAAAAGGATAACACCCAGATAAACAGTCAGGCGGGTGTTTGCTACCGGGTAAAGATATGTGCAGATGAAGTCAGGCTCCGGTAGCACAAAAGAAATCATCGGCTCAAGATCTGTATGGAGTGAAAGGGCAGAGCCGAAGAAGTCAAACGTGGAGAAGGAAGGATCTGTCAGAGAATCCTCCACGTCAATCACCGTCTCGAATAGATATGGAAGGTTATGATCAGGAGACTCAATATGAAGGCTGATATCCGATGTATATAATGTAGACAAATCAGTAAAATCATCGAATATCTCAAAGATCGGCTCATCCTCGCGAGGGTCGTCGAGGAGAGAATCATCAAACTCATTATCACATATATCAGAAGACTCGGTCTCGTGATCCAACAGATCGGATGCACTCTCAGAAAGTGAAACTGAGTACACAGGGTCCGTGACATCCTCCCGCAGATAACCCTCGGGGAGTAATGCCAAATCATCAGGAAATTGGGGATCGACGCTGTCAAATGTCATGTCCTCCAAAAATATATAGACCTCATCAAATGGGAGGACACAAGGCTCAAATACGGGACTATCAAGGTCTGTCGAATGAAAAATCGGTCCCTCATCAAGCTTGCTTTGCTGAGATGGATCCAAGTATATCCACGAATCTGAGAAGATCTCCTGAAGACAAGACACTGAATCAACTGTGTATGGATACTGGAATGACTCTAAGGATGGTTGAGATGTGGGTTCCTCCTCTATTTCTTTGGATACTAGCAGATCTAGAATCCGAGAATCATCAATGTGAAAGTGCGAGACTGGTTCAAAATCTGATTGTAAATCTAATGGAAACTCGACCAATGTCCGGCTCTCGGAACTCACAGTAGGAGTCAACACATCCATCAAATGAGAAGCAGTAGCATCCATATCCTTTGATCGGTGTGTGCTATCAATATCTGCATGGTGTGTCACACACTCAATTGTTATCATCTTTCCCTCATGTGTTGTCCTGAATAAATCATCTTGTGAATATGGAGTGTCTGAAAGTGAATCCAAGATGGTCTCAATTAAATCCAGGTCAGGACTGTGGTGTGAACCACCATACGAGGTAATGACATATGCAATCTGCTTTGCGGTCCTCCCCCTCATGGCGATATGGATAAGGTCAGTCATCGAAAATCCATGATCTGAAAATCGCCTCAAAAGTTCTCGTAACCTCAACCATGTATCTATTAATGGCTTATGGGGGTTAACTGAAAAATCACGAATACAAGATCGCATCATCTCGGCTCTAAGTCGGGGGTAAAATTTCTGCAAAAACAACGATCGTAAATCTCCCCACGTAGCAATCTTCCTTCCCAATCGTCTGTGCCAAGTCTTGGCTCTACTCTGAAGTGTGAATGGGAAGGTGATTAACATCAAGTCCTCAGAAGTGATATCAGAATATGATCGTGATCCACAAAAATCCTCAAACTCATCGATATGCAAATAGGGTTCCTCGTGCAATTCCCCAGAAAATTTTGGCAGTAGATCAATGAACTCTAAATCCAAAATGAATGGTCTCAAAGTAGAAGCGGACCATGCTTCTTGATCATGGTTTTTATCCATCATCCTAGGATAGAAGTTGTCTAAATCTCGCAACTGCCCCATTCGATCGCCTATGGGCTGCACTCTCATCTCAATAATGTGAACACCCGGGTCTCGTATTTGGTCAATCTGGTATCCTCGGGTTTCACTCACAGCATATCCCGAATGGGAGGGTGGGTAGGGAGAAAATGAGAAATCGGGCGGAGTTCCGACCTCCCAAGAGAGTGGGCGGGAATGATGGGCATGAAGATAAGAAGCCGCGAAATCAGGTTGGAATGGAATGTGACCCATCATGAATAGAGGGAAATGAAGGGAGGGAGGGTGGGATAGATGTAGAAGGTGACTGCTAATGATTTAAAGAATGCTCATAACCAACTCACACCAAAGACATTGAAAACACAAAGCAAGCCCCCATTTCACCAACTCAACACAAATCTCACCGTGAGAGTTCGGTCTTTATCTTTTCAATTTTAAGAGTTAGGTGATCAAACAAAAGTTATACAAACACTTAGGAGACTTGAATAGGATTTGGGCACTACTCCTTAGTGTGTACGCGAGCAATTAAAAACGCAGACAATGAGGGGGTTGCTCTCCCAAAACAATGAGGAATTGGTTACGTTTAATTTTAAAGGTCAAGTTCAATTAGCAGTCTCATTTTTTAATTTTTGATTTTCTATTTTTTTTCGATTTTTTTTCAGAAAATAACGCCTAACGAGCTTTTTGATTTCCTCTTTGATTGATTTGAGTCCAAAAACTGGGGGAGGAAGTCGAAAAAGTCAATGCACGGTCAAACACAATGATGCATGCAGAGATAGAAAATGCGTACCTTGCTCCAGCACTCTACATGCAATATGATCCACGCATAAAATTAAAGACAGAATATAAACTAACTATATGATTGATGAATCCACATTTCATCATCTTTATTCTATCATTTTGGCATAAAAAACCCTAGCAAATGCCTGTAAACATCGTTAATATTATCATCTTAGCATTCATGCATGTGCATCATATTAGTGTATGAAATACTGTAATTAAGGCCAAAATTATAGAATAAATAAAGAAAAGAAAAAGAATAAAATATTGCAAATATTTTATGACCCGAAACCCCGAGACCTAGGCATCTTGATGAATAGGTCGACAAGGAATAAAGTAGGGGGAGATAAGGTCAAAAATACAGTGTAGATACCTATACTTCCTGTTCATTCTTTATTCATTTTGGGACCTATTTTTGGTTCCACTTTTTGTACATCAAATAAAGAAACTTTGTACATGAAAGTTGTAGATAATTTTATATAGAAAAATATAAAATTGATTTCACAGAAAAATACTGTACAGATAAAAAGTTATGGTCCGAATAAGAATCCAGAATCGCAACTTCCCAGACCCGTATCTCACAACTGACAGCTCCAAATGCAAACTCACCTTTAATTGTATATAGAAGAAAATAAGCTATTTAATGGCGGTGGTTTCGCATTTGGCGGAGCTACGGTTTGAAAGTTGAGTTTTGGACCCCTATTGTATACTTGTAAATATTAAAATATTCAATTTATTATGTATTCATTATTTTTGTATTTTTATATTTTTAATGTTGTAAATATTACTTATAATAATTATGTGCATTAAAATTAGAATAAAAATGCAAAGAAAACACAAAATAAAAATACTTATAAATAGGATACATAGGTATTATACCTGTACTTATATCTATATAAAATATACTTCTATTTTATTAATTATACAAATTATATCATAAAAATAAAATAAAAAGATATATGTGTATATAAAAGTATTTTAGAATTATATAAAATAATAAACAAAAATAATAATTCAAAAAAATACAAAATAAAAATAAAAGGTTACAAGATATAGTTAATATACCTATATAGGGGTATAAAAGCAACTTGTAAAAATATACATCATAAAAATAATTAAAAATCGGAATTAAATACCTTATAAAATAATAAATATTTTTCATTAAATAACCTAAATCTAAATAATTCAATTATTATTTCTAATCGAATTTACAAAACATTTTTTTTGGGATTTTTCCTGATTGGTCCATGTGGACCAATCAGGAGAAGGCGCCAGTTGACCTAGGTCAACTGGTCGTCCTTCGTCCCTGTAGCTCTGACAGACCTAGGATTTTCAACCAACTTCATGGATTTTCCTAGGTCGCATCGTTCCTCCTCGAGCGTCGATCCCGTCATGGAACTTGTACCCTGTACATCCGTGATTCCCGCCGACCTCTTAGATCCTACCAGATCTTCTTCATCCGCCCGTGATCGAGCCTCGAACATCGCACCTCCACCATGTTCAAAACCGCGCCCCTCACTTCCCATAGCTCTTTGAACCGGTTTTTGGTCACCAATAGCTTCCAGGTGGGGTCGAGGGCGATCTCTCGTGACAGGGGAATCTCCCCCACTGCAGTCGAGGTGCGACGAGGCTCCAAACATCGTGTTCCACCACCTCCGGCCATTTGGCCGTCGAGGTACCAACTTCGGGCACACCACCCTTGAGGTCGATTTCTTGTTCTTTTTCTTGCATTTCCTTAGATAGCGTAGCAGTAGGATTAGTTTGGCGTTGTTTCCTATCGATTCACACACAGACCATTACCGAGCCACCACCTCGCCGGAGCGAGCTCCGACGAGCTCCATTTTCGCTAAAACCATCCACCTTCCGCCTATCTCTGTCTTGGGGCCCTCTACTATGCGTGCTGTGTTTATTTGCAGGTCCCAGCGCCAGAGAGACTCCAGCTGGAGTCGAGTTTTGCAGGTATCGAGCTACCTGGAGCCCCTTTTCGTCGCCGACCTCGCGGCGGCGCATCGGACCTCAATCGTCCATTTTGGCTTCGCCGTTGGGTCGGGGCACCTTCCAGGAACGTCGGGGGCGTCTTTGTGCGCCAAGAGAGCATCAGAAGAGGAGGCGCGAGCTCCAAGAAGATCATCCGACCCTCTGTTCTTCCCAGTTCATCGACCAGGCGTCCCAGCCGTCGGATTTGCATCTGTTCTTCGTGGCGCACAACCACCGTATGATCTTGTGCGTCCAGAGCCGTCCATCACTCGAAGATCTCTTAATCTGGGCCGCACAGCGCGAAGCGGCATCGCGGGGCCCCGTGTCGACACGTGGATAAGTGGAGCTTGCTCCAGCGTCCGATCCTTCGCTTGCCTGGGTATTTTGCTACTCTTCCCCCGCGCAATTTGTAATTTTTAATTAGCACAGAATCTTTCCTTTGCAGTTGGTAACTTTTTGTAATATTTGCTAAGAACCCCCTCTAGTTTTCGAAATTACATTGCAGCCCTTGCCAGCCAAGCGCGCGTGCGTGGCACGTGCGCGTGGGTATTTTGCGGCAAGGCCCGCGCTGTTTTCGCATTTAAATATTCAGTGCACGAACTATTTTATTTAGTATAAAGTTTTTGGGAAATTTTGCATCCGTGCCCCTGATTGTTTGCTTATCCGTACTTATGCCCCTCACAGGTGTGCGTGCGTCTCACGTGGGCTTGAGAATTTTGCATTAAAGTCCCTGCGGCTTTGGATATTGCGTTTTGATCTAGAAAATATTTTATTCAGCACAAATTTTGTGGCAAAATTGCAGGCGTGCCCCCATATTTATTGATATTTGCAGAAAGGTCCCTGCCAGACCTTTAATTTTTGTATGCTTGCATGAATTAATTAGGGTATCATTTGAATCCCAAAATCTCTCAAATTTTAAACTTAAGCTCCTGTTGGCTTATATTTTGACACCCTAAATTTAGTTTTTGATTTCGTTTTATTTTTTTATATTTATTAAAAATCAAAAACATGCTTTTTGTGCACTGTCTAGCTTAGAAAATACCAAAAAATATTAAAATGTCTTGAAAAATTCCAAAAATATTCCCTAGAGTCTATCATAACCTATTTTAGTGTCAGTCCAAAAATCACTAAAAATCTCAAAAGGAAAACACTAAAAATTTAAAAACACTCAAAAACTTCAAAAAAATATATAAAATCAAAGAAAAATCCAAAAATCACAAACTCTGTTCCTGTTTGTTCTATTTTTCATTATCTTTATTTGAAAAATAGTGTGAAAAATTTTGATTGATGTTGGCTATTTTTAACTGCCATTTCATTCATAGCCAGCACTCATTTCACTGTTTTGCTCTATTTCAGTATTTAAAAATACCAAAAACACCTTGAAAAATACCCAAAAATTACAAAAACAGTAAAAAATCCTAAAAATATCAAAAACATTTTATTTCTGAATTTTTGGTTATTTTTGCATATTTTTATAAATACTCTATCTAGTCTTTTATTACTTTATCTTTATTTTCCAACATCCAAAAAGAAATTTAAAAAATATATAAAATATAAAATTATAAAAATCAGAAAATTAAAAATTAAAATACAAAATTAAAAATTAAATTAAAATAAAAAAATATTAAAAAATTAAAAATTAAAACCCACAAAAATTGCATTGTTTGCTTGCTTAGTGTAGACACACCACACATTCACTTGTGCACAAATTTTTGAATTACCCTGCTTGCTCCCTGTGTTCGAACTCTCTGCATACTTGCCCTTTACATCATTTGTGCAGAGTTAAAAATAAATTTTAACTCCACATTATTTCTAATTTATTGATCTTTAGTGTGGGTTAATTGTTGATTAAACACAGGTTTCATTTGAGAGTCGCCACAACGACGGTTGTCTCCGCCTTGTGTGATACACCATTTAGGATCTCTCGAAATTTGTGTTTATCAATGATGCACGAAGAAATCGGCCTTAAACAAGCAACTTCTATTGATCGTGAAGAACTATAGTTAGCTCACTGAATTGAGTCCGGAGTCCGATCTTGAGAGTCACTTGGTGCCCGCCACAACGGGTCCTGCCAGCGCTGTATGTGACTCCTCACGGCACGTGGTCTCAAATCCAATTAAACTAACTTTTTCAGTGAATTTTAGTAAGGTCCAATTACGTTCTATAGGAACAGATATTCTATTAAGTGTTGGGCCTTAGAAATTTTACGTCACAATCAACAAAAATCCTACGTCTAAGGGCCAAATCCGCACGAATCAAGATAGCAAGTTATGACGTGAAATCAAAAACACGGAAAACAGCGGTGAGGTCCCCCAAGTGCACCGGCACTTGGCGAAACAGACCTCGAAAAATGTTCAAGTCCACAAGTTCAAAGTCCTAAATTATTACAAGAAAAAATTGTTCTCTCAAATAAAATGATATTCTTCTTCTCGTCTCTACTCTTCCTCCTGTGCGGGTTCTCAAAAAAGAAATTCCAAGTTGTCCAAGCAGTACCTCGCACAAAAATCAAAGAGAGGAGGTCAGAAAACAATTGTAATATAGAGAGACAAAATAGAAAAATGACTACAAAGCCGTGCTCCCCGGCAACGGCGCCATTCTGATGACACGAAAATCGTACGGTTAAGGTAGAAAATAATTCACAATGTTGTTGTACTTAATCGATAAATTCGGTCAACGAGAAAAAATTGTATTTAAACCACTTATAAAGGATCAAATCAATCAAAAGCAAATGTAAGCGGTCTTTGCTATTCTTTTTACCTGGTATAGCGACCAGGGTCGAACACAAGGAGCACGTTTGAAAAACTAAGCAGTCAAATCTCAGAGTTAATTTTTAGTGGTTTTTGGATTTTTATTTTTTTATTTTTTTAAAAGAAGAACAATATGCACAAAAGAGTAAAAACACACACGAACTGCTCTTTTTGTATTTTTCAGAATAACTAAAAATATACAGAAAAGTCCAAAGAAATTGTTTTTGGGTTTTACATATATTAAAATATTTTTGGTAATTTTTTCGCAATTTTCTGATGTTTTTGGAATTTTATAAAAATAAAATAGTGGAAAATAAAGAGACTATTCACAACCAGGAGTATTTTTCAATTTAAAAATTCTTTAAATGCCTAAAACTCCTGGAGATTTTTTTAATAGAAGCAACAATTAAATATCTACAAATAGAAACTGAAATCACTATTTTTGGATTTTTCTAAAATTTTATGCAAATTTAATAAGATTTTTCATTTTTTGCAATTTTTTGGAGTTTTATAAATGAAAAATGCACAAAAATGGTCAGAAAATAAATCACAACAAAATACACCTACAGTATTTTTTTGGAATTTTTAGGCTAATTTTTTATTTTTATGAATTTTGTGAGTTTGGACAGACAAAAATACAATGTTTTTAATTTTTTAAATATATCAAATAAACTGAAAATGCTATGAAAAATTTATACAATGCAAGCACTATAGCAGGTGCACATACAAATTTTTTAGAAAATTTTCAACCATAAAAACATTTATTTTAATGAAAAGTGCTTGCCAAATGAAGTCTGGAAGTGCAGGGACTAAATTGCAATTACTCAAAAGTTTGCAGAAAATGAAATAATAACAAACAGTAGGGAAGATGTTGTAAATTACCCAAAAATGTGTGCACTTTGACAGTAGGGGCTTCTTTGATATTTTGAAAACCACCAGAGGTTTACTTTGTAATTTCAGAATCTCACAAGGGAAGTAATGTAATTGTTCTCCTTTTTTATTCCCCTTCCCCTAGGGTTTTTTTCTTTAGCCTTCGTTCTTTACACAACAAAGGGAGAGGAGAGGCACCCGCCGCCGCCGAAGAGGAGGACGGCCAGGCGGCGCGGGAGCACAGGCGCGCCTGCGCGGCTCCGCGCGAGGAGATGGCAGCGAGAGAAGGGGGCACAGTCGGCGGTGGGAGCGTGGAGCCCAGGAGGCTGGTGCGGGATTGCCGCGCTCGCGCGGCAATGGAGCAGGAGGGCGCGACCCTACGCGCAGGGGTCGGCGCGTCGACGCGCGGCTAGAGGTGGTAGCGGGTGGTCGCGAGGCCGCACGCTGGATGGAGGGAAGGTCGGCGCCTCGCCGACTACACGGAGGAGGGACCGCTGGGAGCGGTGGTCGGGCACCTGGAGCGTCGGATGGAAGTCGGTGGCGCGCGGGCCTCGCGCGGGTGGCGCAGGCAGCTTCAGGCGGGTTGCAAGCGGATCGCGCGGGGAGGCGCGACTGGAGATGGCCGCACGCACGCGGCGCGAGTGCTGGAGCGAGTCCGGCCTGGAGTGGCTACGGTGGAGCGGCGTCGTGGAGGTCGCCCTTGGGCGCGGGGCGGAGGAAGAAGGCCTGGAGGTTGCTGGGTCAGGTGGTCTGGTGGCGGCGTGGGGCGCCGCGGCGCCGGCCGCTGTGATGGTGGTGGCAGCGGGGGTGACGACCCGCTGCTGAGTTTTTTTTATTATTTTTATTTTTTTTTGTTTTTTTTGTTTTGTTTTGTGAGCTGCAGAAAACGTTAGTAAAATAAATGTATTTTTTATTTTTTTTATAGTTTTGTATTTTTTTGTCCATCAAAATAGATGTTAGGTAAAAATATTTTTTGGTTTTTATTATTTATTCCTGCAAAATAAATGTTAGAGAGAAAAGAATATATTTTTTTAATTCTTCCTGCAAAAAATAATCATAGGATAACAGGAAAAATAGTTTTTTTTTTAATTTATACACAAAATGGAAAGTGTGAACGAGTTCGGATCCGCGAAATGGGAGATAGATCCGTGTCTCAGACCACCGTGCGTGGTCGGAGGTGAATGATCGTGCGAGGTAGAAATCGAATATGTAGGGATTGAGGAGATGAGATGGAAATCAGCGTCGGTCGTGGATTATGTGTGATGGAATTTGTGTGATTTTTAATCTAAAGATTAACTATGTCTAAGCAAAAATCTAAGCCTACAATTTAACTACGATTTATCTAGGAAAAATAACAAGTAAAAGTGGATCTCACCTTGAGGTTCGGGCACGCCATGATGGCCTCGATAAAGTTCAAATCGCTGTCACCGACCGGATCGGAGGCTAGGACCCTCTTCAACAAGAAACCTCTCGGAAATCGGGCTCCTCTCCACCAAAGATCGATCAAATGGAAATGATGGAGGAGGAGCCCATTAAAAAGAGACAAAAATCAAAAATGAAAAATATTCACATATAAGGAAAGTGTGTATTGTGTGAATTATTAAAATAATTGAATTAATAAATTAATTAAATAATTAATTACGAAATTCGGAATAAATAAATTAAATAAATAAATTAATTAATTGAAAATCAATTAGACACCTTAATGGTGGTCATATATGGTGTGGAATAAAATCATATATACAAGGTAAGTTATTAAACCAAATAAATTCAAATAAATCCAATAATTACGTATGAATTTCGTAATTAAATAAATTAATTAATGTGAGATAATTAATTTTTTGGTGATTTTTATTTAGGGAAATTAATTGTATACATATATTATACACATATAATACAATATACATAGGTGCAAATAAGGAAATATTTTTAAATTTTTAAATTTTTATTATTATTATTTTCTATTTTTAATGAAACCAATATTAACAAATATATACATTAAAAATAAATATGAATAAAATATATATAAGTATATGGGAAAACTGCACAAAACACCCCAGAAAACCGATTTTTTAACCGTAACTCCAAAAAATATGAAACCACAACCATTTGAAAGATAATTTAATTTATAGTATAATGGAAGTGGGTTTGGTTCTACTTGAGCTTGTGTGGAACCGGAATTGATGTTTCAATTATCACTTTGTGGCTTTTTCTGGGTGTAATTATTTGCAATATATACAATATTTTATTTTATAAATATTTTTATTATTTACAACACAATTTTGTTTACAACTTTTATTAACAAAAATCATTAGTTTGAGGTCAAATTATGTACAAATAAAATAATGTAAGTTTTGTACAAATATACATGAAAAGTATTTACAAGATATTTTTGATTTTTCTGACAAACGACCCTATCTCCCCCTACTTTATTCCTGGTCGATCAGGTCAAGTCTTGACCTTCTCTCGGGGTTTGGGTCAGTCTGTATTTATTGCACAACTACATCCTTTTCTTTTTCTTTTCTTCTTTATTATTTTATTTATATACAAAAAGTGTTAAAAATGCATATTTAACAAATGCATGCAAAATGGTAATTTTATGAAATTAATGGTTATTTACAGGTATTTGACTAAGGAAAAGAGGCTAAAATAAAAGAATAAAGGCGATGAATCGTGGATTCATCAGTAGGTTGGAGATCCTTTCAAGTAGAAGTTAGAAGGTTGGTTTCCTAATTAGGATTTTTCGTATAATACCAAGTCGTGTGTATCCTTCTCGCTTTCAGGCAAGGAGAAGCGTCCTTTGGTCCTCAAGCATGAAGGTTGCTCGTCTCTGTCCAAGCTTCCGTTTGTTTCGTAAGTTATATCTCAGACATAGAATTTAATGCTTAATTTGCATGTATTTATTTAGTGTTGAAAATTAATATATTGGACTACATTAATGTTGGAGAATAATGATGCATATTATAACATGTGAAGGTAGAGTTGCATTTAGTTGGCATGAGTGCCACAATAAGGAAAAAATAACGAGTTTTCTCTTATATTTAAAATAAATGATTATATGATAATATCCATTAGTCCTAGTTGATGTAAACAAGGTTGTTCTGTCAGAACAATTTAAATAAAACCTTATTTTAATAGCATACGACTAACAAATTTACTAGTTAATACCCACTGACTAAAGTGCACTAGATAGACAGGTCAGCTTTCTATTGGAAATTTATCAACAAAATTTGTGCGACATCTAACAATATAGTACAAATCATATCTGAGTTCTACTTATAAAATGTGAAATAAGTTTTTGTTGTGTTGGTTATTAATTTTGTGGAAGATTTCCCAAGCATTGCAAATTCACTGGAAGTGATTCCTTTTTTCATATCAATCGTAAACCTTACTTGTTGGTGAAATCAATATAATGTGTGACTTTGCTACATATTTTTGTTTAGAAAACAAAGTTGATCCTAGAAAGGATTGATCATTTTTTAAGGAGTTGATATATTTGGAATATTGATACCGGGTTAAAATCTTTATTGCAAGTTGATTGAGTGTCTACAGGTGATTTCCAAACAAAAAGTATGCATTCTGTGGAAATTTTTTGAAGAACAGAAGAAATCACATCCATCATCTGGTGAAAAATCAAGAATTTTTGTCATACCATTTTATCATCGTTGTCTGACCATTTTTTGCAGGACACCATTAAGATATTCGTAGAATCCTTGATGTAGATATATGGGTTTGTAGGTCATTCCATCATATCATACATTGTGTGGCATTAAGTGAACAATAATATAGTTGATATCAAAAAATAAATCATACTCTAACTATAAACATTTGGACGAGTGTTGAAGAATATAATTTCAAGACTATTTGTTTGAATGACTTTGATTGAAATTTATATTTGATTGCAGTGTTCCTTGATACTTTAGGGAGAGGCTCTCTGTACCGAAGGCAAACATCCCATATAAGTGTTCGAGTTTGATTGATGATTCTGACGAGGAGTTGGAAACACTACATATGACATGGTTGTTCTATCAGATCTCATCTCTCAATATCTACTGAGAACATGTGATTGGCAAAAGCTTGGAAGTTGGTTCTGCTTTTTTTGGATGAACATGTTCTTAATATGCACCAAAAGTTGAGATCGATTTTCTCATATTTTTATTATCATATTCTTTTGGTAAGATAATCATTTTAAAGGATATTTTTTAAAGCTATATTTCTGGACATCATTCATGTTCTATCAGGAAGTTGTTGAGTTGGACATAAATGCAATCTTCAGAAGATTATTTTATTGGAAGCTTATCATGTTATATCAGGAAGTTATTGAGTTGGACATAATGCAATCTTCGGTAGATTATGTTATTGGAAGCTTATCACATTATATTAGATTGAGCTGGAAGGATTTTCTTCTTATGATGTTTATGGTCCCATGCTGGTGTTGCTAGAGTATGTAACTTGATGTTGCAATCAAAGCAACTCGTGTATTCTTTATGACGGTTGGAGATTAGAAGGAATATTTTTGTTATCGATTCTATTATATGACAGAAGCACATGGAAGGGTCTTCTAACTATGCTGGCATTATCTGATTTTCTAATAAAGGGATTTTTTTCGATGGACACTTGGAATTATATTATGATAGCTTTTCCAACTGTGTTGGTACAATCATCTGATTTGTTCCTGAAGGGTTTTTTCTGTGGACATCTGGAGGTATGCTATGATAGCTTTTCAATAATACTATATTTTCACAACTAATATCTCGGGTTACCTTGAAGGCATAATCATATGATGAGAGACTTCATACCCCTTAAGAATGCAGGACAATATGAGGTTATAAATTTTATTTCATTGTCTTATTTTCTTTGATTTAAGGACTATGTTTTTGTTGGGTTGACTTTGACTGTGCATGCATAATTTGTAGCATCTCTTTTCAATTTTCCTACATGTCGAGATCCTTAGCTGCATGTTAACAGATGACACGAGAACTTTGAAATTTGTAGTATTTTAGAAGTCTCCATTTAAATCAAGTTTTAAGTTCAGATTCTAAAAATGAAATAGTAGGAATAATAAAGCTATAAAGTTGGAGCTAAGGAGTAATCTAAGTTCACAAACTTAAGACCTTAGTTGGAAAGCAAGCCCATTTATATATGTTTAAGATCTTTATTGTGCAAAAAGTGGAAGTACATGCAAGCCCATTTATGTTTGATTAGAGGCATTATTTTTGTTCAGGTATTTTATATGAATACCCAATTGGTTTGTTTTTATTTTATATCTTTATCTGAATGTTTAGGTATTTTCTTCTTGGGACCTTACATATTTTGTTTAAGTATCGTGTTAGGACCTTTAAAGATGAAAAAAAGTTGTTATTACTTTGAAAGACATCGTGTAGCTAGAATATTTTTTGAAGTGTTTTGCAGAACGTGCACGGTGGATATAGCATAAAAGTTAATATCGCCAAATGATTGCTACTTAATTCTCAGTCCCAGGTCAAGATATCATTCCAGAAATAGATGCTTGCATACATTTGCACCATCTGATGACTCCAAAAAGGCAAGTAGTGTCTAGTTCTTTTGTTATAATTGTCCCATGTAGTATTTCTGATCGGTGTTTGAGTTAATCAATGATGATCTGCACATCTACTATGTAGACAGGTAATGATAAGAAAAGCTAGGCATCTTTTCAAGAACGAGTTGACATGGCTTTCCACAAAATATGAGGTCAGTATAATTATATTTCATGGAATCTGAAAGAAGAAAGTCCATAAAAATTGTGTGTTATTTTTTAATGCGGGTTATGAACTAAATTTCCGTGCCATATCTATTTGTTATGATATATCCATAGCAATGTTATTGGTCATTTTCAACTTCTATAATCTTTTTCGCTTTCATATTTCATATATAAATCTCATTTGCTTGTCATGTAAATCTTATCTGCTTGTCCCGTAAATAAAATAAACATGTTAATTCTATTATATTTTTTATACTGCGTTCTATTGGAAGAGATATGATATTGTTGATGGTTATTGTGGTTGAACATCGATACTTAGATTTAAAATGTAGAATTAGGTAATTGAAGCATGATAAAATATATTAAATATATATGATATATAGGACTTCAAAAAAAATATGATATATAAGCTTGCTGAAAAGGAGATATGCAACTAACTATATATAAACTTTCCTGAGATGTCATGGAGGAGATGTGCAACAAACTATGTATGAACCAAAGTAATATATGTACCAAAAAATATACTACTTACCAGTTTTCTAACATTGTACTCAATGTCCTGAAATCTAGTATCGTCGTAAATGTTGGGGGATGCAATTGCATGGGAACGCAAACTAGGGAGTTGTGATTGTTGCAATATGATATTTTTTATATTGGTGGGGGGTTGCTAAGCCTTTCACGACATCTATATTCTAAACTACCAATTGCTCCATATTTTAATGAATAATAATTGTATTGTGTGTATCTTGTGAAATATAAATCTTTGTGCATGTTATACATTGTCGCCAACTCCTAGATTTTATGCTATACTTGTGTTATCGTTAGGACATGTGAAAGGTTGAAGATTTATTATACCTTATATTGGCTTTAGTCAATTCTGTAATGGAGATTGATATAATGCATTTCAGTATGTTGGTAACTCATATTTTAATTCCAACTTGACATTGTTAGGATGCAGATGATTGCTTGGAGCTTAGTCAGTGCCCTCTGATTGGAAACATAGCAAGGCCAGATGTGAACGTTGCAACCGTCCTAGTTTTGTGGGCACCCGACTTTGACTGCTTTTTAAGCTTTTCTTGACCTTACGTGCATTCTTATTTACAGGAATTAGAATTGTCAAGATTTGCAGAACGGGGGCAAAAAACCTCATTACCAAAATTGATGAAAGATGAGTAGCTTGTTATTTGATTGTAGTTTAGTGGGATGAATATTTCATGTATGGGTTTGTAACGTGCAGGACTGTTGCTTACAGTATCATTTTGGTTTAGATTCAAAATTCTGCTTCTACAGTTTAGGGATGAGCATGGGCCGGGTTGGGCCGGGCCCTGAAGGGCCCATGTCCAGGCCCATTCAAAATTTCGGGCTTTGGGTCGGGCCCAAGGCCCGCGTTTTTTTATTTTTGACGGCCCAAGCCCGAGCCCGGCCCAATTTTCATGGGCCGGGCTTGGACCGGGCCGGCCCATATAAATATGCATGTATCAAGTTTATGCTACTTTTTCATGTTTTCAAAACAAAAAAAATAGGATGAGACCACAAAACATCAATCAACACTCAACAAATAGGATGAGATTAAGAATGTTTACCTCTGTTTATTTTTAATCTCATATGCTAATGCATGTTTATCCTATAAGTTTATAACTTGTTATAAATCTTGTAGTATATCTTTCATGCTAATGTTTTTGCATGTTCAGGTTTCTGATTTATATATGTTTAATATGCTGGAGATTTGCAGCAGAGCATGTACTTCTATATCGTGGGCAGTATATAAAAGAAGAGCACACACTTCTTTTTTGGCTTGGGCTTTGGCTTTTGCTTTTAAAGGCATTGGAAGGGATCTCTTGTTCACATCAGCATCCATTCAGATTTAGATAATAGATGGGATCTCTCTACATCCATTCATATTTAGAAAATGGAAGGGATCTCTTGTTCACCTCTGCTATGGCTTTGCTTTTAAAGGGTATGGAAGAGAACATCTAATAGCAAAAGTGTTTAAAAATTGGAAGAGCACGTCTATCTCGTGCATACATAAAGACAAGGTTCAACTAAGGATTTTTGATAAAGAGGGAAATAATGCCTATATTCAGAACACTAAAACTCATAAGAACACAAGTTTAAGAGATGTTACCGTGCTATGAAAGGGGGATGATGAAGTAAAGAGGTGGTTTGCAGTAGCCTCAGAGCCATGGATTGGTCGTGCGTGTGGTGGTTTGCAGCAGAGAGGCGGACTAGCGGAGGCTATGGAGCCACGCGAGGAGGAGCGGCACGCTTGTGGGGCAGGGGACCGAAACCTGAAGGTGTGCGGAGGAGGAGATGAGCCGTGAGGCCCACAACACCAGTCGTTGGCTGGAGCCTGGAGGGGTTAGGGTTGGAGGTTATCATTTTAGGAAATGGGAAACGAAGGGCTACATCCGGAGCGGGTTCCTGTGGTGTGGGTTCCTGTGTCCCGTCTAATTTGAAGAGGAAGGAGAGGAGTACGGCATGGGTTTTTGTGTCATGTTTAATTGGAAGAGGAGGGAGGGGAATATGGGCGGGCGGAATGGAGAGGGATTCCAAATTCAGTATTCATGGGCCGCCCAATCGGGCTTCAATCGGGCCGGGTCCTCGGGCCTCCTATTGGGCCATCATTCGAGCCGGGCTCTCGGGCTTAGCGGGCTGGGCCGACCCAAGCCCGAGCCCGGTCCGAAATAATTTTGGGCCTGGATATTTGGCCCTAGCCCGGCCCAATACTAACTTGGGCTTGGGCCGGGTCGGGCTTCGAGTTGGGCCGGGCCAGCCCAACCCAATGCTCATCCCTACTACAGTCTTCTATAAGCAGTGAGTATCGGCATTTGTAGTTCTGATCTTCCATATGTCTAACTGTATTCTTTTTATCACCAGGAAAAATGAGAAGTTGAAATGGATTATCCAATTTTTACAAGTATTGAAATCAATTTCAATATTTTTCCAGCAGCAACACATGAACATCTAATCTTTATATTATTAGTTAATATATGAAATTATAGTCTACAAATAAATGATAATATTAATTTATATAATGACGAATCTTTATTTTAGTGACATATTATTCGTTGGCATTGTATCAAATAGCGACGGAAAAAAAGCGTTGTTATGCATAGTGTCAAATAATAAGCTTTATATAGTGACAAAGAATCGTTGACATATCCAAATGGAAACGGTTTTTATTTGTTGTCAAATTTAATCTCATGACAGTTTTATTCGTTGTGGATTTAAATTGCTCAATGATTAGCAATCGTTGTTAAAAATTTAACAACGGCTTATATTGCAAAGATACTCGCAACGAATAACAAATTCGTCACAAGATGGTTTAGTGACGTTTTATTCGTTGTGCTCTTAAGAAAAAAACGTCACTATAGATCTTAATTGTTGTAGTGAAGCAAGATTCAAAATCTAAGTTCAAAAACCACTTATTCTCTATAAGTTTGAGTCTGTCAACGAATTTGCCTTGTACATGTATTTGAAAGTCACATTTTATACATGTACACTCTTGATACTCGATGTCACAAAATCCTATAAAAAAGAAGGTACAATAAGGGATGCCTATTCAAAAAATATAAATGCAAAGCAAAGATCTACCAAAGAAAAATCTACTCAAATAACCCAACTCTACCAAATAAGCCAAGTATCACATCAACGTTGCTACCCGTTTAAAAGAGGCTAAAGAGGCCCAGGGTTATTATCTGCTAAACGAAGAAAAAAAGAGACCAAAGGACCCAAGCGGTTTACGGAAAATCCCAGAAAATACAAATTCTCTACAATTTGCACCCGTTTTTTTTGTTAATAGATTCAAGAAATGAGAATAATCCTAAACTTAGAGAGAATAGATGCTTTTGATTTTTTGAATCTCTTAGTGCCATGCTTAAGGTTGTATGGTATACTCATCTCACAAGTTGGGAAGACTTATAATTTTCACACACAGTTCAAATTCAACTCAACGTTAAAGAGAATATTTGTTGATCAGGATGATCTAACTTGACCTAAAGATGGAATCGACTAGAATTGTTGAACTCAAAGAATGTTGAATTGAATACTCGAATATAAAAGGAGTCCGAATACATTATTAATCTAAAGGTTGACTCAGCCTTTGTTTGTTATTTATTCAGACTTGTCTTAGAATCTTAGGACTTTGTGGGTATGTATGGTGCAAGCCCCCTTTGTACCATCTCTAGATCTGTTTCTTTGTGCATGTCATTGTTTTGCTCGGAACAAGCAAGAGTTAAGTTTGGGGGTACGATAAATAAGTGATTTATCATGTTTTTATACCTTACATTGTGCAAAAAAATCGTGTGTAATTAATTGTATTTTTCTTGTTTAAGACATAATTATAATTCCATATTTTCATATGTATTGCATTCAAAATCAACAAAGATAATTGCATTATATTCCTCCCAGATTTACAAAAAAAGAAAATTACATTAATTTATTTTGTAATAAATATGGGCTCCAAGCTTATATTGAATTTCAAAGCGTTATTATTTTTATTTTTGGGCCTAGTTTGGAAGAAGCCCAAAGGGCTCTTATCCTTCTACATCTTCATTTGCAAAAAAAACGACACTACAAGACAAAATAGCTAACGTCAATTGACATCAACAACACAAAAAAAAATAAAAAATAAAAGAGATGTTGACATCAGCACCCTTAGGGGTTGACGTCGGCCCCCGTCTTCCTCCCCACGACACACATTGTTACCTCCCTTTCTCTTGTTCGTTAACAACCACCCTTGCCACTCGTTCTCCCCTCGCACTCAATGACGAGGTCATTGGCCTTCAACCTAATGCCAACGACTCTGCCTTTTCATCTCCCTCGTTTCTATATATAAAGCGAGGAGGAGAACCCATGAGAGAGCTCTCGATCGCCACACAACTTCGCTGTCATCGCTGCCTTTCTCTGTAGGCACCCACCATCTCCTCACCACCATGCCTCCTTCATCACCTCCACAAGCCTCCAAATCTGCCTCCCAGAGCTCTTCCTTCGTGTCGCCACCCCAAAGGATGACGAAGAAGGGGTCCCAGAGACCCCTTCGTAATTTCGTGTCTTTTTAGCTTTTTTATCATTTTGAACCTGTCTATAATTTTGTAAGACATTGATCTAATTCATGAAATTTCTCCAATTTTGCATTTTATATTCTCAAAAATTGCAATTGTTTCTTGAAAGTTCAACTTAATTACAATTTAGTCCTTCAAGGTTCATTCTACAATTTCTTTAAAGTTTATTTCTTTTCTTGTAATTTACCCTTTAAGTAATTTTTTATTTGGTAAATTTTGTTCTTGTCAGTTACTTTTCTGTAATTGCATTTATACTCCTAAAATGTTTTTAAAATTCAAAACCCTATGTTTACGAAAAATTATACAATTACTACTGCATTTTTGATAAATCATTAAAAAATAGTCAGAAACTCCAAAAAAATCATCGAAAAATCTACAAGATCCTAGAAAATTTTCAATATATTAGAATTATTTTTATTAGATTATGACTTTATAAAATAAAATAAAAATTAAGAGAGCTCATCTTGCATTTTTGCCAATTTCAAAGTGAACCTCTTTCCAAAATTTTTGTTATTTTTGTCATATCCCTGTATTCGACCTTTGACCTTGCCACTGTACTATCTAGGAGTTATTTTTACTTATTCATTATTTACTTATCTAAGAATGTTGAGAATTGTGTGTGTTCACAACGATAACTAAAATTCACATCTTAGCACACCGATTTTCGCGCTTTAAGTGGCAGAAGATCAACGGATCTTCGATGGGAGCTCTAATGCTCTTCCATTGTCCATTGGCTTAATTGAAGGTCAGAGAAGTTTCATCATATGCTAGAGAAGATGGATGAGGTTTGATGAAGTAGAGGTAATGGATGGAGTGGTGCTTCAACAAGGGTACACCGGAGGTAGAGCACTTGGTCGGAGAAGCTTAGAAGCTTCCAATCATTGAAGAATCCATGTACCTATAGGGGTTCGCAGTATAATTGAAGTAAATGGATTTGAATTGAGGGAGAATTAAGGTAATATGGAGACTAATCAGAATAGTAGGAGATGGAGCCTTATTGGGTCTTCTTCCTTGCATGAAGAAGATTGGATCGATGTGAAGAAAGGTTTGGAGAACGATGAAGTGCAATCGGGGTGGTGTGAGAAGATGTGAGAGATGTCGTGAAAGTGCAGAGCAAATCAAATTGGAATGAGGGTGCGTGTGTGTTGAATGAAAAGGAAGAAACTTAAATGATGATAATAATAAGAGGTTTACCTGGAGAATGGAGGAGGTGAATCGAGACGAACTGAAGCATGGGGACGAAACTTAGAAGCTTCAGACCGCGTCTTCGCTCTGAAACACTTAGCAAGCATAGAGCTCAAGCGCCAGTTGGAATCAATGCTACGACATGGTTCAATCATCGTGGATCTTACGGGAGGAGATGGTTGTCATTGCTCAACTACACTTCCTCTCTCGATCACAAAATGGAAAGAAAGGGGCTTGCTGATTCCTCATGCAAGGGTGGCTGCTTTCAACTGCTGACTCCCCCTCGATTTTTTTCAAGGAGCAGTTAGGCGGAGGTGATGGTTTCAACCTTTGTGGGCTTACGGAATGCTATCGAGGAGAAGTTGGTGAAAGGAGTCAAAGGTGCTTCAAATGGTGTTGGAACAAGGGAGACATGACACATGTAGAGGGAGAGGTTATTAAGGTAAGAACGATCAAAGAGGAGGTTGGTCAGGATGACAAGTTGTTAGATCGATAGGTCCAATGAACTTGATCAAGGTGTGATGTAGTGGAGAGGATCGTCTGATCAGATCAGGCAGCTCTAGAAAAGACAATCTGGAGGAAAGAGAGTCTTCTGATAAAATGATCAAACACATGTGTTTCTAGGAGAGATGATATAAAGGGTCGGGTCACATGGCGCACACAGAGGCGGCCATGTGGCCCAAAGAAAAATTAGAAAAATTTAGAAAATAAATCTAAATAAAAACATATTAGTAAATTAAGTTAAAATGAAAAGCATTCAACTCTGAAAATTCTATAACTTTTCAAGATCTACAATTTTCATATAAACCTCAAAATCAAAATACATAATACATTCATAGTAATATTTTTGTAAGTATTTTTTACACATTTTTATTGGTTTTAAATATTTTTGTATTTTTAAATAAGAATTAGTATATGATATATTATGGACAATATTACTCTAATTTTTATATGTTTTTGAATATATAGGAAACATAGAAAATAAAGAGAACATATAGTCACATATGTACAAGAAATTAAGACCTTGTTTATTTATAAAAAACTAGCACTAAATATCGACAAAATAGATACTGTTAATTATATCTTATTAATTGTTTTGTTAACTATATATGCTAAGATAAAGTGATAAAAACTCAATATAATGTTGATGAATATGTGATTCATTCGTAGGGAAAGGCAAAGTAGAAGAGGAGGATTCCCGGTGGTCATGGGAGCCGCTATAGGATGATGAGAAGTGTTGTGAAAGGCCAATGTATTGAGTTCCGCCTTGCTTTCTTTGTACGGAGGCACAACATGCCTTCTCTTTTTTCTATTAAGTAACATATACGACACCGCAACATGATCCGTAGAGGTATACGGAGTAAGAAGCCCATGAGAGGAAGATGAGCACGAAGCAACAATAAAGTGAAATGTAGTGGTCGGTTCATGCAGCAAGGCTCCGCGGTCAAAATCTCAGCTAACCAATCAAGGTAGTTAAGTTGCTAAAACTCGTATAATAAGCAGAGTAGTCAAAGATAAGAACAAAATAACATATAATGCTCAAACTCTGAGTGCAAGCTCATGAGAAAGTGGAACAATGCCTTATTAGAATATTAGAGTTATCAAAGAATGGAGGCTCCAAGGTAGCAAGCTCTTCCCAATAGTCCTACACAAGCTAATGGACATTCTTGCATTTTTGCCTACAACATATGCTTCTTCGCATTTGATGGAACACACGAGGGGGTGTTGGACAAAGAGCAAGGCTTGACTGATATGCTAGCTATATACCTTCTTTTTCTCTTTATATATGATAATTAAGGTATGGGATGGTCTTGCTGATATGATTGTTGACTTCACTTTGACTATTAAGATAACTAAATGACTTTGTTCAGCCAAGTCTTCTGTATAATTAATAGTACATGTAGGACATGAGATGGAATCTACTTATATGAATCAATTGCCAATGGTGGTCTCCTCCTATAGAGTTGCATACATCATGCAACCATAGGATCTTGTGATAATATAATATCAAGTGGATCTAGGTGAACACATATAAGGGCACCTTAACTATGACCTAGAAGGAGAAAACTTGGAAATATGTCTAGGTGAGGTCTCTTGATACAACTCACATACCGACAACTATATATTGATATTTGGAGTGCAATCGATCGAAAAAAGTATACACCTCGTGTTTGAGACCCTAACAAGAGATGATAGTTACGGAGTCAAAGCCCCTAGCAAAGATTGGATGGTATTAGGCAACTGTCGAAGGAAGAAGGGAGTCAACCAAAACCCACATTCAGTGTGCAGAGTAATAAGGTGGCTAAGGTTTGTTTTCCTTCTTCTATATATGGACTATGAGTTTGAGGATGATGTCAAAGCACTTCCTACATTCCTTAAAGTCTAGGAGTATTAGTAGTGGGATCAAGGCCCCCTTATAATTATCAAGAGGTATTTACCTTTAGTATTGATTAACTGTCAATTGAATAAGTTAAAATTGTATCATTGTAATATGAGCCAACGACAATTTATCAAAACTACGTAAAATAATATCTGCGGATAGGGTGTGATTTTATTTTTACCTAGATAAGTCCAGGATCGAACATGAGGACCCGAGCTAATTAGGTTGCCTAACATGGTTCAAATACCTAAGTTCAGGAACCTAATGCAATCCAGGTCAATGATGATGATGAAGATGTATGCATGATATTTTTAGTCTTTTTATATGCAATTTGATTAACATGCTACAAAATGAATGCTTAATGATGCAACACGCAAGTATACATGATACAAAAACTATTCCTCATTTAAATCTTACTCATGATATCTAATTAATTTCATATTATGGTCCAAATCATATGTCGCTTCAATTTTATAGGTTCATTCAAATGTCTTAACAAATGATGCTCTCTAATCATTTAAGGTTCATTTAGCAATCAACCATGATAATGATGATGAAAATTAAACAAATTAGTCTCCGAATTAAATAACAAATGTATTAAAAAAGTCAAGGTACAGTTATTGCATTAAATGAAGCTAAGATACATTGATGGCATACACGCCAATATGTAATAGTCAACACACTTCTCTAATTAATCATTTGAAAATTACAAGTCACGTCAGAGAATAAAATATATCATATTAAGGACAATTTCAAAGCCTTAAATGAGACCAATTTCACTGAATTTAGATATCAGGTCCTCAAGATATTAAGTAATGAATCCACGAGTTAAAACACAAATTTGATTAAACAATACATAAAACATCATAATTCAATCCAAAATAGATTAAATAATAATAAAACAAATCTGTAGAGGCTTATTTGCAAAATATCAGGCACACAGGACTGTATATGTCAATAAATAAACCCGACGAGGCTTTTCTGCAAATCTCCCAAGGTAGCACGTGAGGGGTGTCCATCTCTCTGCTTTGATGCTAGGTTCGTGTGGATCACCTGGCTCAGACCACGTGGTTGTATCAGGAGTCTCGGGTCTCGACTTGGTCCTACTAAGGCTGCATGTGTGGAATGGAGCCTTGATTCTATTTTGGACCATAGGATCTAATCAAAATGATTTGATCCAACAGTATATGTGGCTTAGTGCAGGAGCTCCTCATTGACTCTCCTCGCATGGCAGTGCAAGGGTTGGCTTCGGTGACCTTGTTGCTCCTCCCATGTTTTCCGAGGACCTCGATGCCGGTCAAAGCGGATGGCCGGAGTCCTGAAAAAGTTGGGTAAGGGTCTAGGAATCCTCGAAGATAACCTGATCCTCGTGTTGACTCCTCCTCGTCGGAGGTGGAGGAGCAAATTGTATAAGTTGTGTGAACTCCAATCAATGAAGTTTCTAACATACCTGCGAATGTTAAGCTCAAAGCCGAAGCAAAGGGGAATCAAAAGGGGGCGAAATGTAAGCGAATAGAGGGTTGTTGGAGGAGAAGAAGGTAGGACCCTAAATGGTTCTTATTCCTTGTAAGAAGAAGAAGAAAAGCTCGAAGAGGGAGGAGAGACATGGAGGAAGATGAAGCGATCGGAGTGTTTGGTGAACGTGTTGGATGTGTGGCAAAGGTGGAGGAGTGATCACCTTGGAGAGAGGTTGTTTATTTGTGTGAAATTAATTTAGAGAAATCAAGAAGAGGGTGTTACTAGGATTCACTTGAGTAAGGAAGATGAAGTCGGGGTGAAGTATGCGTCTATGTTGGAGCTTCTATTGTTCCTAGATCTTCGCTTGACACACTCAGCGATGGTGTGAAGCTCGAGTAGTGCTAATCCGATGGCTGTGAAAGAACTAAGGATTGTGGATCTCACCGGACTCTATCTCTATCTTCGCTCAACTCGAAGGCTATCTGTTGTCACCAAAAGGTTGGAAGGGCTCGGAGAAGAGCCGTACATGGGAAGATCCTGGTGACGATTGGCCTCCAACTTGGTTTTATGAAGGTTGTGGTTGAGTCGAGGCAAAGGTTTCAATCACTGGTGGTTGGTGAGTCTGAGGTGGACGACAAGGATGGAGAAGTTGGTGAAGATGAGGGACGAAGGAGCATCATTGTGGTACTGGAATTGTGTAGTGAGGGAACGTGGATCAGTAAGGATAAATTGGAGAAGAGCCGCAGACGAAGAGGTGCGATGTCTGGAGGTGTAAATGGGCGGAGGTTGACGTTAAACCTCAGCCATCTGATCTCGTGATCAAACGATTGAGATAGATGCTGGTTTGGATCAATTGGGAGCATCTGATCAAATGATCGAAGGCTCCTAATGGGAACAGGTGTGGTTTGAAGCCGACTGTCCGATCAAAAGGTTATACAACTGAGGTTGCAAGAGATCGGGGTTGAAGAGCTGGGTACGTGGCTCACTCAGATAAAGCCACGCGACACAATCAGAGAAAAGTTAAATGAAATAGTTTAAAATGAAATTAAAATAATAAATGAAGTCAAATTAGAAAGTGTTCTACATTAAAGTTGTGCATCTTTTCAAGATCTACAATTTTTCATGTAGAATATAAAAACAAAATACATCATATATACATACTATTATTATTGTAAGCATTTTTGGTACAAAATACTCATTTTAATTGTTTTTATTATTATTTTTTTGTATTTTTTAATATGAAATAATATACAATATATTATTTATAATATTACTCTAATTTCAAGGGATTTTTAATATCAAGATAACACATAAAATAATAAGAACAATCAACACAGCAATATAGTATTTAAAAAATTATTTATTTATAGTAATTAGTATTAATTATTTACGAACTGTCAAAAGTTAATTGTACTCATTTAATTGTTAATTGAATAGATTAAGATAGAGAGTTAAATAATACAACTAATATTGATGAATATGAGATTTATCAAGTATCCTACCTTTCTTCATGGCCTCACATCCACTTCCTGTATAAAGTCTGCCATGCAGGATTGTGAGTTGTTGTTCTTGTTAGTAGACAGCTTGTTCTATTATTAAGTTGCTTTAGTTTTTTGTTTTCCTTTCTTTTTTCTGGTTGAAGTCAAACACCTTCCTCCATTCTTGTGATGTTGAATCCTTTTCTGCCTTAGCAAATGAAGAAAGTGAGACAAGTAGGATCTCTTTCCGGTGTTCTTGAGGTCAGATAACCTTGAAAACTCGAGGAAACTAGTTGAGCAATTCCAAAAGTAACATGTTCTTAGTGGAGCTGGTATTGTTAAGGATGATGTCAATGATGTCTTAAACCTAGTCTCAAGAGAGACTTTGAGGTGGTAGACGCTAAAAATGGTCGAGCTTCTTATAGTTAGGATGTCGCACAACGTCCTATGTTTCTACCTACGATGCATCAAGTCAATAACTAGTGAGGATGAGTTCACTTATAGAGGTCCGGTGAGGTTGAGAACTGGTGGCCGACCATTAGTGGAGGGGAGCGATCATAGGAAATTGCACCCGAGGACAAGGTCAATGACAAGAAGACATTCACCTGGAGAGTGGTGGAGGTTTGAGAATTCTCAAATCGAAGTGAGTTCAATGGATATTGCCTAGGAGGAGGATTGACAAACTGCTTGAGGTGAGAAGGTATACTAGGCATGATGAGACATAGGACATGAAGAAGGTTCTGTTGTTGGTGGTGCTTGGAGGCCAATGATGATGATACAAAGTACGAACATGTGAACAACACTTTTTTTATATATCCCGTTAATTTTAACAGTCAAATTGATGGGAGTTAATCACAAGAAATTAGTCAATTTATAGGGGTTGTGGAATAAATATGAAGTATAGGCTTCTTTAGGGGTGCAATGGTCAGGACCTATCAACTTTAGAGGCCCGTCACATTTAATACACATGCGCTCATATTTTCACATCTACATGCACACCCTCCCCTATTTTATACGCATGCATGATACACACGTAGGGACGAAGCTAGAAAATTCTTCTTGGGGGGCTAAATTATTTCGAGGGGGGGGCAAATTATTTAGATATTATTCATATATCTTATCTTGTCATTTTAATCGTTAATATTTGAGGAGGAGTTATTATGTTGTAATGTGAGTTCAAAAGAGGTGTTGTAATTTTTTTTCAAATTTGTTCTTAAAATCCAACCTTATAGATATAATCTTTGAATAATGTTATGCATATCCTCCTAATTTCGGTCAAATCCAAGATCATTTTCTATTTTATAGCAATGATAAAAAATTTGATTCTCTTTTAAATGGGATTTAAGTTGTTTAAATATCGATTGAACTTTTAACCACCAAGATAAATTAGGAAATGTCATCAGATTTGAGTGAAATTTGGAGCATATGTAGAACATTAACGGAAGTTTCAATTTATGAGTTTAGATTTGTGGAAACGAATTCAATCTATAAGGTGAGCTTCCAATAACTTCATAATTGATTGAAACTAATATTGGGAAGGTATTTTTTTACAAAAAAATACCCATATAAAGTTATATTCGAACATAAATAATATCCATAAACATTATATTGACCAAATGATCCCTACAAAACTCCTCATATCATTGAAATACACATTTATTAATACGATATTAAGTAATACCATTAGATTTAATATGTTCAAACAAGTAACACTATAGAGATATATATATACCAATCCCTTATCATATTTGTTTATACATATTTTGACATTTGTACATGTATCTGCATACTAATTTAAAATCGACATAGTAAGAATAAGGTTGCAAACATGCGGATACAAGTATGTATCTGTATCCATATATGTATACACTAGAAAAATATGTAACCATATCCGTTTTATGATCCTAAAAAATGAGAGAGGTATCCAAATCCATATCTATATATTTAAAGAAATATAAAAGAAAAATTGTTATCTATACCATATATGCTAAAATAACAACTATACATCCGTGACGGTTTATGAACGGGTATGATGAGGGATATATACGGATATACAGTATCCGATTATGCACATCATGTAATGTTAACAGTTAATTATTATAGATAGATCATGTATATTGATTTCTTTGTTGAAGTACGCGGGGCTATTATAACATAACATATAAATTTTAATTATTTCATAGTGTATTTAGATCATGTATAATACTATATATTAAACACATATACATGGACTTAGTTGGGGGGGAGGCTAAGTCCCCACCCACCCCCTTCTCTCCGTCACTGTACACACGCCTTGCCTGAAAAGTCTTCTGTTTTTGTCGATAATTATCTTGCATGCAAGCACTGATTCTCAATGCTATTTCTCTCAATTTTTTATAAGGATCTATTTTTTCTTTGAGTAGGATCCGCGAAATTTCAGTAACGGCACTGTCTATAATTAAAGTTTTTTTTTAAAATCAGTATTACATGGAACCATTAGATTGGTCGGTCTGTTACCAAAGAAATAAGAGAAAGGTTGTGTTCGAATTATCGTATGCACTACAAAAAAATTTGTCTTTCTCGACATTCCAACGTAACATATACCACACTTGATCCAACCTAAGCTGACATATGTATAAATGCCAAAAACCTTTTTTGTCGATGTTGTATTACAAACGTAGATCGACGTTTAATTAAGCAGGCGTCATGGATCGGGTGAAACGTGAAAGCCATGGATGGGAATCTTTTCAGAACCCAAATTCGACGTTTGAAAGACTGTCAAGTTTGGTTTTATAATGCATTCTCTCGCAACCTTTGAAATTCTGCCCAACTCTCTTCTCTTCTTCCAACTCCCCATCGTTTCCTCCGTAATTAAGATCGGTTTGCCACATCGCAAGTTATTCTCCCCATTGCTTATGGTTGTTCTATCTGCGTCCCAGTCGACATCGGTGATCTGATCGTTGCAGTTGTGGTATTTTGTGTGTGGCTTTTTTAACCTCATCAGGTGCAATCAGATGATCATTTAATGTTGATAGGTATTTTTAATCTCATTCGGTGCAATCTGATGATCTTTGTGAGTAGGGATGCAAACGGTCGGATACGGATATGAATACGGATATAGATATTACCGTATCCTTATCCGTTTTCTAATACGAATACAGATGCGGATACGGATATTGACGGATATTAAAACTATATTGCCATATCCTTAAAAAACGGATACGGATGTAAAACAGATACTGATCGCATATGAGTAATGTTAGAAATACTCTATATAATCGACTTAAATATATAAGAATTGGATGAAAAATATAACATATTAATTTATTAAATGTGTTTGTATAATAAAAATTAAACAAATATGGTAAAAGAAGGTATAGAATTATGTTATATAGGGTTGAAAATAAATATATAACTATATTTGTATACGAAAACGGATATACGGATACGGATACAGATGTTTACGGATATCAAAATTATATCCAGATCCGTATCTGTTTTAAAACAGATACGGATAAGGATGTAAAAATCTGTATAAAACGGATACGGTGACAGATCGGATACGGATATATCCATAACCGTTTGCATCCCTATTTGGGAGCGTCAAAGGTAGTAAGCCGCGATCATCAGCTTGTTGGCACCCTAAAACGATTCTCCCCGTTATCTGCATAAATTAGATGCATAGGAACCATTCAGTAGAGTATATATCATATATGATTCCTCCCCGTTGGCTCTCACTCTCCTTAGCAACCGCCAAGTCCACCTAGAAGGTATGGATTTCCATGGTTATAGTGAACATAGGATGCTAGATGGTCCCCTTGCCTTGGTCTACACTAGCTCCTGAGAAGTCTGCGAGGACTTCCATTCGTGAAGATCAAGAAGGAGGTTGTGGTTATGCAATTCTAAATCTAGCCTATCCAAATATGACTAAAATCCCATGACCTCTCACATACAATTAATGAAGTAATGGTACATTGAACCAAAGGTTTTTGACAAGATAACTTTCGAGCTCCTTGATAAATGGATAACTAAAAGTTGTTTGCCACTAGCAAGAATGGCCAAATCCAAATATGAGTCCTAATGCAGCCTAATGCTACCCCCATTAGAGCATCCTTCAATACAGTTCATTTGGTTCAATGAGATAAGTTATGGGAGGACTCGAGAAAGTCTTGATGCCAACTGCTCGGAGAAAATTTTATAGTTCACATTGTAACAAGAGAAATGACTACTAGGGGCTTTGAAATCATGCCAAGAAGACTTGTAGATGACAAAGATAGCCCAATATATGCTAAAAAATGATGTAAAGGTCGTAATGGAATTCAACTCAAGGAGAAAATTGTTAAGATTATAGTCGTATTAAGATTAGGAATCATATAATCCTAATGACAATTGAGTTGTATTTTATGTGCAATCCTTATGGGAATAAAACTACGGGTTGTAGTTGGGCTATATAGAGCCTTTACACTACAACAAGAGGACCACGACAATAATGTCTCCTGGAGGTGGTGTAGTATAGAGAGACTTTTACTCTTCTTCTTCTAATAATAATAATACTTCTTCTCCGAAGGCTACGGGAGCTAACCGTTCACCGTCAGATCTTAGTCTCATTCTTCATATGCTTCCATGTCAGTGATTGAGCATCTGCATCCAATGACTTTCAATCCCCAAAAACTTATATTAAGGTTGAAAGCAATATCGGAAACACCAAGTGAAGAACAAACTCACATTGAACCCTTCAATGGAAAGAATAACTTCACATTCTGTTCACATTCTGTGAACACCAAGTGAAGAACACACTCACATGAGGGACTTGTAAAATCTTTCCAAGAAAAAGAAAGGGATTTTTACACCTATAACCCTAAGTAACTTCGCAATTACAATCATAACCATGCATAATCGTGAATTATACCTAAACCCCTAAATAAATGCTCTGTTTTACACTCACAACCTTCTGTTAGTTGAGTTCAATAACTCAATCAGATGATTGAGTTAATCTAATCTGCCCATCATCTAACGGTAAGAATTAATAAAAAGAAACAAAAAAAGATGTGCGAGGCAGCAGGGGTTGAAGGCCTCGGGGGAGGAAAGCCGCCATCTCGCAGTAGGAGAGGTGCACGTGCTTGTCCATCCTCCCTGATCGCAACAGTGCCGGGTCGAGCTTCTCCACGTGGTTAGTGATGAAGACCATCAGTTTTTCTCCCACGCACGTCGACCACAACCCATCCACGAAGTTGAGAACGCCCGACAGGCTCACCGTGTTGTAGCTCCCGCTAAGTGCGTTTTCTCTCCGCCGCCTCTGTCCCTGACGACCACTCTCGAGTTCGTCCTCTGCTTCCCTGCTACTCTCGTCCTCATCTTCAGGTTTGATGGGTTTCTTCTTGCGGCTGGATAGATCGAGTGTGCAGTTGACGTCCTCGACCACAATGACACGCTTGCTCGATGTGGTAATGAGGAGCTTGCGGAGCTGGGAGTTGCTGGTCACCGCAGAGAGCTCGAGATCATATATGTCAAACTCGAGGTAATTCACGATGGTGGCAATGAGACTGGTCTTACCGGTGCCAGGAGGGCTGTAGAGGAGGTACCCCGCTTCCACGGGCGGTCCACTCTGATATAGTACTCTTTCTGGCAGACAAACTTGTCGAGGTCAGCCTTGATGTGTCCCACAGTGTTAGATCTATCGCCAGTGTCTCGAAGAATGCAGGGTGCACGAACGGTACGGAGGACCAGTGGCAGTCATTGTCCTCGGCGGAGCGGTTAGTGTAGAGGCGGTGCTACCGGTTGCGGAAGCGGATGTTGGCAGCCTCCTCCATGACGTAAGGGAGGTAGTGGGAGTTGAAGGAAGACTTGAGACGGCGGTGGAAGGAGAGCTCATAATAGCGGTGCTCGTGGGCGAAGAAGCGGGAGGACTTGTTCTCGATGGAGTTGAAGGACCAGCGGATGAGAATGCCCGGGTAGGAGCCATCATCGAGGTGTTGTGTGGTATCCATGGTGAAGAGGGTGTGGGGCTTCGAGGAGAGTTGATCACTAGCTGGCTCGAGCAGTGGATGATCGGCATGAGCTAGGGGAGGCTTCGACCAAGGGGAGAGGGGCGGACATGAAGAGAGGATGATATTTTGTAAATAAGAATTATCTTAATGGGCAGTTTTATCTTTTTTAACGAAACCGTCAAATATAATGGAGGTCCTAAACGGAATATAACACGGGGTTATGTCATGTAAGAGTTAAGCATTACTCGGAATTTCTTATGTAATTCACGATTATACAGGGTTATGATTGTAATTGCAAAGTTACTAAGGGTCATGGGTGTAGAAATCCCCAAAAGAAAAGAGTTAGAGAATTAACACGATTATACAAGGTTATATTTCTATGAATCTCAAGGGACTATAATTCCAAATCTTCGACAATTACCTATTTATGAAGAAAAAGTTCTGTACAAGACAAATCTCGAGATGTACTTAGATGAATTTAAAAATATACTGATAGATGTGCTCACACTAGCAGAGGAGAATATAAAAGGAGAACCGCTTCTCAAGGAGGAGGATAAGGCACTCATCTTATTGAGTCCCTTCCTTCTTTCTACGATCATATTATGGTGATGTTGCTCTATTGATATCATTTGAGTCCTAACCATATGTAGTGATGATCCTAGTTGAAGAATCATTTTTTACCCCTCCATCAGAAGGGTGGGTGAAGCCCCCCATCAGACCATTTCCAACTAACATGGGGGTTTCACTGCCTAAACAACTTGGGGTGGTTGGGGGGGGGGGGGTTAGGGGAGAGCAGGTGCCCACTCCCCACGCGAGGGTTGACCGGGCAACGCCTACATCTTGAAAGGAATTTTTACTTAGTTTATCAGATCCATCGATCATTGGGATCTGTTTGTAACAGAAATACTATATGAACTCCCTAGGGTCAAGGTTCTCAACATCCTCTATTTTCCACTTCTCTGCATAGTGAAAACAATCATTGTCGTCCAAGGGCGTAGACGGGTGACATGTGCCAAGAGCCATAGTTAGTTGCTGTTTCCATTGTAAACCTTGTAAATCCATGTAAACGTGGATTGCATGTCTGTATTTATGTGTGTTCTCTTCCGCTTCCCGCAATATGCTCTATGACAACATCATGGTAGATGAGACAATTGCTTTGTGCTTATGAATGGGTCCCAATGAAGGTCAATGGGTGAGGCGAGAAATGACGAAGATCTTGTGCTAACAACTACTTAGGTTGTTGTAGTTCAAGGGAGATAATGTTTAGGGCCTGTTTGGTTGCAGGGTTGGGAAGGGTTGGGCCAACCCAACCCTTCCCAACCCTCCAACCAAACAGCCCAATCCTCCTCACAGTTTACTATTCACAGGGGTACCCCTGCCCAACCCAACCCTGCCCAACCCTGCAACCAAACAAGCCCTTAGAGGTTGATCTACATCATGAGGTCCAATCAGATTCTTTTATTTTAAGGAGGAGGGTCATAAAATAGTATATTTTCAGAGATGGAAGGAGGAGAAAGGCAAGAAGAGGGATATTTGAACTTAGATAAAGAGGATTCCACCGACTTGCTAACATACTCTAGAGATGAAGGAAGATTGATGATGTCTTTCTGGACTCGACATGTTCAGATCATGTGTCCTCATTCTGGTACTTGTCCAATACATATAAGGCGTACAATGATGCCATGGTCAAGATGGTAGGTGAAGAGGTTTACCAACGTCAAGGGATCGAGTTGGATCAATGCAACAATTGTGCATGTTTAATCGAACGGTACAAACTCTGAGAGGTGTTAGACACATTGTAATGTCTCGTGCTTAGGTCCTCAGTCCGTTAACAAAGAAAATTGGCCCTAACAACATGTTAGGTCGAGCTTAGTCGAATGGACACATTAACAACCAACCAAAATGCTTAAGGTCAAGTTGTGAAGTAGTAATCCCCCACCTCTCATAACCCACTCTGTAACTTTGTGAGTTTTAGATATGAGACTATTGGATTTGAGGTGTTACAACCTCCCCTAAAACTGATCCTAACAACTTGTTGGATTCGAGCCCAGTCTAACAGACCAGTTAACAACCACCCAAAATCTTTAATCGTAAGTAATCAAGTAGTAATCCAACCTCTTATAACCCATTTTAAAACTTCATGAGTTTTCGATGTGGTACTATTTGGGTTGGGATGACTTCAATTTGGTGGGTCAAGCAAATTTGTAATGTCCCGGGCTTGGATCCCCGGTTGGTTAACGGAGAGAACTGACTCTGACAACTTATTGGATTCAAACCTAAATGGACCCGTTGACAACCATCCAATATGCTTAAGACCAAGTTGTCAAGTAGAAATCTCCACCACTTACAATCGATATCGACACTTTGTGAGTTTTAGATGTGGGACTATGTTTGGGGGTTGGGATGTTAGAGACACTTGTATAGTCAAGAAGAATTCAATTTCACTAGGAACGTTGGACACATGCGACATCGACTCACCATTGGAGGAGTCATAAACTCAGAGCAAACAAGGGAGCATACATAGTGATCCATGGAACAAGGATGCCCAACATGGTATATAGCTCGAAGGAAGGGTCATGATAAGTGACGGAGCTCTAGTTATTCTCAGGATGAGTAGTTGATGAATCTCAAATTCATCACTCTAAATCTCATTTATTAAGCTCAAATCCCCTAAAATCAACAGCATTTCGACATCTATTCTGCATAATTAGCATTCGTGCATGTTTTCGTAAGAATTGTATTTTAGCACTAATTTCTGCACAAAATAAGAAGACAAAAATGACATGTAAATAGCCTAATTTCCCCGATTTTTAACCCATTCATACTAACTCCGAATAAGCTAAAAACACTTCCACTACGTACATATCACTAACAAGAATAAAAGAAAATTACAAAAAAATAACTAACCCAGATAAGTGGACCAAAAACCCAAACCCTAGTTTCAAGATTTTCGGACTAAAAACCTCATATCTTCCTCATACAGTGTTTGTTTTAATCCTACTCATTTTGAACTAATGTACATTCAATTACCTTCAAAACAAGACCAAGTTCAAATGAATCGGAGCTCATATGGAAAAGTTGGGTTTTGGGCCTCTTTTGTACATATATTTTGGCTGATTTTGACCTGATATTTTATGTACATATTTTATTAAAATCCAAAAAAATAGACAAATATGTAATTATTTATATTTGATTTTACCATATTTTTTCCGGATTTTTATCTCATTTCAAAATGACATAAAAATTATAAAACCCAAAAATCAAGGTATTCTATGTGCATAGGATACCCGAAAAATATCATTTGTGCAATTGATCGATTTTGATGTCTTCATGAAAGTTGTAGATCTCATCGAGACGAGCAATTTTTGTGAATAAACTTTTTCGATCCGAGGTCGTTTACTATTTGTTTATGATTTTACAAAAAATTTATTTTCTGAATTATCTGGTGCTGACACGTGGCAGCTCCTGGAGCTGCCACGTGTCAACTATTTTCGACATTATTTTATTTCATTTTTAATAAAGAAATTATTAATTAAAAAATTAAAAATAACAAAAATAATAAAAATACCACGCATGTGCGTCGCACGTGCCTCCCAGGCACGTGCTCCGCACATGCTCCCTTTCTCTCCCCCAGCCACCACATGGCGCACGCTTGGCCGTCTGATCTTGGCCGATCGGACGGCCACTGTGCGTCATCTTCTCCAAGCGCCTCCCCCTTTGGAAAGCGACCGCCGCCGCCCGCGATTTTCTCTCTGCCGCCCCTGCAAAATCGCACCGGATCTCACAATCTCCGACGATGAATCGCCCATCCACGATTCCAATCAAATCGCCAGCAATTGATCTCCCGATCTCATATCTTTGTCGCGAATCTCACTCCCCCGCAACCTATAAAAGACCTCCGTCGACCTTCGTCTTGATCATCCGCCGATATTATTCATCTTCAAGGTATCGCCGGTGGTGACAGCCCGGCGAACCTCCTCTCGTAGCGAGATCCAAGGCCTAGCCCTCGTTACAGCGGCGACCTCATCCTTTGTTGCCTCGCTCCGGCCATGTGCCGTTGAGCCAAGTTATCCTCCGACGACTTACGCCTTCTTCGACCACTACGGTCGACAACGACGCCGCGACGACACCTCGTTCGTCTTCACTGACTGTCACCGCCAGCATCTTGGAGCTCATGCGCCTCCGAGCCTTCATCTCCAGCAACCTAGACAACCAGCCCTCCTCCGTTCTGGGTCGATCCATCCAACAACCGCCGTCATCTTCACCGGCAACTCAACCATCCCCGACCCCCCGCTCCGACTTCACCAACGCAAACAACCGCCTGCGCCAACCACCATCTTCAAGCTCCAAAACCGCCGCAGTCCGCCTCAACCAGCCGGGCGGTGGTCCCGAGGCTCTCCTCACGCACGTGGCACGTGACAGGAGGGAACGACGTCAGCCGCCCAGGTCACGTGCACCACACGTGACCGTGGGTTATTTACAGAGACCCCCTAGGTTTCCTCCCATCTACACCGCAGTCCAAGGGTCACGTGCACAGCACGTGATCACTTGGTTATTTACAGAGAAGCCCTCAGGAGTCCTCCATTTCATGCTTCAGCCCAGACGACCAGAGGGCACGTGCTGCGTACGTGCACCTCTGGAACTTTTGCAAGACTTTCCACCTCAATTGCTGGTAATTATATTTAGGTCCCCCTCTGCATATTTATTTTTTATATTTATTACGATTATACCCTTGTACTCCCCATTGAGTTTGGACCTCTATTCGACATTATTTTATTATTCCAAAAATAACATGTTTTTTTATCATTTAATTCTCTACGTTTTGACATATTGTGGATATTTTTTAGATCATTGGATAATTAATAATTAATTGCTCTGTGGAAATTTGCATATTTTGCCCAATTTGTGCTAAAATTCATATTTGATTAACCGTTGCTCTAAAAATTCCTGAAAAATCACATATTGTAGAGTTAATTGTGCTTGATTATCCCCAAAAAGATTTGCATTTGCATACATATTTACCCTGTAAAATTCATTTTGCATATTTCAGTATTTGATTTTTAATAGGTATTAGATCTTACATTCTCGAGGTTTAGGATTTTTCTGAGATCGATCACCTAGTGTAGATCTTATATAATTTTGTTCCTTGAAAATAATTAGGTTTAATATTTATTATAATTAAATATTAAAATTCATTTTATTTGCATTTAAAAATTTATAAAAAATTCATATTGCATTCAAAAATTCCAAAAAAAATTACACTGCATTCATTTCACCATATTTTACATTGTGGCCAAATTTCATATTTTTCGGACATCGTTTGAACGTAATATATTTTAGTCCCTAAAATAGGCCAAAATTGCATTTTGTATCTCTTAATACATTGAAAATTCCATAAAAAGACCGCCTCGAAAACCGTACACGAACTTTGATAGACAGAATTCTAGGTTGTTCCTTTGCCTCCTTGTGATCGACCTTGGGACTTGCCCAAGTGAAATAAACATAAAATCGCATTAATAAAATTAAAGAACATTTTGTGTAGTTATTTTCTTAACCGATTCTGATTGCCGCCTACAACGCACGACAAATCATTTTAACACGATAAATAAAAACAACTTCTTAACTCAGCATATCCGGACTCGTCAGTAGTATAATGACGGAGTAGCAAATTACCGCCACCGCTACTGCAGAAGTACGTAAAAGGATAAGCGAGTGTGGTTCACTTTACTATAGGATGATGACGTAATCTCTAGTCACACGAGATATGCGACACTATCGTACTACATTAGGAGGTGCAACACTAAGTTATGTGAGTGTGCTCGAGTGGGGGCATGTGAGGGCACCCAAGAATGTAGGGATGCAAACGGAAGCATACGGATACAGATATAGGCATTACCATATCCTTATCCGTTTCAAAATATGGATACAGATATAGATACGGATATCATACGGATATCAAAATTTGAATACCGTATCCTTAAATACGGATACATATTCGGAATCGGATAATCATGATTCAGATACGGATATTTAAGAAACAAATACGGATTATCTTATAAATATTAAGTGCCTCCTCATACTTTTAATTAGAAATGATGTATTTACGAACTTGTGATTGATGGACGACTAACCCTAAATTAAATAAACTTACACTGTTACATAATAAATAAGAAAATAAATTAAAATATTGAATGAAATAAATTGAAGAGCATATAATAAAATTCTATGATGACGTACCTCTGTCTTCCTTCATTTGAAATGTTTTCAAAATATAGGTAATATTATAATATTGTAACCAACTAATAAGATAAAGGTGATATGGTATATTTCATGAAACAACATTATGATACATTATAAAAGTTTATTACTTTTTTTTGACATTTCATGATGAGATACAATTTCGTGTCAGAGCTACATTGAGGCATGCAAAACATTTGTGAAGCTGAAATATTACTGAAAATATGGATAATACGGATATCCGTATCTGTATCCATGAAATATATATATATATATATATATATATATATATCTGTATTCGTATCCGTATACGGAAAAAAATCTATAATGGTATCCCTATCCGAATCCGTATCCGTATCCGGTAAAATCCGAAAATGTATATCCGTATCCGCGTAAAAGCGGATACGGTAGCATACAGATACAGATATATCCGTATCCAGTTGCATCCCTACAAGAATGGGTGCGACACCAAAAGGCAATGAAATCCTACCGAGGAAACTTGCAGATGACGTGGATAGCCCAATGTAGACTCAAAATGATGTAAAGATCATGATGGTTATTCAACTCAAGGGATGGATTGTTAGGATTAGAGTCATGATAGGATTAAGAATCCTATGGGATTGAACTTCTTATCCTAATAACATTTCGGTTGCATTCTATGCATAATTCTTAGTGGAATAGGCCTGTGGGTTTCTAATTGGGTTATATATAGTCATATAGAAGGGGGACGGTTGCATTGCTTCCACGTACTACAATAAGAAGACTGCCACAAGAATGTAACCCCTAGACAGAAGAAGAAATAAAAAGAGAAGAGAGGGAAATAGTGAGGAAATAAAAATAGTTATACTTGTTCTTCTTTTAATGACCTTTATTCTTCGAAGGTTACGATTTAGTCTTATTTTTCATGTGCTTTTGTGGTGGTGATGAATTATGTATCCGCATCTACTTCCGTCATCTTTGTATCCTCAACAGTTAATATCCAGACCGAAGGCGATTTTGGGTCATCGTCTTGTTCCCAACATTTCGTATCAAAGCAGAAGTGAAACCGCATTCGGTCCCAATAAAACCATTGGACCCCGGTGATTTTGGTTGATGAGGTAGAGCTAAGAGCATTCCAAATTTTGTTTATGTGAATAGGTCACCAATGTCGTCCAGAGTTAATTTGCAACATCAAGGGGTTTGTCCAACAAACAACCAATCAACTCCATAGTGCAATGCTTGCCTCCCTAGTAGCAAGATGCCACTCCGTAAACAGTTCACTTTTCTCCTTTGCCAAAAGTTTCGATATGTGTTTCTACATCGAGTTCTAGTTGGGCACGGTAAGCATCATGCATCGAGCATTCCTCAACACATACGAGGTCAGCACCTAGCTACAACGACTACATCTTTAACCCATCTTTTAGTCTTCCTCTTTGCATTAGTGATCATTGTGACAATCGACATGCCACAACTATCATCCTCGAATGTTGGTGTCATGTAAGATGATGTCGCAATAGGAGAGATCTCGAACGTGTGGTCACAAGCGTCGCTTGTGGCGGCGATTGTGCCCAGGACTGAAGAACCAAAGATCCGAGAAGGCGATGCATTAATACTAGGAAGATGTATCTCGAGAAAAGCTTACATGGTCGATGATGAGGCAGTCGTGCTAATTTGTGTTTATTCTCTCATGACATTATATATACACTTCGGACTATGTCGAGGGGTTGATCCATATCCCTAGAATAAAGAACATTAGTAAAGAGTCCTTATATTCTTAAAAACATTAGCACTTTTTTGATGATATGCGAACTCTTAATTTTGAACCCATTTTTATACTGAGGAATTTTTGTTTGTGAATTATTTTAGTATGTGTTCAACTACACATTTTTTCTACTACATACCTCGACGACGTTAAGTAAATGTTGACTTAAGCTAAGCCGAACTTTAAACATGGCTAACTCAAACGTTTTATAAACGTTGACTAAGCATTAGACTATTATTATATTCTAATGCAGCAATGATTGTCGACCACGCTAAAGGTTGCATTTATTCCAAAGCACCTCTATCTAATTTCTATCAGCACATGATCCGTTTATATGATTTCATTGTCGTTCAAATATGCAATAAGCAACAAATCGTATATGCTATGACATTTGAGTAGATTTGTTGTGTTGTGCTAGTACTAATATATATATCAATGGTACCAACATGCTCATTAAATTCTAGAGTTGAATTTTAAATGTTTGTTTTCCTCTAATTTTCTATTTTTTGTGCGCATAGTTGACTTGGACCAAGTCCTCTCAAACGTGACAATAAGGCAACCTTAGCTGTTTCTATTGTTTTGCCAATAAAACAAGAAGAAGAGGAGACTTTCTCTCAAGTCCCAATTAAATGGCATTTACGATATCTCTTGTTCACTTTGTATGCTAGATATTTAGTATATAGACCCCAAATCATACTCGAAATATAATCGAAGCATTTCACGCCGAGGGAGATTTCATGTCAAACAAATCTCTCGTTTTTAAATGGAACTATATAAATGAAAGTGTAAGAGGTAAAGGTAAATATGGAATTATTAAGAGAAATACGGTAGGAGAAGCATGTATCAAATGGACGTTTGATACGATATTATGAAATTATAGTAGGTGGATCAGTTGTTGCAGGTGAAGGGAATATGGTGTAAATGATGGGAAAATATGGTAGGAGACTAACAAGTAACAGACTGCTGTACTATTGAGGATTTTAAATAGATGGTCTAATAAATACATAATCGAGTCATAAATTCATCTACAAACGTAATTTTTACACATAAGATACATCTAAAGCATGATGCAATTAAGCTATTATTGCATTATTGAAAGTAAATTATAATTCATTCATTGTTTATAAATTTATATAGACAACAACATAATATCTAATTAATTAAATATTAGAGTAAATATTTAGAGTAGAATACATAAAAGTTTCTCAACTATACACTCAATCTCAATATAAAAGATATTAATGATTTAGTTCAATATGATCAAGGACAGAAAGAATTAAGTTGATTATTTTGTCATTCTATCCTTAAGCCAAAAACTAAAATATCATATTTAAATAAATTTTCAAGATTGGGTATAACACTGTTACTTTGTAAAGTTCAGCTACAACGTAGGTGCATATTTTAGATTTTTTTATAATTTTCTTAAATATCTATTAAATAAAATTTCAGAATTTAATAATATAAAAAGATGAAAACTTCATAATTTATTTTATTAAAGGTTTTTCGATAATATAATTTCATGATTATTAACAAATAAACTTTCAATTTCTCATAACTGGGTATACAAATTAACAAAGGCTATTTGGAATTCAATACTGACATTAATTAAATCATTTGAAGTAATGTCTTTTTTACAAAAATGAAATATTGTGCACATATTAGTCATATTTTTCCATGTAATATAAATAATAATTATGAAATGACTATTACCTCCAAATGAATCTGATTTTATATCTACCAAAAGGTGATCTTTGTTTGCATGCATAAAGTCCTTAAAAGACCAGAATATGTAAACTCAAGAGCACTATTTCACAAATGAAACAAAAAGTCACAGCTAAAGAGATTTAAAGGCTACAACATGTAAAGTTTTTTACCACAAAGTTAGTTTAATATGGAGAGATGAATATACTATCTAGAAAAGACAATTCAAGAATAAGATATAGGTGAGATGTATACATAAGCAGAGGCCAACATTTACTAGAGTAATGATCAATCAAAATACTTAAGCTCAAGTTATTATTAAGTAGTAATCTCCCACAAAGAAAGTAAATAAAATGTATTCACTACACATCATGAGAAAACAAAATATTTAGCAAAAATTTTTCTAAATCAATGTAAGTTCATCACATGAAATAGAACATGTATCACAACAATTTCTGCATTCGGAAATTATAAACTTGAAGAAAATATTTTCTAAAAAAATTTTTTACATTCATAATGAATATAAGAGATAAATCAAGAGCTTTGAAACATGAGTTTCTACTAAAGAACCTCCCAGATCAAGTCCAATATGTTGATATTTGTCTCATATGCGTGGAGATGAATCACATTGCTTGCCACGAACCCGGACGTCGATCAGGACAACAAAATGAGGCATGTGAGAGATGGAGATTCTCAAGACTCTTCTATATATCGAGGGACACAAAATTCTAAGGGATTTTGCTCTCCAAAAAATGTTGCAAAAGAGAGAGCATTGCTCCCCTTTTATACTTACAACACACGTCCCATATGTGTGTGTTATTGTCCCTTGAATTCTCAATCAATGGCTTAGAGCAAGTTCTAATTCAATACGGATTATCTCTCTTTTTATCTCCAATTAATATCAATTAATTTACAATAAATATACAACAACTTTGAGTCTTACTTCAATTAAAACTCAATAAAATGGAGTCTTATGTATATCAAGTATACACACCTCATCTTAACTATAAATATTTAAGTTTGTTTCCTTTTTATCCATTAATTAATTAACATGATAATTCTATTATCAATATTAGGAAAATTCTAGAAATAATCCTTAAAACTTATGAATCGTGTTCATGAGAACAAAAATTAATGTAAATCCAATTTACATCTACAAAACAATGTAAATCAAATTTACATAATTCCATGCCTTGGAATATTTTGCAAATCATTTTACATACATATTCATATTAGCATATGCATATAAACGTTAACTATTGTGAATCACTATTCACATTAATTAATGAGTTGAATTTGTGAATCTTATTCACAAAATCGAGCTTACGGAATAATAATAATTTATTACAACATTGACATCAATAAGTATGAGTCATAATCTAATTAAGACTCATGAGATACAAATATAGATACTTTAGATATATGATTTCGAAGAGATAATACTATCCATGTATAGTGATTTGAAATGCGGATATTAATCTAATTAGGGTTTATATCATTTTAGTTTGAAATTAATAAACTCTTACCAATTGAGCTTGAGTGGAACACTTCACACTCTAAATGAGCTCAACGAAATGCAAGCCACTCTACGTGAGCTCGAGAACGTATCGATGAGCTGAATCCAACTTTCTTGACCATTTTTAATCAAAGTCCAAATCATTTAGAGTTTAGAAATGAGCTGAAGGAGCTTAAATATTTCCATTTCCAAGACCATTTCTGTTTTCAACATTTAGACATTGAAATTTAACAAATCGATTCAAATGAGTTGTGATTTAATCCAATTAAATCACAAATCATCTTGTTAAATAGATCATTTATCACTCTCTCAGAATGAAAGTGTCATAGTAGATGATTCATTGTGATAGATTTAAGCCTGGATATTCTCAATACTCATTCATCCTCACACTAGAAGATTTTGATAAATCCGACGTTCAAACCCTGGTTTGATTACCTTCTTCGGAATATATCAATAGATTTATCATTCGATAATTGAGTGACTATATTAATCATATACTTTCCAAAAGTGTAACGGAACGGGTCGGGACTACCGGCGGAAGCATGCAACAATAGATCGCACGACCGAACCATTACCGGAAACTTGCATGGTATTCAATAAGCATAGAGATACAATATTTGACTAAAGTCCAGTCAACATGAAAGTTCTCTTATTACAAGTTCAACATGAGTAACATTGAAAAAGGACCAACAACAAAACTAGCAATTCAAAGTTCCAGTGGGTATAAAGACATCCTTCCGTAAATAATCCATCAAAGTCCGTACCGGTTCAACTTCACAAAGATGGGTAGTTGCCTTGAACTAGACGTTAGATCACAGCTCGTGCTCTCCTGAAAAAACAACAACACATGTCGTGAGCTAACGCTCAGTATGTGCCGAGTTGGGGTCAAGCCGGCTAGCGTAGCAAACAAGTCTCCCTATGCTACTTTAAACTATTATAACAATCTCTTACATGTAGTATCTTAACAAAATAACGATACAATTTATACTATTATCTTACCGCAGGTAATAGGTACCGTTCTCATATATTATCACTATGAGACTCATAAATCAAGTAAACATGCATACAATGGGGATTCCTTCCGAATTCATCCATTAAAGCTATAATTTCGAATATACTCTTAAAGTTTGCCATAATTGCATATATGCCCTAATATTTTCATAATTTTCACTTGTATCCTTAGAATTTTTCATAATTGCATATATGCCCCAGTACAATCATAACACTTGCATAATGCCACTACTTGGCCATAGTTGCACACATGTGCCTTAACAATTTCAGAAACTGTACACATACCATTGGTTTGTTTAGTGGTTAAAGTTGTCTTAATTGTTACTTCTTAATGGCTTTGGTGGCTTTGGTGGCTTTACCGCTGGCACAAGCAGTCCATACTTGACAGTGTAGCTACAACTGTAGAGGACTTATCTTTCGCCTCAATCGGTTCCTTGAACCATACGCCCCTTACAGCGTTACCCTTTGGGCTTACGATAATTGGACTCTAGAGGTGGCTCCCACCATTAGGTGTAGCACTTAGCTCCGCTTATCGTCATCATGCCATTACTCATAATAAAGATATTGTAATTCTTTAATATCCTTTCATTTCCATGCATAGTAGATCATGTGAACAGTACGTTTTGATATCTTACAATTATCTTATGTGACTCGGTGGCTTCAGTAAACACCATTCCATAGAGTAACCTTTTCACTTCCACTCCCAGTCCATTAATATTGTTGACGACAAAACAATAGTGACCAACGATTATAAAGAAATTTTGCATTTTACCGACACAATAGGATGGTTCCACGATTGGGGTATAGGTCCACCTTAAAGATACCTTATAGGAAGAATTTCCATTTTTTTATAACAAGAACATGACGCAGAATATTAATGTAGAATGTAATATGAATTTTGACAACATGAATATGATGACGTTATATAATGTAGATTAGCATGTATTATATCTGGATTTTTTTTCATGGCACATGAAATATGAGTTTGCCATATTTCGTATACAGAAACTTCGTGTGCCAATAATACTCTTTGATCTCTATTTCGTTTCCATATAATAACAAAACCACGGCACATGAATAACTGTGACCAGACAACAAATAAAGTATCCAATTACGTCTCAAAGGAATTATGAATAACAAGGGTATAGCACAGATTTTTAAGGAATAACAACTATGTATTCAGATCCTACTCCAATTGGAATCCTAATCACCGGGATCATATGATTAATTGGTGAGTACATAACCAATTATCTATATGGATTAACCACTGAATCCGTGCCCGTATATATTTACATATAAAGAATAGACGAATGATTCTTTCCCATATAACCAACTCGAAATTAACAAAGCATCTGTATATATTGACTTCGAAATAATTGAGATACATAGTTTTCTCTATTCCTACTTATACTGACACTTATAATACTGATGGAATAGAAAGTTGTTTATTTATTTTCGATTTGACGAGAAGCCCATCATCAAGATCCTATGTAATGTTCCTATGTGTTCACTTATAGGCCAAAGAATTTCTCCCAGTAAATCGCTATTTTGAATATACTGTCATCCATATTCTACACATACATTTAGAAATCAGAGTTTAGATATATTTTTGATGAAGTCCTAAACCGATACATACACGTCTATCAAGAACAAACTTTGAAAATAGTATATCTTCGATTTAAAGTATTACCATGTTGTACGAATCCTATGGGTTCGACACATACATAAAAGAAATTATTATCTTAAACCGATACCTACATCATCTTGAGCATATAGTGTGCACATTAAATAAATACTTATCACAAAGGCATATGTCGATTCATCGAATAATATTCCTACGGTGTTCGACACATACCTCAAAATTGACGAAAAGTATCTACTAGATCTCTACGAGCCTCTCCTTGCTCCGGATCGTCGCCGACGTCCCCTGCGATGTGAATAAATCTCTCGATGAAAATCTCTTTCTCTAACTCTCCCTCTCTCCTTCTCTCCCTCTCTCTCTCTCTCTCTTGATTTTGCCAAGCACAAGTGACGTGGGGGGGAAAGAACCTTTGGCCTTTTGAAGACCCTAAATAGGACAATCAATTGGCATTAATTCTAGAAATAAATCTATGCCATTAATAGAGAAAATAAAAAGGCAATATGGCTGGAAAAAATCTCCAGCCGTTACAATGCAAGCCACTCTACGTGAGCTCGAGAACGTATTGATGAGCTGAATCCAACTTTCTTGACCATTTTTAATCAAAGTCCAAATCATTTAGAGTTTAGAAATGAGCTGAAGGAGTTTAAATATTTCCATTTCCAAGACCATTTATGTTTTCAACATTTAAGCATTGAAATTTAACAAATCGATTCACATGAGTTGTGATTTAATCCAATTAAATCACAAATCATCTTGTTAAATAGATCATTCATCACTCTCTCAGAATGAAAGTGTCATAGTAGATGATTCATTGTGATAGATTTAAGCCTGGATATTCTCAATACTCATTCATCCTCACACTAGAAGATTTTGATAAATCCGAAGTTCAAACCCTGGTTTGATTACCTTCTTCGGAATATATCAATAGATTTATCATTCGATAATTGAGTGATTATATTAATCATATACTTTCCAAAAGTATATATTAATATCATGATTCGTGTCTTATTTCATAAACAAGATGACCATGCATGGAATCCATTCTGACCTCAAATCATTTCATGAGTGAACTCTGTCTTCTTATTCATCAACTATGTACATGTATGATTCCTTTGAGAGATCTTCGCATCGACGCGCTAGTATATGGACCTTGGTGAGGTCACCAACCTATTGGTTTGTTAAATGTGCATAATCAGACATATAAATGCATGTTTGTCTCAGGTCAAAGGATGTGTGTCTGATCATGACAATTACGATTTAGGTCTTAGTTTATCTCGACGTCATCTAGTCAACTCTTTAACTTGATTATTCCAACACTTCCGAATCTTCATTTCTATGCAAGGGACCTGCATTAAGAAGTTTGTTGGAAATCAGTCTTTAGACAAAGATCTCAATCTCTTTCACCGACTGGAGATCTTTATCAATTATCACATGTTTGAGTTAGTTGTGTCCTATCAACTCCATGGTATTCAATATGGCCATAATACATAACCATTAATGGGTCGTCAAGAGCTTACAAGTCCAACACTCCTCCTCTCCCCTTATAATTCACTCTCAAACTTTATAAGCTTTAAATGTGAGACTAAATTTGGGTGTTATAGTAACAATCTAACTTTCAGATGTGGTTGTGAATAAGAAAAGCTAATCAAGTTTTCTATCCTTATTATGAGTTTTTCTTATTTCCGGAATATGCATTTAACTTCTTTATTCCACAATTATTTAAGGAATAGTTATTCTTCTTCCATTAATAATAGTCACTATGTCATATGTTCATAATACATATTCTACAATATCTACAGCTTCTTTCGGAAAAACATTCGTTTATTGGACATTCTATTGAACTACAAACGAACACGAGAAAGAATAAACATTATTCTTTTGCATTAATCCCATCGACACAAAAAATGGAATAAGAAAATAAACTCCTTTATTCTTTATCCATCTCCTAATACTACCTTCGCTATTCTCCGATTAGAAATTATTGGTGATCATTATTTTTTAATTATAATATAATAAAAGTTTTTGTTTTAAAGGTCCATTTTAATCTATTTCTACGAAAGCAAGGGGATCAAATCCTCCGTCGTAGTGCATTCTACAACAAGGCCTGCTGTGATCCTTATTTTTAATGAAATCCTGTTGACAAATTCAATTGTATGGATTTAATGTGTGCATAATGCATATTGTTCTACATACGTATCAAATGTCATTCTGATTGGGTGTTCCTATTTATTTTACCTTAAAAGTTTTTTGACATTTAAGATAAAATAGTTAGGAACATTCGAGTCGAAATGGAATTAATAGATATAGAGAACAATAGGAATATAGTACAAGGATTTCACAAAAAAAATGGATAACATCAAACCTTGCTGTAGAACTCCCACACCAAACCCTCTCCTCCCACCCCTAGGGTCCGTTTGGTTGCAGGGTTGGGCAGGTTGGGTTGGGTTGGGGTGCCCCTGTGAATAGTAAACTGTGAGGAAGATTGAGAGGGTTGGAAGGAGGAGTATCTCAGGTTGGGCCAACCCAACTCTGTCCAACCCTGCAACCAAACAGATACGTCAACCCCATTTTCTCTCTCCGCTGCTACTACCCCGTACCTCCAATGGACCTCCCTACATATGAAGGCTAGGGTTTAGGCCTTACTGCATTTCAAAAGCATGTAGATTGCATCAAATACGATCTCAGACAACTAGTCAAACTAGTTGCGAGGAGCAACAAAATTTAAAAATTTTGAAAAGATGAAACCACATGATTCGAAAATACTTCTCAATTTTTTTCATCAACAACACAAACAAGTACAAGGATTACCTCTTGAAGTGTGTTTGTGACCCTGTCTCTAAATGAAGGGACATCATGTCTCAAGTTCGACCCGACGAAGAAGACACTTGCGGACGTGTTGATGAGACGCGGGTTTCTCGCAATCCAAGTTGAAGATCTGAACATGGAGTCCCCTGATTTCGTCGCACGAAATTGATGTCCCTTCTTACGAGCAATCGATCCGGCAACACAATGGTGTTGCGACGATGACATGAGTCTCTAGGTCAACAATGTGGAGATCACAATGTGAGAGAGAATAGACATGTATGAGAAAGTGTAGATAATAATTTCTCTTGCAATTATTGTGTAGATAAAAGGTTAGGGCTACCCTCCCTTTTATACTATTTTGGATATCCATGAATCACAATCTATGTGCACACAAATCCAATAGTTGATATTAATTTGTACTTTCAATCAATGGTCATGATTTTATTGTATTTTAATTTACAAAAATAATTATTATTAATTTAAATTAAATAAAATGAAGAGTCTTCAATATAATTTAATTCAATCAAATCAATAAGAATAGAAGGATTGGGAAGGAAGCAAGTCTCCTTCCAATCATGGAGTAGAGGGCCACCTTTATTTAGGACTCAAGGGTGGTCGTTCACCCTCCATAAGAGGAAGGTGACTTTCTTCTTCCAATTATGTTAGATCGTATATCTTACATAATCCTTCATAATTTGCAAGAACTTTTATTGTAAATTTATTCATCAAAATAATTCTAAATTATTTTATCACAATTTTAATGATATCATTGAAAAGTACGAATCATATTCATATATCCAAATAAAATGTAAATTGCATTTATAAATAATTATCGAATGTGAATCCAATTCACATCAACATTTTATTTGTAAATACTGTTTACAATTACATTTCTCCAACATATTATAAATCACATTTATAATATTTATGATTATCAGGGAGAGTGATATCCATATTAATCATATCTTTGATAATTAAATCATATTTAAATATCATAGATGATTATTCTCATGTTCTTAAATAATATGAATCATATTCACATTATCAATGATAATTAAATTATATTAAATATCAAATTTCCTTAATGCTCAGATACATTATCAACAATAGATTTATTCTTAAACTCCTTCAAAAATAATGCGCTTTCTCTAGGGATATTTGGAGATAAGGACATGTCGATTGTACATTCCGTGCATAGTGACTTGGATTAAGATCTTATATCAAATCCAGATCTCAGTAACCTCTCAAAGATGTTTGATGTGAATCTAATCTTCTTATTATATCTGAATAATATTCAGATCAATATTTGTATCCAAATATTAATTGGACAATGATCGAATATGGATATGAGTTGTAAAAATTTTCCGAATACAGATACATATATGGTAATGGCTTGAATATCTGGATCCGGATCCGGATATCTGAATACATTATTTAATATTATTTTATATATTAGTTAATATAATATAAACTACAACCCCATGTTATTATATTAGTATTATATTATATAATACAATAATGATATTGATAAGCTTCCGTTTGTTTAGAGATGTGCATGAACAAAAGTTACGAAATTTTATTCTCTTTCTGCTTCTGAACAAGAACACAGGTCATCTCGACGCTCCCTTTTGTATGATGTAACTTTTTTATTTTTTATTGATATTTTTTAAAATCATCACAAACTTTGATAAAAATTCAATTCATATTCATATGTGGTTTTTACTCGATCCGTATTCAGATTCCATGTTTATTGAATTTATATTTGGATTCACTCTTTATTCTATTAATATTTGGATTGACTCTTTATTCAATCCGTATTTGGATCCGCTATTTATTCGATCCATATTCGGATTCGATAAATATCCGTTTCGAATTCGTATCCGCTAAGGATATGGTTTCCTAAATGCACATCCGAACCATATCTGTATATGTATTCGTATTCGATAGAGATGAACCGAATATGGATATGGAAATAGGCATATTCGTTCCGTATCCGATCTATTTTCATCCCTAATAGAGACACATGATTGACGTAGAATTGGAATGGCGTCTACCAATTTATGAACATTTATTTTGACACAAACACACACAAACACGATAAATCAATCAAGACGCAAACACATAGATTAACAATGTTCACTTGTAACTGGGTTATATCCTTGAACGACGACGATCATTTCTTACTATGTGGTGTGGTGAAAGAAGAAAAGTATAGATGATATATGCAGTCCTCACTTTAGAAAGTTTATATGATATTTCTGTTAAGATAGATTACTGAAATAAACGGATCTATATACCGAATACAAATAAAAGTAGTCATAGAAAATTTTGCAGGGACTGCGCTCGGGAAAGCTCACCAAATCCCCCCTTAGACCCCTTCAAGCTCGCTGAGCGAGACGCGATCTTGCTGAGTTATGATACGACAAGAGTAGGTGCATAGGAGATTTTCAACCCGCATCAGATTAAGGGATTCAAGGCATATAATACCAGTGCATGCCCAAACACGGCTTCATGTCCTCAGTCCCACGCTGTTGGTAACCCAAAGCTAAGAAATTGAATGAGTCAAAACCAACACCCACCTACAGAAGATCTTCTCGAGAAAGCAAAGCATGCCATGCAATCTGTGCGTCCCCGTTAAACCCTGCCCTCTCCTCGCTGTAATCTTCACCACAGGAACATCCATCTTCGTTCTCTTCTTCTGTCTTCTCTGCTCATCAATTAAAAGCATATTAATATCCCCCGTCTGCTTCGCCTACCACCTCATTCTGTCCTCCTCGCCATTATTTCCATTCTTTCTTTATACATATTACCGTATTTCTGTGCGTCCGTGGCCCTCCTTCCACCCCGCTTCCTTCTCCCTCCGGGCAATACAAAACGACACCAGCGCACATGGCCCTCATTAAATTAACACCAACGGACACATTTGCTTTACACCTCCTCATCGTGCTGCAGATCCACACATTACATTTACATGCACATCTCTCGAGTTATTAGATGCTTATACATACGGGAAAAAAAGTCTTGACGTACTTTTTGCTGACATTGTGGTACAAAAGAAAACTTTTCTCTAACATTCCAGGGGTATCATGACCAAATCTCAAACGTTGATTGGGTATCTCATGTAAAAAAACCAAAATGTGTACATGAATATCTATCTATAAGTAAGTAGTAAGGTCTCTGGCAATGATATCTCGTCGCCTCCCCTTCACGTCTACCACACTCCCTTCCCCTTCTCCTCGATGGAGTCGCTCAACTCCTTCAAAGGCTACGGCAAGGTCGACCCCGTCGAGGATACCGCCTTCCGCCGCAAAACCCGCAAGCGCCTCATCGTCCTCTCCGTCTCCATCTTCATCCTCATAGTACTCGTCATCGGCGCGGCCGTCGGCGTCGCCCTCCGTCACAGATCCGACGACAACGACGCCGGCTCCACTTCTTCCTCTTCCCTCTCCAACGCCATCAAGCTGGTATGCTCTCTCACCCTCCACCCGGACACCTGCTTCGCCAGCCTCTCCTCCGCCGCCGACGCGAACTCCACCAACCCACAAGACCTCTTCAGCCTATCCCTCCGCGTAGCCATCGCCGGCCTCCGCGGTGTTGCTGATCTCCCTCAGAAGCTCTCCTCCGGTGTCAACGATACCCGCCTCAAGCAGGCCCTCCAGATCTGCTCCGAGCAGATCCAGGACTCCATCGATATCCTGAACAACACCCTCGTCTCCGTGAAAAAAGGGGAGAAGGTGCTGAAGCAGAACAAGGTCGACGAGCTCCAGACAGTGCTGAGCGCTGTCCTCGCCGATCTCGACACTTGCTATGAGGGCTTCGAGGGGACGACGGGAGGCTTCAGGGAGAAGCTGGAGGCGGCTCTGAAGAACTCGACGGAGTTTGCGAGCAACAGCCTCGCCATCGTGACCCACGTCTTCTCTCTGCTCGGGAATAGCAACCGGAAGCTGCTGGCGGAGCCTGAGTGGGTATCGAAGAGCATGAGGGTACTTCTCCAGGACACGGTGAACTTCGACGTGACGGTGGCGCAGGACGGGACGGGGGACGTGAAGACGATCGGGGAGGCGCTGGCGAGGGTGCCCAAGAAGAACCCGAAGGCGTTCGTGATAAAGGTGAAGGCGGGGAAGTACGACGAGCTGGTGATGGTGCAGAAGTATATGTGGAACGTTGTGATGATCGGCGACGGTGCCGGGCAGTCCATCATTACCGGCAGCAGGAGCTTCGCCGACGGGACTCCTACCTTCAACACCGCCTCCTTTGGTGAGCACACTCTCACATCACATCACATCACAGTGCCGACTAAATCGATTCTGAACTTTCATTCATTTGTTCAACTCGCATTCGTTTCAATTTCAGTGATACGCAATTGTTCAATAAGAAATGGTTTACTCGTCGAATACGTTACTATAACAAATAAATCGTATTTACACCTTATTTTCAAGAATAAAAGTCTTTGAAAAAAAAACCCACTCTTAATATGCTATTTTCTGATTTCCCCCTTCCCATTTTCCATGTTTTTCAATGTTATTTCCTGCCATTTTTGACATGAAAAGGGAGGGGGAGAGGGTTTGTTTTTCTTCAAACAGTATTGTTTGTTGACTCTTTGTAACGTGCCATGTTTAGTAAGAGATGAGACAAGATAATAGCGTGTTGAGTCAACGTAACATGGAATTTTGGTATGTTTTTTAGATACTTTTTGAGTGTATTAATCATATCTGTTGCTACGTCTCCATCCATATTATCCTTTATTTGACATTTATTTAATTTTTTAAGATCCAAATCTAATTTGTACAAGTGGGTAGAATAATTGAATGCTTTCTCCACATATCCTTTCTTTGTCACCGTATTCCTACTGGACTCGTTCTCATCATCCTTCCATGTGCAAAGCCGAAACATTTGATAATCTTGTCGTCCCTTCCCATGTGCAGGCTGATGTTCCCTCCCCAACTACTACCAATCCCGCCAAATCTTTGTTTTTAATTGGGGTCATAATTATAACAACGCGGAATTCAATTGGTTCTGTTGATTTGATAAGATTGCTCATCGGCATGATGAGGAATTACGTGTGGAATTATTGGCGATGAGTAATGTTCGGGTCAAAAATGTGCTCACAATTTTACCTTGGCTGGAGATCGAGATGAGATCTATATTTGTATAAGTATCTGAATCCGTCTTATAACTTGCAGTGGTGGAAGGGAAGGGATTTATGGCACAGGGTATGACGTTCGAGAACACGGCCGGCTCGAAAGGCTCGCAGGCGGTGGCGGCGCGCATCAAGGCCGACCAGGTGGTGTTCTATCAATGCAGCTTCATGGCCTTCCAGGACACCCTCTACGCCCACTCCTTCCGTCAGTTCTACCGCGACTGCGACATCGCAGGCACCGTCGACTTCATCTTCGGCGATGCCAAAGCCGTGTTCCAGAACTGCAACCTCATGCCACGGCAACCAGGACCAGGCCAGCAGAACATGATCACCGCACAGGGCCGGTCGGATCCCAATGAGAACACCGGCTTCTCCATCCAGTCCTGCAAGGTAGCCGCATTGGGCAGCGTCAGCGTGCGAACATTCCTCGGCAGGCCGTGGAGGGCGTATTCTACAGCGGTGTACATGACGACGGATATCGGGAATGTGGTAGATCCCAGTGGGTGGAGGTCGTGGGACGGGGTGTCGGCCCCGCCAGCCACGACGTTCTACGCGGAGTACATGAACACGGGCGCGGGGGCGTCGACGGCGGGGAGGACGAAGTGGGCGGGGTACAAGGAGGCACTGACCATGGAGGAGGCGCAGAGGTACTCGGTGGGATCCTTCATCCAGGGAGACCAGTGGTTGCCCAACGGCGTTGCTTACAAGTTATCTCTGTGATTGTGTCTTGTGTAATTTTTTGGGATTTCAATTGTGGAATCTGATTCAATGTACGATACGATACGACTGTTAGGAGATGTGTTTGTGCTTTGTTGAGCTTAGCTCTCAGTTTGCTGTTGTGATAATATATACATGAAATGTTAGCCCTGTGTGATGGAAAAACCAAACTGGCCAGTGCATTTGCAACGCCTTCTCTCTCAATTCTACGTTACTTTTTCTTGTTGGTGGGATTCACCATTATCCAACAGGAATACTCGGTGTTTGGTGGTGCGTATGGTCATGGCAATTGCAGAGCTTGAGCGCCAGCATATGCAGACTTGATGCCGAGTGAGTGATGGAGGAAGGAAGAAAGAGGATCCTCTGCTGTAACTCTCGTTACAACGGATGTGCTGTAGACATTTTTTTGACAATTTCAATCTGAAAATTTAATCGTATAAATTAAATCTTAGATCAATGCTCTACAAATCTTACAAATTCGCTCAAATATGAGTTTATTTGCCCAGGAAGGGAATGAATATTATTCATGATATTAATCAAATCAATGTCTGAGTCACGGCTCGATGAGTCAGGCTCGGATTCAAAGGTCGATTCCCCTATTTGAAAAGCACGATATTGTTTTCCGCGGCTTCGACTTGATAAGAGCTCGTGAGCCCGACTCATTATGTTATTGAGCCAAGTTCGAGCCAGAATATTGGGATCGATAGCTTAACGAACCAAGTCTGAGCCGAGCTTCGCTCGGCTCGATAACTCAATAAGGAATTCGATAAGGAATATATATTCACACACACACACAAACACACACACACACACACACACACACACACACATATATATATATATATATATATATATATATATAGAGAGAGAGAGAGAGAGAGAGAGAGGCCGGGGAGGCTGTTTTGAGTAACTGCCAACACGGCTGTTACACAAGGCAGTTTCCCCGCCTTATTTATTTTTTTTTTCAAAAATTTTTTCATGTATGTTCATCTATATATCTCTCCTACATGTCATTCAAATTTCGTGAGAAACAAAGACTCCTAAGCCCTCCATCTAGAATGGGTAGATTACAACAAATTTCAGACCGTTAAAAATTACCCGATCTAGATGGAGGGCTTAGGAGTCTTTGTTTCTCACGAACTTTGAATGACATGTAGGAGGGGTATATAGATGAATATACATGAAAAAATTTGAAAAAAAAATAAAAAAATGGGGGAAACTGGTCCGTGTAACAGCCAAGTTAGTTGTTACACAGAACAACTTCCCTTTCCACATATACATATATATATATATATAATATAAACAAAAAAAGTAGCGCTTTGCATTTTTCCCTACACTAACTTTGACCTTCCCACGAGAGTCATGACTCAATTCTCAAATCTCATTCCCGAGCCCAACATGGCTTATCGAGCTCGAGCTCGAGCCAGGGGCTGGCTCGGCTCGTTGGGTTCGATAGTCAACCCTACTCACAATAGCTAGGAGGCAGCGCTGGCCCATCAATTGGAGTGCAATGACCTAGGTAGGACCCATTTGTAGGTGAAATAATAGGATAAATATAAATATATAAGGAGTGCTAGATAATACCGGATTTGATCCAGTAAACCAACTTCCAGAGGCGTGCGAAATGCACTGACCTTAAGAATAGATTCGTACCCCCACGGAGATGGTGCAATTAGTATTGGTACGACTACTCTCCAGGATACAACGATGATATCTCAACGGACGTGCACGTGCCAACATCGAGATCGTTGAGCAACAATAGATTGTCCTTCAAATTGACTCACTCAAAAAGAAAGAGATGATAGAATTGTTGTTCATATCTTTCATAAACAAACAGCATCTATTCTATATACCTATTTTAAAACTAGATTTCTCCCAGTACTGTCGACACGTGGAGCTCTACTGAGAGAGCTCTCCCGATACCACTTCTCCTCTTTCTATTGCTACCTACAGATCTTTCTTCCACTTTCTCTCTTCCTCCTCTGCAATATTATCTCACTCTCATTTATCTCTCTTCCTTGTATGAAAATTCCCATTCTCTCTCCTCAATCTCTCTCTTTCTTTCTCTCCCTCCCTCCAGGACAGGAAAACGTGGCATGCCCATATTCCTATTCTCTCTCCTCTCTGTGCTTTCTCCCTTGAGACAAAAAACGCAGCAGGCCCATCTCACTTCTCCCATTCGTTTCTCTCTCTCTCTCTCTCTCCAAGAACTACCTATTCATCTCGCTCTATTTTTCCATGCCACGTTATCATGTCCCCCTATCCTTCTTCATGCTATAACTATTTATCTCCCTTCATTCTCATGTCCTTCTCTCTCCATGCTATAGTTATGCTTATTTTTTCCCCACCTGGCTTTCTATATCTAAATGTATAAATTTTAATAAACTGAATAATTGTGATGCCAATAATAGTGTGCATAAAAGCTACGGCGGAGCATTGGCTCGGGTCGGCCTGGACCCGATCGTGACCCGACTTGCAAAAGTTCGGGTCCTGCTCAAACCTGGTATATATGTGTGTCGAACTAGGCCCTCATATTGTCGAAATTTCATGCTCGGGTTAAGACCAACCCGAACCCGTAGCATTCTGGATTTACCCGATCCAACCTCTTTAAGTGTGGGTTGTGCATGTGTCTTTAAACCCACTCTATATCACATTCTCCTCCCAATCCAAATGAAATACATGCATTTCCCAAACTCTCTCCACTCAGCTCCTGCTCCAACAATCTCGCCTAAATCCGAAGTCCCCGGCCAACCCAATCCACCGCTCCCCCCATGGGAATCCCTATGAACTGTTGCATCGACATCTGGTTCCAGTTTCTCCATGAGTTCGCATAGGATCTGTTAGATTTTAGCGATGTCAGGGCATCGGTCTCAAGTGCGGTCTTAAACCTCTCGACGAGCATCATTGGCTTGGGGATGATATCCATCACGGCGACTTTGAAGGTTCTCGGGATAGGTTCCACCGTTACTGTGATCGTCCATATTGGTGTTTCTTGCAATGTGGTTTGGTATACAAATATTGAGGCGGCATCACGTGGTTGTTGTATGCGGCTGTAATGTGGGAGTCGTTTTTGTTGTATTCAAAATTGCATTTAGATTTTAATTGGAAAGTCTATGTAATTACAATTGGAAATAATTTGGTTTCAATTGGGAAACCAAATGGTTTGGAGGGAAAGTTGGAAATTCCCAAATTTGAAATATAGAAAGTTTGGGTGGAAGTTTAGTACCACACCGTGGAGAACTAAACTTTTGGTGGACTTATATATGAGTTCACACTCCAAGCTCTTGTAGCAATAATAGAGAGGAGGAATGGAGGACCACACACGTGCGCACGCGTGCTCCGCTCCGTCTCCAGCTCCGGCTCGGGCTCGGGCTCGGGCTCGGGAGAGTCATTTCGGATCTTGGATCTCGATAAGTCGATTAAATTAATCACACGATTATTTTGGTAAGTCGACTTAAATGGGAATTCAACTCGCCATTACTGACGTGATTTTGGGATCCGAAAGGCTGCGATTTCGGAATCCGAAAGGGCGCAATATCGGGATCCTAAAGGACGCGCCTGTTGAAGGACGTCGACAGGCACCGCGGCGACCATCTATTTAAATCCCTTCCCCCACAACGTGTTTTACATACTCGTAAGAAAAAACTCTCTCTATCTCTGGTTCTTCCTCTCACGGACGAACGACCCTCTTTCTCTCTCGGCTGCAGTTCTCTGAGGTATAATCGAGGACGATCCCGTTGGTGTGCGTCGACGAAGATCGTGTGCCGTCGTATCCTGGGAGCAGATCGCTAGTCCCTACACACCGGTATTGTGGGGGCGATATCTTCTCTAAGAACAGTACATTTCATGGACGCTTCGGCGACTTCTATTCTAATCTTTATTTCATTTTTGTTGTCGCAATATGTTTATTGCTTTACCTTTCCTGGATCACGCCCTTATTTCCGTTCATTTAATCGGTTCCTGCTTGCATTTTTTTATCGGATAATGATTGGAAAACATACGGTTAATACGACTTAATCTGTATTGCTTCTCTGTTAAATCATTTGGATCCGTTAATTTACTGTTTAATATATGCACTGGTATTCTTATTTTCAACAATCTTAGAGAAGATATCGGGAACCGGTTTTAAAATGTCGGAAACAATGTAATCGAGGGTAGATATGACGGGTATGCTTGAAAAGTTCGGTGAACAGAACTTTAAGCGTTGGCAACAACACATGAAGATCTGGTTAACCACCATAGGATTAATCTCGATGCTTGAAAGCGACTGTCCTACGGTGAAAATGGAAAACCCCTCACCCGATAACCAGAAGGCACAATCTGCGTGGAAGGAACGCGACCGTATATGTCATGGTTGCATCTTGTTGGCTCTGTCCAACACGCTGTTTGACGTATATTGTTCGTCCACGCAGACTGCGAAGGGGCTATGGGAAGACTTGGATCAGAAGTATAATACCGAAGACCTCGGTATTGAGAAATACTCCATGGCCAAGTTTTTGAAGTTTTTCCATGGCCGAAGGGAAGTCTGTTTTTGAACAGGCACACGAGTTTTTACTACTTCTCCATGGTTTAGAAGATGCCGAAATGAAACTTCTAGAGAAGTTTCAGGTCATGTGCATCATAGAAAAATTCTCCAAGTCGTGGGAAGACTTCGGTATGACCCTGAAACACAGGAAGGGGAAAATCTCTATGGATGACTTGATGGTGGCAATTGCCATAGAGGAGGAACATAGGAAAGAAAAACCTATGCTTCCTATTGATATTCAGGCTAAGGTTAATTTCATGACCTCGAAGGGCAAAGATAAGAAGGGAAAGGGTCCTAATAGCAATAAAATGAAACCAAAGGGTAAGATCCAGAAAAAGGCAAAGAATAAACCTTGTTGGCACTATAATCAGGTTGGGCATTGGAAGAAGGACTGTCCGTCTTTAAAGGCTCAACCCAAGGCTGCAGACGGGAGTCCGCAAGTGAATATGATCACTATGGGACTCGAGGCTAGCGAGGGGTATGTCTCTGTAAAACCTGAACTATACAATATCCATGATCCAAATGAGTGGCTTGTGGATAAGGGAGCCAATGTAAATATCTGTTCTGACAGAATTTTGTTTTCTTCTTATCAGACCTGCAGTGGCGGGACTGTGAAGATGGGGAACAATTCTGCAGCCAGGGTGCTAGGGTCAGGACAAGTCAACATGAGGTTCTCCTCTGAACGTGTCTGGACGTTGCACAGGGTGCTGCATGTTCCTGACATCAAGAAGAATGTTTTATCTGGCTCTATCTTAGTTAGAAATGGTTTTGAATTAAACTTTAAATGTAATAAAGTTGTCATTCTGAGACATGGCATTTTTATGGAAAAGGCTATTTGGCTGATTTTGATTTGTTATTTAGAATTAGATGTGATTCAGTAAACATTAATGAAATGAATATTTTAAGTTCTGAATGTTCTACTTCTATGTCTCATGTTGTGAATAATCTCGAATCTTGTGATCTGTGGCATGGTAGATTGGGACGTGTAAACTTAAATTCAATTAAAAGAATGATGAATTTAGAGTTGATCCCTAAACACACTATTGATAAACTCAAAAATGTGAGATCTGTGTACAAGCGAAGACACCTAGGAAGTCTTTTCAGTCTGTCTCTAGAGATAGTGAGATCTTGGATCTAGTGCACACGGACATATGTGAGTTTAATGGTGTGTTGACCCGAGATAATAAGAAATACTTTATCACCTTTATAGATGATGGCAGTAGATACTGCTATTTATATCTAATGAAAACGAAGGATGAAGCCTTAGAGAAATTTCTTATATTTAAGAATGAGGCTAAGACACAAACAGGAAAAGTGCTTAAACGCCTGAGGTCAGATAGATGAGGTGAATATACCTCTAACTTATTTGATTAACAATGCAAATCTTTTGGCATAGTTCATGAAGTTACGGCCCCATATTCACCACAATCAAATGGGATAGTAGAACAGAAAAATAGAACCTTAACTGACATGATCAATGCTCTCTTACAAAAATCTGGACTCCCAACCTATATGTGGGGAGAAGCCTTAAATACGGCTTGCCATATTCTGAACAGGTTTCCTCCAAGACATATGGAAAAGTGTCCCTTTGAATTTTGGAGAAATAGGAAACCGAGTTTACGATATCTCAAAGTGTGGGGCTGTCTCGCTAAGGTTTTAGTCCCAGAACACAAGAGAAAGAAACTTGGTCCTAAAACTGTTGATGCGGTCTTCTTACGTTACTTGGAAAATAGCTATGCATATAGGTTCTTGGTAATTCGGTCCGAGATACCGGGCATAGATGTCAACACTATTGTTGAACTCCGTGATGCTACCTTCTTTGAGGATGTCTTCCTGTTGAAGACTGGGATTCCTCAGAATCTGACCATTGAGGGCGCCTCCACATCAGGATCTATTCCAGATCAAGTGGAAAGGATAACGAATGTGGGGGTTGAGACTCAACCTGAACCCAATGATCTTTCTGAAGAGATTGAGCCAAGGAGGAGTAAAATACCTCGGATAGCCAAGGATCTGGGTAGCGACTTCGTTGTCTACCAGATCGAGGGTGATCCACCAAGTTACAAGGAAGCCATGGCTTCATCTGAAGCAAAACAATGGAAGGAAGCCATCAAATCCGAGATGGATTCCATTATGGCTAATGGAACTTGGGAGTTGGTTGATTTACCCAAAAGGTGCTCTACCATTGGGTGCAAGTGAGTGTTTAAGAGAAAGCTTAGACCTGACGGATCAATTGAAAAGTATAAAGCCAGATTAGTTGCCAAGGACTTTAGGCAAAAGGAAGGTATCGACTATTTTGATACCTATTCCCATGTGACTAGGATGACCACAATCCGAATGCTCATAGCATTGGCATCTGTATATGATCTCTCCATCCACCAGATGGATGTGAAGACCGCCTTCTTGCATGGCGATCTTGAGGAAGAGATCTATATGGATCAACTTGATGGGCTTGTGACTCCTGGGAATGAGGGAAAGGTTTGCAAGCTTGTCAAATCCTTTTACGGATTGAAACAAGCACCAAAGCAGTGGCATGAAAAATTTGACAAGACCATTTTGTCATGTGGCTTTAAGGTTCATGAATCCGATAAGTGTGTCTATTCCAAGGTGAAAGGTGATGAGTGTATTGTCTTATGCCTATATGTTGATGACATATTGTTGTTCGGATCGCATATAAGGATTATTAACGAGACTAAGGCATTCTTAAGTAGCAAGTTTGAGATAAAGGACATGGGTGTTGCTGATGTAATCTTGGGTCTTAAACTGACAAGGTCAGTTGATGGGATTGTAATTTCTCAATCTCACTATGTTGAGAAGATACTTGAGAAATTTGGATATCAAGATTGCAAAGCTGTAAGCACTCCTTTTGATTCATCCAAAACGTTGTTCAAGAATAAAAGTGGAGTACATGTAGCCCAGCTAAGGTATTCACAAGTGATAATAAGTTTAATGTATCTTGCAAATTGCACGCGACCTGATATTTCATTCTCGGTTGCAAAGCTGAGTAGATACACTAGCTGTCCTGACCGTATTCACTAGGAGGCTCTGGATCGAGTACTGAATTACTTGAAGGGAACTATTTCCCTTAGTTTGCATTATTGTAGACATCCCTCTGTACTAGAAGGATACAGTGATGCAAGCTGGATAGGGAAAATAGATGAGTCAGGGAGTAATGGTGTTACAGGGTATGTATTTACCCTTGGAGGCGGTGCAGTCTCATGGAGGTCCGTGAAGCAGATCATTCTATCTCGATCCACTTTTGAGGCCGAGCTCTGTGCTTTGGACACCACTGGAGTTGAGGCTGAATGTCTAAGGGAACTTCTATCTGAAATTCCCATGGTAGGTCAGCCTGTTCCTGCGATCTCAGTACATTGTGATAATATGACCACAATTGCCAAGATCAAGAGTTCAAAGTTCAATCAGAAAACAAGGAGACACATACAAATCGAACTTAAGACGTTAAGGGATTTGGTGTCTCGAGGAGTGTTGGCTAGGGATTTTGTTGGATTCAAAGACAAAACGGCAGATCCGTTGACCAAGGGACTTGATAGATCTTTAGTCCTAAAGTCTAGACTTGGGATGGGACTGAGATCCATTGGGAGTTCCTCTACAGTAGCAACCCAACCTATCTGAGTGAAGATCCCACAAAGTAGGTTCAATGTGGTAATAACAAGCTGTTTGGAGAACTGGTTGGCACCCTAATCTTAATGCGAAAGCATGAGTGTCTTATTCCTGAAAGCCTGAGTGCCATTTAAGCTGCAAGTTTAGGAAGAACGAGGCTCTGAATGGGTTCAAGCCTTTGGGCAGGATGTTAGCAGTGCATCCTTGGAGAACGCCACCTATGTGAGTGTTACTATGGGCCGCAGTTAAAGGAAAAGGGTCTTTCCTAAACACACTAATGAAACAGGATAAGGGTGCATGGCCTTTAAGAGCACCAACCCTAAAGATTGTACCAAGAACAACGCTTTATTGTTTCTACCGTATACTTTAACACCAAGGTCTGAAGTTCAAGACGTAGTTCACTTCGTTCCTGTTAAAGTAAAAGTATACGGTATGAACTCATATATAAGTCCACCAAAAAGTATACACTAGCTGAGTAGATACACTAGCTGTCCGGAAGGTATCTTTACTGAAAGCAAAGTGTGGCAGCCGAAAGAAGTCTCTCAACGCCTTTTTGAATCTCTTTTTCAAATTGGTGAATTCATGGGGGATTGTTGTATTCAAATTTGTATTTAGATTTTAATTGGAAAGTCTATGTAATTACAATTGGAAATAATTTGGTTTCAATTGGGAAACCAAATGGTTTGGAGGGAAAGTTGGGAATTTCCAAATTTGAAATATGGAAAGTTTGGGTGGAAGTTTAGTACCACACCGTAGAGAACTAAACTTTTGGTGGACTTATATATGAGTTCATACCCCAATCTCTTGTAGCAATAATAGAGAGGAGGAATGGAGGACCACACGCGCGCGCGCTCCGCTCCGTCTCCGTCTCTGGCTCGGGCTCGGGCTCGGGCTCGGGCTCGAGAGAGTTAATTCGGATCTCGATACTTTTGGTGCGATTTTCATTTGGTAAGTCGATTAAATTAATCACACGATTAATTTGGTAAGTCGACTTAAATGAGAATTCAACTCGCCATTATGGACGCAATTTTGGGATCCGAAAGGCTGCGATTTCGGGATCGGAAAGGGCACGATTTCGAAATCCGAAAGGGCGCAATATCGGAATCCTAAAGGACGCGCCCGTTGAGGGACATCGACAGGCACCGCGGCGACCATCTATTTAAATCCCTTCCCCCACAACGTGTTTTACATACTCGTAAGAAAAAACTATCTCTCTATCTCTGGTTCTTCCTCTCTCGGACGAACGACCCTCTTTCTCTCTCGGCTGCAGTTCTCTGAGGTACAATCGAGGACGATCCCGTTGGTGTGCGCTGACGAAGATCGTGTGCCGTCGTATCCTGGGAGCAGATCGCCAGTCCCTACGCACCGGTATTGTGGGGGCGATATCTTCTCTAAGGACAATCCATTTCATGGACGTTTCGGTGACTTCTATTCTAATCTTTATTTCATTTTTGTTGTCGCAATATGTTTATTGCTTTACATTTTCTGGATCACGCCCTTATTTCCGTTCATTTAATCGGTTCCTGTTTGCATTTTTTAATCGGATAATGATTGAGAGACATACGGTTAATATGACTTTAATCTGTATTGCTTCTCTGTTAAATCATTTGGATCCGTTAATTTACTGTTTAATATATGCACTGGTATTCCTATTTTCAACAGTTTTGAGGGGGGATTGACCCCGGTACATTTCTTCTGGCATTTTTGCAGCATTCATCGACCGAATCCACCATCACCCTAACATTAGTGATGCCAGCAAAAAAATGTAGCAGATATATGGACCTATCAAATTAAAGATGAGCCACGTACTCCAACTAATGAACAACTTTTTCATTTGTGAATGATGCAAGCCAAATTGTTCAAGCCATGTTACTACTGGCCTCAATAGATGTGTGTGTATTGTATAGTCATATGACTTCTTCACCATCGGCATGAAAAAAATCACCACAGTCACTTTTAGACTAGGTGATGTGCAGAAGGGTGAGTGGAGGTGGGGAGGCCCATTGGGCAGCTGATTCCTCAAATCCCCAACGTGCAGCTTTCACCAAATCAAAATGGGAGCAGATCAATTCCGGACCCGCTCTAACATCATGTTACTGTCACGTTAATGTTATTATCACGTTAATGTTACTGCCACGTTATCGCCGCGAAGCGCGGGTATAAACACTAGTGTGTGTGTCTATATATATATATATATATATATATATATATATATATATATATAGGGACCCTTTCAAATGAGGTGGGGTCTCACCGAAATTGTGGTGAGCCATCGACCAGATTCGTCAGATCTCAATCTGACGATTGAATCAAAAACCTCATCCAAAAGGGCATTTTCGTCAAATTGATTTCATTAATTTCGAGTTTCATTTATTAGTTTCAAATTGCCATTATAAGCTTTTCTCGATTTGGTATTTTCACAAATGCATTTATTGATTACTTTCCGATTTTGTTCCAAACGATCTGAAATCAACAACAGTTTTGTAAATTACAATGACTGTTTGTAAAAAAAATTATAGTCTTTGTAAAATTTCATTAATGATTTCATTTTATTACTGTAATTTCATTTTGTAAATGGTTGTATAATTTTTGTAAATGTGTACATTCATTTTGTAATTTCAGTGAGTTTTTTGTAAGAGTATTTTTCCTCTATGTAAGCTGCAACTTTTTTGTTATTGTGTATGATTGTTTTGTAAAAAATCCGTGAATCTTTGTAACTGAATCTCCCTTCTTTGTAAAATTCACGCATGTTTTCCATTGCGTTAAAGTTCAATTGCCATACATGTTCGAGTCCTGCAAAATAGAGAAAAAACATTGAGATTTGTAAAAATGTAAATAAATATGTAAATCTGAATATCAGTTAAGTAAAAATATTATACGATAATGTAAAAAAATCTCGCTCCTTTGTAAGAGTGTCTGATCACTTTGTAAATTTTAGGCGCTATTTGTAAAATGAACTGATCACTTTGTAATATTTCCGTAGAGTTATGAAAAAATGGGTACACTGTTAGATATTGGAAATGTAAAAAATTGACATGATATTGTAAAAAATATTCAATATTTGCACAAAACATTCCCATTTTTGTAAAAAAAAATTACGATTTGTAAAAAAGCTAATGGACCCCTCCTCCGCGAATTTCGAATAAGTTGAAATTTCGAATAAGTTGAATACTTCTTTATAATTTCGCCAAAAGATTTTTCTTTATTTCAAAACCCCACATCTAGGGTTTTTTCCTTTCGTATCTTCTTCAAAGGGCAAAGAGGAGGCAAGCAGGTGGGCGCCGCCTCCTCCCTTCTTCTCCAATGGCGCCGGCGGCGGATGAGATCGGAGCGGGCGACGCGACTGTTCGCGGCGCCGGAGGTCGGGGCGGAGGGCTGTGCGGTGGTGCCTTGGAGGAGGAGGCGCATGCGCGGGGAGGAGCGGGCGGCGACCATGCGCGACCGCGAAGGCGACGGCTGGAGGGGATCGCCTGGGGGCGCACGGAGCTTTGCGCGGGGGTCACGCAAAGGGATGGCCGCCTGGGGGCGCGCGGATGCGCTGAACGGTGGGACACAGGCGGCGTTGGTAGCGGCGCAGGCCCGCGGCTGGTGGCGAGGTGGTGTGCACGGAGGAAGGCGGACGTTGCGTCGAGGAAGGCCGCCGACAGATGGAGGACGTGCGGCGGGGGGAGGACGGGGGGCAGAGGAGGCGGCTGGGCTGGGATTAATCAAGAGAGAGAGAGAGATATTAGGAAATTTAGTTGGCACATTCTATATTTAGAATTAGACAAATGACCAAAATGGGTTTTTTACCATTAAAATAATGTAATTAATGTGAAATTAATCACATCCGTGGGATTTAAATTAAATGGATGAGATGGAGGGGCTCACCACAATATCGGTGAGACCCCGCCTCATTTGAAGTTTCTCCTATATATATATATATATATATATATATATATATATATATATATATATATAGGGACCCTTTCAAATGAGGTGGGGTCTCACCAATTTCGTGATGAGCCATCAACGGGATCCATTAGATCATGATCCAATGGTATGGTGCCAAAAAGGGTATTTCCGTCCTCTTGTTTCGAATTTAATTGGATGTTCATTTAATGACGTTGGTGCCATTTTAGGCTCGTTTTTATTAGGAATTTTTCCTTAATTCCTCTATCCGCTGATTTCCAAAAATGCTCTCAGCAAATGCAACTTAACGCATGTATTTTGTAAATACGAATGAGATTATGTGACGTTTTGATTTTGATTTCGTAAAATTCAAATAATATATTTTTATCATTCCCATTGAATAGTTTTTTGTGAAATTATTATTTTAATTTGTAAATTTTATATTGCTATTTGTAAAAGATCATATGCAGTTGCAATTTCTTCAAACTACTTTGTAAATTTCATATTTTATATATTTGTGTGTCAACATTGGACCTTTGTAATTGTTTCATGTCCTTTTGTAATTATTACACATCTCTTTGTAAAATTGTATGGATCTTTGTAAAATTTCCATGTAAATTTCATATTTTATATATTTGTGTGTCAACATTGGACCTTTGTAATTGTTTCATGTCCTTTTGTAATTATTACACATCTCTTTGTAAAACTGTATGGATCTTTGTAAATTTTCCATGTCGCTCATTCGCACCCTTCTGATTTGTAAGATCCTCATTACATTTGTAAAATTTATGCTCGATTTGTAGATTTCATGTGGATCTCTGCAAAATAAGACATCAGTAATGAGATTTAAAAAAAGAAACAATATATAAAATGTAATGTCAATAATGTAAAATATATATACCATAATGCAAAAAAAGAGATCAATATGTAAAACGTAATGTCAATGATGTAAAAAATATATATAACAGAATGCAAATATGCTCCTCTTCCACACCTCCTCTCTCGTCGTCTTCAATCTTGTCATCCACATATAAGGCATTAACACCCTTGAATGGACTTTGGACTGCAAAAGAGAATCAATATATAAAATGTAATGTCAATGATGTAAAAAATATATACCATAATGCAAAAAAGGAGATCAATATGTAAAACGTAATGTCAATGATGCAAAAAAATATACCAGAATGCAAATCTGCTCCTCTTCCACACCTCCTCCCTCGTCATCTTTAATCTTGTCGTCCACATAGAAGGCATTATCGCCCTTGAATGGACCTTGGACCGTCATCACCTACAACGATTTCACATCGTGCATTGCTGTTGAAAGAGGGGGAGGGGATCTACCACCATTGATGATGCAACCACGCGTAAGATGCATCACGTCTCCTTCCTTCGCATCTTCCTCCTCCGGGACATATCCTCCATCGTCGAGAAGCTTTGCGTGGAGGAGGTTATCGATGACGTCGATGATTGATCGTGAGGTAGAGAGGACGCCGCTGCTGGACGGTCGTGCACGCAAAAGAGAGGGCGCCGTCATTGATTAATCGAGAGAGAGATATTAGGTCTAATAGTTGTCACATTCTATATTTAGAATGTGACAAAATGACCAAAATGGGTATTCGACCATTTAAGTATTATAATTAATACAACATTAATCCCAACCGTGCGATTGAAAATAGAAGGATGAGATGGAAGGCTCACCATAAAAGTGGTGAGACCCCGTCTCATTTGAAGTTTCTCCTATATATATATATAAAGCTAAGTTATGTAATGGTGGAGCAATTCACTATCAATTTAATAGCTATAACCACCAAATTAACTCCGTAATGCATGTAAGTCCAAAGGTCATAATATATTTACCTTAAATATTAACATATGGTGTTAAGCATATGTAACTTACATGCCAAAGATAATATAATCTTACAATAAAGTAAGTCGAGTACTCAATTAAAATACAATGATGCTGACACTCATTGTGCCTGTTAATGACAATAATTAAGCATGAATCAGAAAATTTGCAAACATCATATATATATATATATATATATATATTACTTTATATATCCGTCATGCACATGCATATATATTTAGATTTACATTTAGATCATTATTCTCATCAAGTATTTAAAATACACTAAAATACCAACACCATCAACTTTAGGAACTTATCTTTACATGTCATTTAGTCTTATCACATTTTTCTTTAACATAAATCACATAGTAATATATATACTAGCTAACGATATTAATTAAATTTAATATGCCTAATTGATAAAGACCAAAACAATCCATAGTTTATAGGGTGTACTATCTTTCCATCTTTATCCTTTTGCGTATTTGGGTAATGAGAAAGTCATTACAACTTTTTACATTTCAATCTCATACGTAAGTTATTATTATTATTATTTGGTTGTTGATAAAACCCGTGAGAAGCTTCATAGATTAATGTTCACGTACCTTACATTTATTATAACAACCCATTTTTTCTTTTGCCTAGGGTCCACGAACGTTCCATGACCATCGATTTTCACTTTCGATAGATTCATGTGTTCTATTCAAATCCACGTTGAATCATTCTCGAGCTTATATCCAAATAACTAAAATCCCTTTGGATAGTCTCATTGCAAGACTTCTTAGACCTTCCTCACCTTTTTCTTAACCGACTTATCATAACATATATTTCATAATACAAAAAATACCAACATAACATAAAACATATATTTATTTATTCCTCTCGATTTGTCATTACGTCATGAAGGCAAAGAAGATAGGAAGCATCGTAGTAGACGATGCAAGACATTTTAGATGATCAACCTAAGCAATACATTGACAAGCATAATGTATCAAATTACTACGGTCGAATCTCACCATTGAATTGACTGCTCATCTTAACCGTGATTGCTACTTTTTTTAATAAGTCTTTTATCATCGCCAAACATTTTTTTATACGAGGTTCTCTTATGGGTGTTGAAATAATCCTATTGCATTTAGTACGCACGATGTATGAGAATACTGATGGGAACTATTACTTCGTAACTTGAGTTTAAGTATTTTGGATGATATTCTATCGCCTAATTGGGCATAGGATTGGGCATTTGATTGGACCCAGCCTGATCGGTCTTAAATCCGACCCACATAACCTGACCCAAACTCAAACCTGAAATTTAATGGATGGACCGTAAGCCTCAAAATGAGCCCATATTGATCATCGGGTCGGGTTTGGGCTTGAAAAGGTCCCAACCTACAAGCCTGATAGCCCCACCTATACGATATAATTATATTTGGTATATTCATGTTCATTCCAAATATCATGTTCTAACTTTCATAACCTTATTTCGAGTGTAGAATAAATATTTAGATCCATTAATAATCATGTCTATCAGCGTGGATTGAGGATATTATTACGATAGTATGCAAGATTATTACATTAATATACAAGAATGGAATCAATGTCCTCAAGTGTTAGAACATGTACATCTGTAAGTAGCCAATCTGTATTGGGTTATAGTGCCCGCATCTACAATATAATATGTAATGGTGAATTGAATGGTGGTTTAAGTTGCCGTATTCTTTTACCACATTTGTATTTCCAACATATACCTAATGCCAGAATCACGAATTAGTTAGCGTACTTAAAGTCTTAAACATGCACACATGCATAAGAAACAACCATGCAAATGCAAGAACGGGACATATTATATTGTGTATATAGGTGTTAAATTGGATTGGCCCGACTCGAACCAGACCAATTTTGTTTGGTAGGTTCAGGTCTGGGCCTGAAATTTGAAAATAAAATGGACCTAAGCTTGACCCATTAGCTCATATACTTAAATAGGCTTGGCCTGGACTAACTCAAGCCCGACCCGACCCCTCATGATGCCCAACCCTAGTTGTGCCAAGTCAAGGCATGAAGGGCCGGGCTTGAGTTAGTCCGACCCGACCCATGCCTGGACTAACTCAAGCTTGACACTGTGTTTGATTCAATTATGTGTGATTCCTAAAAATAAAAGGGGTTGTTTATGAAGTGGTTTTGGACGTGAATAGGTGGTTTTTGTAATATCCATTAATCCGAATCAAACAGATGATACTAATGGTTTAATTACTTCCATTAAAAACTTTTATGGTTATTAATGCTTAGTTAAAACTTCTTTCCACAATAAAGATGTGAACATCACTATTTTGGGAAAATATAATTTATTGAAAATACTGAACAAATGATCAAATCCATTCATAATTCTCCGGGATTCAAAATTAACTCAAAATTATTTGAAATTGCATTCTTTAACCATTAAACTCTTTTACTCTAGAAGTCAATTTAATCAAAATTGCATCTTACATATCTAAAAGTACAAGCCAATAATAAATGTACTCACTAGAAAAATAAATCTCGTGACTTTTTAATAAATATTCTTATATCTCTAATCCTTAAGGTCAAACTCAACTACCTAACAATAAGATTATAGTTATTGGAGCTATCTACATAGAACATGACAGCCTTAAAGGGAGTCACGATGCGGTTTATATATATTACATGAAGTGTTATATATTTTAGATATAGATCATATAACGGCATACGTGCATTGGCCCTTTATTTTTATATTGCAGTTGTATGAATATTCTAAAACATGGTGCCTCAGTGGTTGCGAGAAGATGGTTGTTGGTGTCACCAATACCATTATTTTCAACCATAGTGATTCCCTATCATTGAACAATAGATGGTGTTCACCTTGCCGACATCTCAGCAATTGGTGAATCTATAAATTGAAATTTTAATTTTATCTTTATCAAAAAAAAAGTGATAAACTGTTTTGAAGTTTGGGCCGGATATCTAATTTTAATATGTTAGAAACTTTTTTAGAATCAGGGCTTGGAATTTATGGACATGCATGCACGAGTCAGATGGGTGGTTGTCACGACCCGGTTAGACATTTTCCAAGTTCTGAGGTTTTTTTTTGTTGTGGCCAGAGATAACACAAATATCATTAAACAGTAATTACTTGAATTCACGTTAGTTATTTCAGTGATATCACAGATTAATATGAATATAATCAACTATCTCGGAATCATAATCTACTTAAAAACATCAAACCAGATCGATTAAGAATTTTATCCAGCGAATTAGGAAGATATTCATTCCATATGTAATTTCATTCGTTTCCTAGTTTAAATATAATTACATCAACTTATACAATGGTTTCTAGAATAGCACCAATACCATCTATGATATCCCAGGCCTTAATTCCTGCCTATTTATAAGGGATTATTACTCCGGAAAATCTGTCGGGCTTGGACATAGATAGAGTCCGTAACCACAACTCAAAATGCTTAAGCATAGATTTTATAATATTAGCCTCTGTTATTTTTAAGTCACTATCACACTTTGTGAGTACTAGATGTGTTACCATTTTTATGATGCTACTATTAATTTCCACTTGTTGAGATAGTTGTTCCTAATTGATGTTCACCTTAAGAATGTCAATTTTTATGGAGTATAACAAGAAATTGACTCTCTAATCGACAATACCAACAATGAAGTATATAATGACAAGCACAACTAAATAAAGACAAAAAGGATGTAAAAAAAATGGATCTCCCCCTAGATCGAATCCTAGTCAATCCCTCACATTAAAATAAATCTTAAAGACCGGTACTATAGTGATTGTTACCTTTTAAAGTTCAGGTAAAGCATTGAAATCAGGTGTATAATTCAAGACTTTTGTGTAATTTACTCAATACATAACAACATATATTATTAGTTAGTCGAGTTTTTAAATTCACAATGAATATCATTGCAACATTCTTCTAACAATGGTTATTTGTTGATTTTTTTTCTTATAATCTTTGCTAAATTTAACAACAACTAATACAAATTTTAACAACGAATGTGACATTTATTGTTAATTACAAAAACAAAAAAATTATCAACGAATAATGCTCATTCTCATATCATTAACATCATAAGAAATGACAAGAATATCTAAATTAATCTTTATCTTAAATAAATATCTGTAGTGAAACATTCCATCATGTTATCCTAACAACCCTACCAAAATATTGGAGCGTCACTTAACAACCTCCAATGTATAATGATCTTATACACAATGATCTCATCATCATCAACAACCATTGATGCATTCATGCTCACAAAATACATGGTTGATATCATTGTTGTAAAAGTCGACCGACTAGGCTGATTAGTTGGTCTTACTAGTCGAGTAGGTGGGGTAGCCAACTCGACCAGGCCTAGTCGGCCATTAGTCGGTCACTCCGACTAATCGGGCTGACTAATAGGCCTAGTCGGCCGACTACAAGGTCGACTTTTACATAGATATTTTTTAATTCTTTTAATTTTTCATTTTTTTTAAAAGCAAACTTATTCTAATAAGTTTAATATTATATTTAAAGATAATTACTTCTTTTATTTCATTATGATAGTACAGAAAATGTACAAATCAATGTAAATATATAAGAATATTTGTATATTTTTTTTATATATTTAAAATAATTAAAAAAAATTCAAAACTGACTAATGATCGACTAAATCCGATTAGTCACCCGATTGTCAATTAATCCTTAGTGACAGTACCGATCGAGTATCGACTACCGATTTCTGTAACCTTTATTGATATACTATAATGTATTCTCCTTTTTGAATAGGAGCGATTTCGAAACATGTATCAATGTTTGAGCTCTTCACTCCAACAAATAACTTCTTCTTTGGATCGTACCAATAACTTTTCATATCAAAAGTCCCTAAAGAAATTCAATACATTAGACACGTACTTACACGTTGTCCTTTTCATAACGATCTCAAGAAAATAAATGTAATTGAGTCATTACATTATGTTTCTTATCTATCGTTTTATCTACTTTGTTCCATTGAGTTATTGAAGCACATTCTTTCTTCGAGAAGAAGCTTTGTTGACAATGGACGAAACGGTCAATGAAGTTTGATCAGTGATCGTTAATTTTAAGTCTTACTTACATAAGAAGCAATTATGTGAATACGAAGCTCTTTGTCAGCTCTCTTTCTTTTAAATAAAATAAAATAAAATTATCCTCTTGGTCGTTAGAGAAGAAAAAAACACTTTTGTGTTGATTTGGATCTTTTTGAGACGGGGAAGTAAAAGTTAAAAGGCGACGGTGTTATGAGAAAAAAAATAAAGGAATTTTTTTACATGTCTTTCTCTAGAGTTTTGCAATTATAATTATGCAATTTTCTTTTTTAGAAAGTTAATACTTGTGTCCATGTATTCTTACAAAAGTCATAGTATTACCCTTCCTTTAATGAAAAATACGGACTTGTGTAATAAAAGAACGGTTTTACTGAAAATTTTGTTACAATACAGGGGGCAGATGCGTTACTGCAGTAGAATCTCATAGGGCAAAATGGTAAAAAATTAAAACTAAAATAGAATTTGAGATTTTGTAGAAAATAATATATTTTTCCAAAAAATCAATAAAAAAGACATTTATATTACCACAATAATAATAAAGGATTTTTTAGCAAGTTTTTAACTTCTGCAATATCGGCTATGTCCTTCTTTTTGTAATATTAATCGTGCCTCTAACTTCTTATTAAAGTTATTGTTATACCCTTTTGTAATATCAGTTTTCCCCCTATTTTACTTTAATGGAGGGAACAAACTGTTAATTTATTTAAGAAGTCAATAGTACAACAGAAATTAAAAAAAAGGAAAGGACATAATTGATATTTCATAAGTTAAGAAAGGCAAGAGCAAAAACATCCTAAAATAAAAGTTGGAACCCGGTGTGTATTTATATGCCAACGACCCCGAGCTCCCAAAGGCACCAACCAACAACCTCGACATGGATTCCACCATCAGCACCTTCAAAGGCTATGGGATGATTCTCGACCCCGCCGGAGACCGTCCTCCCACGTCCCGCGGCGCCACCCGCGTCCTCTTCCTCGCCCTCTCCGTCCTCCTCCTCCTTCTCCTCGCCGCCGCCACCGTCGCCAACAAACCCAGCTCCCCTCCTCGTCCCTCCAGGACCCTCAGAACCGTGTGCTCCATCACCCTCCACTCTAGCTCCTGCCTCTCCGCCCTCTCCTCCTCCAACTCCACCGACCCACGGGACATCTTCAGTCTCTCCCTCCGCGTCTCCATCGCCGCGCTCCGCACCGTCACCGACGTCCCTCGACAGCTCTCCTCGAGGGTCAACGACTCCATGGTGAAGGAGGCCCTGGACACCTGCACCGACCTCATCCAGGACGCCCTCGACAACCTCAACACCACCCTCGCCCTCGTGACTCCCCCAACCCCTTGGGAGAAGATGGTGCTGACCAATGCCAAGGTCGACGACCTCCGGACCTATCTCAGCGCCGTCCTCACCGACATAGACGCGTGCCTGGACGGCTTCGATGGGACGAAAGGAGGCTTCCAGAAGAAGCTGGGGGAGGCTCTGGAGAACTCGACGGAGCTGGCCAGCAACAGCCTCGCCATCGCCACCCACATCCTGTCGCCGCCTGGAACGGGCAACCGGAAGCTGCTGAGGATGGTGCCCCTGTAAGGTCGGGCCTTTTGTACATTAGAGAAGCACGTATACGTACATGTTTGTGGTAATACGTCAAGTGACCCCCCGCCATGCGTGCGTGGTCTCGTCGTGCTCTTCAGTTTTTTTTGTTTTGAATAAAATTAATCTGTGAAGCAGCATGGAAGGGGTGTGTTTGTGTTCTGAGGCCAAGTTTCAGCAAGATTTCTGAATGCGAGTACGGGATGAACAATGGTTCATATATTTACGAATATGAAAATTATGTTACCATATCCTTAAAAATGAATACAGATCTAAAATGAGTGCCAATCACGTATGAATACTATATATATTAGCTTAAGTAAGCAAGCATTAGATGCAATACATATGACACAAATAGACTAAATGTGCTTATAGTATGTTATACCAAATATGGTGAAAGAAGGGATACAATTAAGGATTTTTATCACTTGTTTCTCTCGTAGATTATGTAATATCAGTTATGTCCTTTTCTTTTTTATAATATCAGTTATACCACCGTATTCTTATAAAACCTACAATTCTACCATTTTATAATATCAGTTGTGCCCCTAGTTTATATTGATGGAAGGACAAAACTGTGAATTTCGTAGAAATACAATGTAAGAATTGATATTACAAAAAAGGAGGAGCATAACTGATATTGCAAAATCAAAGAATAGTGCAAGTGATAGAACCCTAAAATTATGTTAACTATGGTTAAAATAAATTTACAATTATATATATATATGAAAAAATGGATATTATGATACAATACAAATGTTTCTAGATATCAAAGTGATATCCTTATCCATATCTAGTTTAAAACGGACATAATATGGATGTAGAAACCTGTATAAAACAGATACGATGTAGGAACATATGTAGTTGTATCCTTATCCATTTGCATCCCTATTAGTCAGACATTCATTATCATCTCCACAATCAAGTTTAATATGCAACTTCCAAATATGTTGAGTAATTAATTATGAATTAGTTGTATTCCTCATATTTTCTTCCTCTTTTTTGTTTCTTAACATATGTTATCTTTTGATTACTATTTTTATAAATGTGAATCACCTCTCCAACGTATTTGATGTGATTATCTATAAAAGTTTATATGTATTTAGTATCAATTATTCAATAGATTAGCGACTAAAATTGTAATCCATTCTATCACTTTTTCTACAATTTATCAAAAAAATCCAACATTTACTTTAAAATCAAGATAACCACAAGATATAAATAAATTTGTTGAAGCGATTGTGTTGGAGATGCGGGACTTTGTGGTGCAGGAAAGTACTAGAATCAGGCTCGTTCACATTGTTGAACCCAAGAAGGAGAAGATGCCAAAATGCTATAAATGTAGTTCTAGAATTTTGAAAACTAGAATTGAAGAGGGAGGAGATTAGGCGGGCTTTGTTAATACAAATATGCATCTATAAAGATAAATGTTAAAAAAATAAGAAGTCACACTTGTTACTTCAAACACCATAAAATTTAATCATTTTTTATTTTTAAAATTTGGAAACTTGCATAATGTTAGGATAAAAGGGGGGGGGGGCAATCTCTATTTAGAAATGGGGGGAGGAACGGGGAGGCCTGGCCTCCTCCCGCTCCACTCTCCCTCCGTCCCTGATGTGTTAGGTAGTCGACAGTCATCATAAAAAATAGTCGAATCTTTCAACATTGATTAGAGCAAAAAAATCATGTAGCAGACCGTAGTTATAGTGTGTGAAGGCTTTGCTATTTTTTGTTTGTTTAAATATAAATATAAATATAACGAGGTTAGATATATAATAGCGTACTTGATGCAACGAACCAACTTGCCGAGGCTGCAAAATGCACTGACCTTAAGAATAGATTCGTAACCTCACAGAGATTTCGATGGTGCAATCGTCATTGATACAGATACTCTCCAGGATAAAACAGTGAGATCTCAATGGACGTGCACACACACCAACATCATGATCTATTGAGCAACAATAAATCGTTCCTTCAACTTGGCTCACTCAAAAAGAATGTAGGCGATAAAATTGTTGTGTATTTATATGCACATTCAACGTATCGAACTGATGTCAATTTCAGTCGTGAAAAGATATACCTCTCGTTAATGTAAATAATGTTGGAAATAAAATACAGCTTGATCCAAATTCAAAAGAAATTGTAACCTCCAATATTAATATTTGAATAATGTCGGCTATAGTAGAAGTTAGAACATCTGTTCATGGCTTATGACTTGTGAATGACCACATACAATTCAAAAAGATTGAAATGTGTAATCATTTAAAGAAGAAATGTACATAATAAATAAGTATGTCTAATGTGTAGAAGGATGGATGGAATAATTATGATATTGCTCACATTATCATTGGAAAAGATATAAATAGAAAGGATTTAAGAGATTGGCATTGTCAACTTAATTAAGATATTGGAGTATCAAAAAATAATTAAAATTGAGAGAGAAAATAAGAAGGTATTTGAAATATAGAAATAAATAAAATGTTAAAAAAGAAAATAAATTGACCATCTAATGGTCAAAACTATTCAAACATTGAGCATAAAAAATAGCTCCTAATTTAGGCAAATCTCGATTTTAGAACTTGATTGAAGTTTCGAACCTCGATCCATTCTTCGATCACGATGTAAATCTGTAAATTTTCTATAGGAATTAACTAGAAAAGAGAAATCTAAAATCCAAAAGTAAAAACTTGTGAAATCACCTTCCAAAAAGAAAGGGATTCAATTTGATTCCCCAAAGTCCCACTTTATCCAAAGATTTATGATTTCTCCTAAAATTAATATGTAACATCCATGTGCATAACTATATTGTACTATAATAGAAGGATACACACACTCGACATGAGATCATCCTTTACCTTGAAAAAAAAGGTTATTTCATTCGATCCTCATGGGTAAGAGAAGAGTTCCATCGTAAATTAAGGGCATGTTTGGGGTAATCTATTATATCTCATGCTCTATTTATGTATTTTTTTTATTGAAATTTCTGTGTTATAATAGTTTTTAATCTCGTTCAAATAAAAAATAAAATAAAAATATATTATAATTATTAAAAAATTACTATAAGACATAATTAATGTGACATCATATACATTTATTATTTTTGAATCATCTTAAGGAGCTCCACTGCTTCACTTGTCAAGAAGCCAAATGTACAAAACCAAAGGGGATGAATACATGTTGATTGTCAATGCAGACCTTCTCATGCTTAGCCACTTTAGCTGTGGCAGCTTTTTGTGCAGCGCATCCCGCAACAAAATCACTCTTTATCGAACCCACCAATGGAGAAACTCCAGTCAAATCAACACATGCATGTTTTCCTCCAACCCGCCCAAATATTAAAACATATGCCGGTCTAAGTGTCGATCTCCCCTCTTGTGGATCATTAAGAAATTCATCGGTGCTTCTTTTTTTTGAAGCAACACCCGCATGTCTGAGTACATCAAAAAGAACATCCCTGACAAGATCATATTTGTATTTAAAACCTGAAAGTTCGCGACAATGAATGGCATGCTCCCCAAAAGCATCTAAACAGGATTTGTGGCATACTGGACAAGCCTCATCTAATGGGAATAGAGGAATCATGAGCCGGTACTTGAGAATACTACAATATTCGATGGATGACATATGCATTCCAAACCCCTCAATAGGAATGGCAAGAAGAAAATCTTGTACATGTTCAGCTTGTAAACAACAGAAAATTACCAAGCTTGGAAATTATCCACTGTGTTTCATGGGTAGGCTCCCGTTTGAACGGGAAAGATAATTCTGGCACCTCGCACCTTCATACAGAATTGGGGGATGATGAAGCCACATTTCATCATCTTTATTCTATCATTTTGGCATCAAAACCCTAGCAAACATGTGTAAATACCCTTAATTTCCGCATCTTAGCATTCATGCATGTGCATGTAAATAGTGTATAAAATACTGTAATTAAAGCCAAAATTATAGAATAAATAAAAGAAAAGAAAAAGAATAAAATATTGTAAATATTTTATGACCTGAAACCCCGAGACCTAGGCATCTTGATGAATAGGTCGACAAGGAATAAAGTAGGGGGAGATAAGGGCCAAAATACAATAAAAACCTCTTTTATTTTAATTCATTCTTTATTCTTTTTGGGACCTATTTTTGGTTTCACTTTTTATACTTCAAACAAAGAAACTTTGTACATGAAAGTTGTAGATAATTTAATATCAAAATACAAAATTGATTTCACTAAGAAATAATGTACAGATAAAAAGTTATGGTCTGAATAAGATTCCAAAACTCCAACTTTCCAAATATAAAAACTCGAAATGTACCAAATTCACCTTTAATTGTATATAGTTTAAAATAAGCTATTTAATGGCAGTGGTTTTGTATTTGGCGGAGCTACGGTTTGAAACTTGAGTTTTGGGACCCTATTGTATACTTGTACAGATTAAAATATTCAATTTATTATTTATTCATTATTTTTATAATTTTATATTTTATAAATTTGTAAATATTTCTTATAATAAGTATGTACATTAAAATCAGAATAAAACCTCAAGAAAAATCAAAATAAAATACTTGTATATTTATAATACATAGGTATAAGACCTATATACATACCCATATAATACATACTTCTATATTATTAAATATATAAAACACCCCAGAAAAATCAAATAAAAATATATTTATGTGTATAAAAGTATTTTATAAATTTATAAAATAATACACAAAAATAAATGAATTAAACCACAAAATAAAAATAAAAGAATAAAATATATAGGTAATATACCTATAAGGGCTATAAAAGGTAACTTGTAAAAATATACCTCATAAAAATAATTAAAAATCACAATAAAATACTAAATAAAATAATAAACATTTTTATTAAATAACCTAAAATTAATTAAATCATTTAATATTATTAATTTAATTTACAAAACTTTTATTTAATTTTTGTCTTTTTGCGGATGATGTGGCCCAATCAGGCCACGCCATCCGTTGACCGGGGGTCAACTCCTTGACCCCAGGTCTGTGACCGCGGGACATGCATATGCACCCATCTTCTTGGATTTTTCGCAGGCCACCCTTTCACCATCTCGCCTAAGTCCCTTCTGGACTTTTGTTCCCCTATGATCAAGCTAGCACGCCCAGGGCTTGTTTAGATCTTTGGAGCATCGAAGCACCCGCCATCGCCTCGTTCTTCTCGCCCGTCGACCATCTATTCAAAAATACCCCCGTCGCCCCCCTTCCTCTTTGAACCGATTTTGGGGCGCCAAATACCTCCAGGCGAGGGTCGAGCTGAGCTCCGGTGACAGGGGAGTCTCCCCCCATCTCAGTCGAGGTGCAACGAAGCACCTAAAGTCGAGTTCCACCATCTCCGGTGACTGCGCTCTTGTGAGGTTTCTACCTCGGGTTTCTAACCCTTGAGGTCTGTGTTTGCATCTATTTTTCATGCATTTTTAGCTTTACAGTAGTAGTAGGAATCAATCCCCTCCTTTCATTACGCATTTCATCCCTTTAATCCATCCATTCACCCTTCACCTCCACCTCGCCGGAGCAAGCTCCGGCGAGCCATCTTTCCGCCTCCATTCCGCCATTAAACGCCGGGTTCTTCTGCCCCTTGTGCTGCTATGTGTTATTTGCCATTTGCAGAACCCAAAGGAGGTAGCTGGGCCTCAAGGATCGCCAAGAGAAGCCCCAGGTTCGCTTGAACTAGCGAGATCCCTCTGGGACCTTCCGCGGGTCGCCGGAGCCATTTGGAAGCACCTGGAAGCATCTCCATCCCTGCAGGAGCTGATCGATGTTGTCGGAGAGCCTCCAGGTACCCAGAGACCCGCGTACCGGCGAATCCAAACTCGTTGGGCGCGAGTTCTTCGGGCGTTCTTGCTGGTCTTTTTCCCACCGTTCGATCGGGCGTAGTTCTTCACGACGTACAACCACCGTCAGATTTTGAGAGTCTTCAGCCGTTGATCGTCGTTAGGCGATCTAATCCAGGCCGTCGATGGCGAAGAGGTATCGTGTGATCTGGAGCTACCACGTGTCCTAAGTGAACTCCTTGCGGTCGTCGGATCAACCTCCACCTGGGTATTTTGCCATTTACACCCCGGCCCCTTTTTGTATTTATTACTTAATATTGAAACATTCATAGGCAGTTTTAAACTTTCGTGACATTTGTAAACAGAGTCCCAAAGTTTTGTAATATGGAAGAATAGTCCTCGCCTGGCTCACGTGGTTAGCGCGTGAGCTTTGGCATTTTGCAGGCACGCCCCTAACTTTGTAATGATTTATGATTTATTCTCAAACTTTGCTATTTAGTTCAATATTTTGTGGAACAATTTCAGTTAGGCCCTCGGACTTTTCTCATATTACGAAAATGCCCTTGCTAGTATGACTTTTCTTTATGTTTCCTTTATTTATTACATGCATTTCTGAAAGTTCGAAAATTCCACAAAAATCAGTTTAAGCTCATGTTTGTTTGCTTATTCACGCCATATTTTTGCATTGCATTTTTATTGCATTTCCATGTTTATTAAAAATAAAAAACATGCATTTACAACACTGTTTGCATTAAAAAATCCATAAAAATTATAAAAACGTTTTGAAAAATTACAAAAAAATATATTTTTCCTGTCTTATCATATTTTAGTGTTAGTCCAAAAACCACTAAAAATTTCAAAACAAAAACCTTAAAAATTAGAAAACTCTAAAAATCTTCATAAAAATCTAAAAAGTTCTAGAAAAATCATAAAAATTTAATCTCAGTTTTTGTAGTTTCTCTATTTTATTGTCTTTATTTTAAAATTAATTTGGGAAAATTTTGTTACTGTTTGCTATTTTTCATTCCCATTTTAATTTCGGCCAGTAGCATAGCTCCCTATTTTCTTGTATTTTACTTTTTAAAAATACCAAAAATAATCTGAAAAATCCCTAAAAATCACAAAAACAGTAGAAAAATATAAAAATATCAAAAACATTTTATTCCCTGATTTTTGAACATTTTTCCTCAATTTTATAAATATCTTATCACCTCTCTTCTTATATTTTTTACAAATTCTATTTATACTAACGAAACAATATAAAATATAAAAAGAAAATAGAAAATCAGAAAATGAAAAACCAAAATAAAAATTAAAAAATAAAAAAATTATAAAATTATAAAATTTAAAACAAAAAATAACATCTTGTAGACACTTAATCACATTCACATTTTTGCACTTGCTTGATCTATCTTGTTTGCTCCCTGTGTTCGACACTCTACCTACTTCCACTATACTCTTGTTTGTAGAGTTAATAATAAATTTGACTCCACATTTATCTTTCATTGCTTGACTTATATATTGTGGGTTCATTATTGATTAATTAGGGATTTTTGAGCGGTTAACACACCGACTGCGGTTTTGTCTTGTGAAACCGTACGACCCTCGTTTCTCCCTGGTTATCAGGGGATCATGGCACTCCAAACACCTCCTTACCATGCATTACGGAGCAACGCATTCTTGATTCCGCTTATATCCCCCTTAAAGCGCAAAGGCGTCCCTCATCCTCTACAAAACTATCCACCTCATTCCCATTTGGCACCAGGAACCTTTTACACAGGAAGGCTATGGCCAGCCGGCGACCCCCCACGCCTCCCCTAAGGGGAGCTGAGCCACCCGTCCTCGACTATAATAATTCTTGCAAGGATGTTGCTTATCTGAATGGGACAGAGACTGTGTCAAACTTTGCTGAACCCAACCCGATATGGGCCACGGCTACTCACAAGAAAAAGATAGCTTCTAAGGGTCCCACCATATCAAATGGGCACTCTGTGTCCAAATATAATGGGCAATCAGTGCCCAAACAATTCACCCAATAATTATCACATGTCTGTGGCAGTTTGTAGTACCCGTGGGCTTAACAAGCCCAGGAAATTCCGGTCCTTCCTAAAGGCACTCCGTTCGAAGAATGCTCAGATAATTGGCCTTATTGAGACCAAGATCAGGCCGACTAATCGCAACAACTTTGTGAACGCTATTCCCAGTGGTTGGGAACATGTGCATAACAATACACCTCTTGGGAGAATCTACATGTTGTGGAATACTTCTTCCTGGAGATGCAAATTGCTCGGAAACTATCCACAGGCTATTTCTATGCGCTGCTGCAACCATGGTGGCTTCTCCCTCAACTGTACTATCATCTATGGGGCGAATTGCCCTATGGTCAGAAGAGATCTGTGGGACCATCTTCGCACAATAAAAAACGACATCCCTGGCCCATGGTTGGTGATGTGCGACTTCAATGTAGTGTGCTATTCCTTTGAGAGAATTGGAGGACGTGTCCCTCCCCGGATTGACCTTGATGATTTCAACAACTGCATTGTGGATTGCAACCTTGCAGACCTGGATGCCTCTGGTAATTTATGGTCTTGGAACAACTCCTCTGTGGGACTGCGTAGGATCGTTGCCAGGCTTGATCGTTTCCTTGTCAATGAAGCTCTCATCGCCTCCCTCCCACAGATCAAACTGTGTTACTCCCCCTTTGTTGAATCTGACCACCAGCTTCTCACTGTGGTTATTGGGCATACTGTGTATTCTAAATGCCCTTTCAGGTTCTTCGATTATTGGCAGCACCGACCTGGGTATCGTGAGGCACTTATGGTTGGCTGGGTACTTCCGTTCATGGGAACCCCCTCTTTAGGCTGGTGTGCAAGCTGAAGAATGTTAAGGATGCCTTAAAGACCTGGGCGTCGAGGGAGGGCAATGTTCTATCCGAACGCTCTAGAGCTTTGGACTGTCTTTAGTCTATTTCGACAGTGCTTGGGGATTCGCCTGCGGATCCTTATCTTGCCCAATTAGAAGCTGATGTTAAATGGCACATTACCTCGCTGGATGACGATCTTGAATCTGCATGGAAACAGAAGAGCAGGGTGGATTGGTTGAAGTTGGGTGATCGCAATACGCGGTTCTTCCACCTCTCCGCCAACAAGAGGACCTCCAGGAACCTTTATTTCTCAACTTGTGGACGAGCATGGACACGTTATCGACCGTGCCTCAGAGGTGGCTTCCTCGACCTTAAACCACTTCACTGCCCTTCTTTCCCCGAGGGACCCGATCCTCCTTAGGCATAACCCGCCTCCTTCCAAGCGTTGCCTGACGGCTGATGCTAGTGCTTGGCTCGTTAGGCCATTTGAGGACGTTGAGATTTGGAATGCGGTGTCATCAATTGGATCTTCCAAAGCCTCAGGCCCAGATGGCTTTAATGCTAACTTCTTTAAAAGCCATTGGCCCCTGGTTAAAAATGATGTTCGTGCTACGATGCTCTTCCTTCACAACGGTGGTAGAATGGTCCGTCAGGTCAACCCCACCTTTCTTATGCTGATTCCTAAAGTTCAATCCCCATCCGGATTAATGACTTCCGCCCTATCTCTAGATGCAACATCATATACAAGATTTTTGCTAAACTGTTGGCCAGTAGACTTGTTGCCGCTCTCCCTCATATTATCTCTACCAATCAATCGACCTTCATTAAAAGTCGTTTGATCAGTGACAACATCCGTCTTGCTAATGAGTTGTTGTTGGGATTTGACAAGAGGCGTTCCCGTAACAAGGCTTGCTTAAAGATCGATCTTTCCAAGGCGTTTGACACCATTGATCCTACCTTCATTATCAAAGCTCTCAAGGGGATGGGCTTTTGTGAAAAATGGATGGGCTGGATCTCTAACTGTATCTCAACAACTTCCTTCTCTGTTCTGATCAATGGAGCGCCGCATGGTTTATTCAATGGCACGCGTGGGCTTCGTCAAGGGGACCCCCTGAGCCCCCTTCTTTTCACTATCGAGATGGAATCCCTTTCCTCGCTGGTTGACTTGGTTGTTGCCAATGGGCGTTACCAAAGTATGGGCATGGGGCGTTGCATGGCTTCGTTCCATTTAATCTACGTCGATGATCTTCTCTTCTTCTGCAAGGGCTTCCTCAAGGCCCTCAATGAGATTAAGGAGATCATGCATTCTTTTGAGCTAATTTCTGGGTTGAAGTTGAACCCTTCAAAGAGCAAAATTTTTAGGCCAAGATGGGAGGCTCAACCTTTTGCAGCTACACTCCATATGGGTATGTTGCAGCAGCATCTGCCCTCAACCTACTTGGGCCTCCCTCTTGCCTCAGCTTACAAAGTTACAAGAGGGGCAGCGATTCTAGGGCCCTTGAAGATTGGATCCATAAGCTTTTTGAGGGTTGGTGCTCCAGAGCCTTCTCCATGGCTGGGCGAGCCCAGCTCTTAAAGTCTGTGATTCGGGGAGTTTTTCTATTTTGGATTGTTGGTTCGTTCCTGCCTATTTCGGTGGTTAATAGGCTCGACAAGCTGTGCGCGAACTTTCTCTGGGTAGGCAACGACATGATATTGCCTGGTCGTCTATTTGCCACCCCATGCGGGAGGGTGGTTTGGGCTGAAGTCTTTTGTTGATCTCCGCAAGGCTATGCTCGCATCCTGGGTCTGGAGGTTCCTTTCTACATATTGCTCTATTTGGGCTGACTTCATGCGCGGGAAGTACCTAACTTCATGTCCCTTCTGGGACTGCCTGGTTGTCCCCTCTGCCTCTCGCATTTGGCGTTGTGTGCTTGGGATCAGACCTCTCTTACGTTCTGCCATTCGTGGAGACCATCCTCCTTTCCTTTGGATCAACTCTCCAAGAGGATTCTCCTTCGCTAACGCATTCGATCTGCTGAGATCCCGGGGTCCTACGGTGGCCTGGGTGCCAATTGTCTGGGACTGAGCAATCCCCCTCGATTCTTCTTCACGCTTTACTAGGCGGTTCCTGGACGCCTCCCCACCAAGGACCGACTTATCTCTTTTGGAATCAATATGCCGCCCGCTTGCTACTTTTGTGATGCTAATGATGAAACTCATGCCCATTTATTCTTCCAATGCCCCTTCGCCTTTGGCATTTGGCGGGATTCATGCATCACCATCGTCGGGTCGGGTTCCCATTTTCAACAACCTGACGAATCTGATCTATGGGTGTACCTCCATTGGACATCAGCGTGCCCACTCAATCATTGCCATACTGCTTGCGGCTATTGTTTGGCAGATTTGGAATGAAAGGAATCACATTTGGACTGCCTCAGCCCGTCGACCGACTGAACTTATCATCAATGATATTGTCCATTCCTTTTCCTTGATCTACAAAGATTAAATTATACCTTTTTGGTTTTAACATTTCTGTAACTACTACAGGGCCCTCCAACTTTACCTGTAATTTGCTTCATTTTTGGGATTAATATACCTTACTCTTACCTTAAAAAAAAAAGAGAGAAATCTCCTTTTTTTTATTTACTTTTAACTTCTCTCTCTCACTCAGACGGTTTTTTTTGTTGCCATAGCCTCCCACTTTTACATTTACTTTGTATATTTTACCTCGATTAACAAGGAAAACATACCTGATTTACCTTAACAAAACGCTACAACGGACGCGGATTACAGCGCGGTTGTCCCGAACCGCGTGTGCATCTATATACCCACACCCCCACAAGGCACTGCCAACCACCGAAATGGACTCCACCATCAACACCTTCAAAGGCTACGACAAGCTCGACCCCGCCGACGACCGCCGCCCCTTATCCCGCCGTATCCGCCTCGCCCTCTTCCTCTCCATCTTCCTCCTCCTACTACTCGCCGCCGCCACCGTCGCCCTAGCCCTTAAGGAACCCAGCAAACGCACCTCTCCTCCCCCTCCTCCCTCCAGCTCCATTAGATCCGTGTGCTCCATCACCCTCCACCCTAACTCCTGCCTCTCCGCCCTCTCCTCCTCCAACTCCACCGACCCACGTCACCTCTTCAGCCTCTCCCTCCGAGTCTCCATCGCCGCACTCCGCGCCGTCGCCGACCTCCCTCGTCAGCTCTCCTCCAGGGTCAACGATTCCATGGTCAAGGAGGCTCTGAGCGTCTGCACTGACCAGATCCAGGACGCCATCGATAACCTCAACACCTCCCTCGCCCTCGTAACGCCCCCCGTCCCGGGGGGAAGGGTGGCGCTGACCAAGTCAAAGGTCGACGACCTTCGGACCTATCTCAGCGCCGTCCTCACCGACATCGACACGTGCTTCGATGGCTTCGAGGGGACGACCGGAGGCTTCCGGGAGAAGCTGGAGGCGGCTCTCAAGAACTCGACGGAGCTGGCCAGCAACAGCCTCGCCATCGCCACGCACATCCTCTCGCTGCTTGGGACCGTCCATCGGAAGCTGCTGATGATGGAGCACATATAAGGTTGGATCTTTTGTACATAAAAAAAGCATATCTACATGTTGCTGTGGTGATTGAACTGGTAATAAGTCAAGTGACCCCCGTGATGTTAGCGGTTTGTTCTTGCTATTATGCGTTTTTTTCTTCAAATTTATCTGTAAAGCTTTGATGGTGTTTGTTCCGAGGCCGAACTGTGAAGTTCATCTTCCGCTAGTTTGGTGTTTGAGTGAAGAAATCGGAAGCTTTCTGCACAAGAACATTTCTGAATACGAGTATGGGAATGTAGTTGAGCTTCTCACATTTAAGAGAGGGATGAGCCATACGAGAAGTGGGTTTCATCAATTTCTGATAGCATTCCCTTTTGATTGCCTTCTTTGATTCTATACCACTCTTTGAATGGCTTGCCATGCCCCGTCATCACTGCAACAACGGTGATGTAGAATGAAATTCTATAATATGAGTATGCCAAGCATTTTCAGATTTGTGATTAGACTAATGCCAGTGGCATTCATAGCAATGGTGTTTGTTGGGCTCAACTCAACCCCGATGAAGTTCAATCTCATTGAAGAAGTTTGTAGTCAAGCATGGTCGAGCTTGGCAGAACTGGAGAAATTGAGTTCATCAAGCTGGTTCTTGACCTGAATTAATATGTTCGAGCTAAGCAATCTCCTGACCTTAGAGTAGCACCACTTGTTAGTGCTTTGGTCTCAGGCGTTACCTCCCATTGGCCCTCCAGTGCTAAGTGTTCCCTTGTGCCATTGGTTAGGTATTGAGTTTTCATCCTTTCGCATATTTCTCCATATGATCAGGACTTATGTTGTTGAAATGCAATCAGGTTTATACAAACCATGCAATGCAGTTATTCATTCATCACGTGTGTAGCCATTAGTACCCATCTAACTAACTGCATTACTTGATCACTCGTATCTGCTTTTAGCTTCACTTCTGATCTTTTCATCTGGAAATGTGGAAAGCAACTAAGACGAGCTTATCCGTGAGAAGAAAAAGATCACTGAAGTCAACCATGAAGATCATGAAGAAGGTAAATGCATGGAAAAAACGCCAAGTTGTGCTCTGCTAGGCCTTTCTGCAAAAAAAAGGCCTGATAGTGGTGGTTAATAAAGCTTGGATTTTTTTATCTGTAAAATTTTGTATTGAGAAAGTAAATGAAACCAAAAGGGCTAAAAACCCAGCCATAGGAGATACATTTATTGGTTACAATATCTGAATAGTGAGGTGTTCAAAAAGAAAACAAAAAAATGCCATCTCCACAATAAAAACTAAGCCAAAAGGACACTGTGGTTATGGATAATAAGATCTGTGATTTTCTTGTGATCAATCGAGGTTTTGCTCCAATGGAGATTTCTCTCTTGCCAAACTCTCCGGAGTACACTGGCCCAACTCATTAGATTGAAGGCTTGTATCATTGATCCGCTCCAGGGTGTCAACCTGGGATTGTAGTGGTGGTTGCAGCTGTGAAAGTCCAGCACAAGAGCTCTCCCATGCTGACCTTAAGTAAGAAAATTCAAAGAAAAATGATCCCTGGATTCCATCAAAGCTGAACAATGATAGCAAACAAATGTATACTTTTGCAAAACTTGTTGTCATGTAAAGATTCATTCCTTCTCATTAGTTTAAGTTGTATTTCTTTCTATTCCACGTCAGGGATTAGTCCAAGGAATTATCTCACCATTATATGGACTCCGAAATTGTGGATACTTTGGGTTTTGGAGATTGCGTTGATCTTGTAAGCTTATGCCGTTGCATGTCTAGGAGTGTTCACGGGACGGCTATCGTACCCGTTCGATTATGACCCGCCCCAACCTGTCACTACCGAATCATGGGTCGATCCAACCCGTTTGAACAGTTACCCAGATCAAAATGGTATCCATATTAATTGAGCGGGTCACGGGTACGGCGGGTACCCGTTGAATAACTGCTTCACGAGGAATATGATATTATTTAATGTCTTCGGCCAAAGTTGTTGTAGTAAGAGCCCATTATTACATCTCATTCGGCCAAATTTGTTGTAGTAAGAGCCCATTATTACATCTCATCTTAATCGTGTCTTAACCGACACATAGATTTATGTGATTTGTGAAAGGTAATCAATCCATCTCAGCATTAGTTACTTGAAAGTCGATATCATCCATTGTGACCATGATGTCATGGTCATCGATTTTGTTGCACTGGTTGGTCGGAGTAGTAAAGCCGAAGGAATGTGGATCAGTATGTGTGTCGTAAACATTGTCGGAAATGACATGATCGTCCATGTCTCCGGTGGAGCTCATCTCGGAGATGGAGGTGAGCGAGTCCTCTCTGGAGATCAGATGAGGCTTTGTGCAACCCATGTTGGGCAAATGGAGAACATATCCAATTCTACTTCCTGCTCAAACAGTGGTAGTAAATGCCAGTATTTGCCATCTCCACCAAATTGAGCATGGTCCATAAGTATACGGTCGGATTAAATTATGGAAATGTACGTGAGGGGTATGGTTAGGTTAATGGACGCTGGATTAAATTAAACACAAGGAGAATGGTGGGCAGCTAGTGGCCCATCCCTGCCCTTTCCAGTTCACCAAGAAAAGCATTTACCCTGACGAGACGCGGTCGAGCGCGGGAGGCAATGAGGAATGGAACGTGATTGCGTAAAGATCTGTAGGAGGGACGTGGGAGACGACGGGTATGGAACAGAGTTTTACATGATCTGGCGGAGAGACGTGGGAGATGGCGCGGGGCATGAAAAAGGGGCTGTGCTGAATCTGGTGGAGTAGAGAAGGGACATGCATTCCAACAGGATTCCTACCCAACCGGACACCCGGCTGACCCCATTGGTTTTCCACTAACAATGGTTTACGGGTCAACATGGTATGGGTACCCGTCCCGGACTATTTTCACGAGTACCCATACATTTAGGGTCAAAATAATCGGATCGGGTACCCGTTTGACCTGAATAAATTGAACACCCCTAATGATCACAACCCATTAGGGGAAGCGGCCCATCTGTAGGGAGGTGAAAGATCGGTGATGGCCCAACGTAGGAGGTCCCTCTTTCCTAGGAGGTTCCTCCACACCGACGGAGTTGTGCAGGAGGGTAGGGCGTCCCAAAATGACCAAGAGGCCAAATAGTTGGGATGAAGGAAGTCCGAACACACATAGAAGTTGGAAGTCAATGATGAATCTCTGATTCAACATGCTAAAATTGGTCAATTAAGTTCCGTTCTCCAAAATCCATATGCATTTAATCATTAATATAACATCATTACCATTCATATATGTATAAATAATATTCGCATTTCATCGTGTATAATTGCATAAAATAAGGAACTAAAAATCCCAGTATAAATTGACCTTAAAAGTTGCTAATTTCTCTTATTTTTAATTAATTCATCCTAACTCCGATTGATCCCAAACCATTTCCATTGTATAGATATTACTAACAAAATAAATGGAAAATAGAAAAATCGCTAATTCAAATAAGTGATAAATAAACCCAAAACTTAATTCCACATCAGGCAGACTAAAACGTGCATATCTTTCTCATACAATATCCAATTTTGATCTACTCACTTTTAAAGAAATCTATTTTTAAATACCTTCAAAACAAGATTAATTTCATAAAAATCAGAACTCATATGTGAAAGTTGAGTTTTGGGTCTCTTTTACGTTTTTTTTTCTTTTTTGCGATTTTGGACCCGAGTTTGTATGTACATAATTAATCCATATTGTTCTATTTACTTTTCATTTGTATCCATTGATGAAAGTTTTATCATGTGGCATCAAAATCCAAATCAAGACTGAAATAAAAAAACTCTGACTGTGTTCGAGTGATATCTGTGAATCTATAGAAAATTCGCTTGTTTCGCATTCCCATTTTATTTCCAACTTAATTATTAAAAATAAAAAATATATTAATGTGTAAATATGTGTCTTTATTTGATAGTACTTTTTTCTAAATTTATTATATTCTTTAAAAATCATTAAAAATTGCAAAACCACCAAAAGAGATTTTCTATACATATGGGAAATCACCAAAAATACTACCTTCTACATATGACCTATTTTGCTCCTAGTTCTTTCATGAAAATTATAGATCTCGTTGAGACGAATAACCTTTGTGAAGGAAATTTTCCGATTTGAAATCACTTCTATTTCTTTCCTATTTTATACTCTTTTATTTTTGAATTTTTCGGGAACCACATGTGGCAGCCCATGAGCGTGCCACATGTCACCCCACTCACTCCAGCCTGGTCATGTGCGCGGCACATGACCTCTCCTTGTCCCAGATCGCACGCGCGCACGTGACCCTGGGCGCCCTCTCCAGTTGTTTCTCTTCCGCATTGACGTAACCGTCACCAACCCTCACCTCCCTCATTACGCTTCCCCCTCCAGAAGTTACCTCCCCCATTGCCTATAAACCACTTCCTCGCCCTCCTCGTCGAACTATCCGCTGTACGATCGCTTCCAGTGACCACTGAGCACGAGGACAGCGGTGTCAACACCCCCTCCGTCTTCGACCTCCTTGACAGAGCCATCGTGCGATCCGAAGGCATAGCTCGTATCCTCGAAGCCTGGCTTGCTCCGGTTCGTCATTGAGCCCAGTTCGAATCCTCCAAGTACTTATTCCTCACCTTCGTTTCATCCCCTCCGTTCGCTTGGATCACACATCCCCTCTTGCTTTTCGATTCAACCCCGATCCTTATCCTCCGCTCATCCAGACTCTAGCACATATCCACTCCGTTGTCTCTCCATGTTCGACTCCAACTCTCCGCACCCAATCACAACCATTAACATCGATGAACAGATCGCCCTCGTCGACTTTCCCCTCTGCTTCCCCTCTTCCTTCCAGATCTCCCCCACCTCCTGCCTTTCTTAGGTCGGAGTATAGCTCCAACTCCTTCCGCCTCTCGTAGGAGCTACGGCCATCCCCCTATCCTTCTTGCATTTTTGTCTAACCCTTGCAAGTGAGGATGACGGTTTTCATGTCAAGTGACACCAGATTTATGCAAAGGCGCACGTAAGTTTTCATCTTTATCGTTTATTTTATATCTTTAATTGAAAAAATTAATTATTTTTTTACTTCATTTAAAAATAGAATGAGATAGTTCAACGATTGCGTGGGTAACCCCCCAAAACCCACATTTTTAACCCACTAGTGGGGCCTACTCTCTTTCCATAAAAAAATATATATTATACCATAATATCATATAAAAATCCTAAAATACTCAACTTCTACTCATTATTCCAAACTTCAATATAATCACATCACAACAACCACCCACTTTTTCAAATTTCAATACAATCATATCATAATAACTACCAACTTTTTCAAATTCAATACAATCACATCACAGAAACCCTTCCAACTCTTAACCCATCAACCAAACACACAAACACAAAATCGAGTTATCCACCCCTGAATAACTCACGAACCAAACGCCACCTAAGGGTTTGTTTGGTTGCAGGGTTGGTCAGGGTTGGGTTGAGTTGGGGTACCCCTGTGAATAGTAAACTATGAGAAGGATTGAGATGTTTGGAAGGAGGGGTATCCCGAATTTGGCCAACCCAACCCGGCTCAACCCTGCAATCAAACGGAGCCTAAGGATGCATTTTTATTCATTTTTCCTAAAATGCATCCTGGTCGCATTCATTGCTGTGAGGGTATTGGCTAACATCATCAACTGGTATGGCAAGAAGAGAAAACAATGATTGTTTAAGGAAAATGAACATTTACTATCTCGCTGGCGGAGGTGCGCAAAACGATATTAGAGTGTGAAGACACTATCGATGGAAACAATGAGCCCATCAAGAAGACTTAAGCAGTGATTGCTCAATTGTTGGCAAATCAAATGAGCCGAGAATTGCCTTTTGGATCCCCTTTCTCCTTTCATCCCTCCTAACAATCCTCCTAACTTGGTATTCTAATTATTTTTTGTACTTTTAGTAATTAATATATTTAAAATAAAAATCTAACCTGAACTGTTAATACGGGTTTGATTTTTATTTTTTGAAAAATTTAAATTTATTAATAGTTGTTCAGGGGTGGTCGGGACTACAAGGTCCGTGGTTGTTACGAGCGTCCTCTTAGGATCAGGGTACTCGACAAATCAATTCCACGCACATATATTACCACATTCGAAACACACAAATATTATGAAATATGAGAAAATAGTACAAAAGACTGAAATTAAAAATTTCTTTCCATTCACTTCATATCCACCATTCATTTACTTTACAATCCATGTCCACAAAATCATATCACCTATATGCATTCAAAAATTATTCATACATACATGATACATAACATGTCTCTCAAAACTACAAGTAAAGAGCAGTAAAAGCTACAAGTAACTGTATCACAAGATATAACTGCACCAAAAAGGAATATCGCCAAGTAAACAAGAATTGTTCACTGTTGTGACTACTTCTAAGAACCTCCATATTCAACACATAGGTACGTTATGAGCAAAGGTGCCTAGTACGATATAAAAATTACAAGCAAGATATAATTAAAAAGTGTACAAAAGAAACAACTGAGTAAACCGGCGCCACAAAAGGATAAATTCTAATCATTATTATTTGATATGGATCACCCAAGCTTGTGGATAATTTGTGATCTTGATCTGGCCGAGACATCACACTATGACTCTAAGGTAAGAAGAATGTCTTAGGGTTAGGGATAAAAACAGATGCGAATATATTCGTATCCAATCCGTTATTGTATTTATTTTATACATATTTGACATTCATATTCGTATTCATTTAAAAATGGATGCGAATATGGATGTCACTTTGACATTCGCTAATATTCGCATTCATATTCGTATATTCATTTTCGTACAAAAGTATAGTAATAGATTTATTTATAATTACGTCTAACAATATTTTATGATTGCATTCACCATTAATAGAATTATTATGAAATTACTATATATGGTATATCTATTTTATGCATAAACCATCCTAAACATGTATATTTTAGTAAATCTATTAAAAATTTATATTATTATTCGTATACGATTCGTATTCGTTTTACATATTTATTCATTTTTAAGGATATGGTAACACATTTTTTTACATCCATCAATATTCATATCTGCATTCTTATTCGTATTTTAAAATGGATAAGGATATGACTATACCTATATTCCTATCCATGTCCGACCGTTTTCACCCCAAATTGGGGTACCTCTTTAGGCTTGTGGTGGAGTCTGATGCATCCTAAATGTGTTCCCAACAAGTTCACTTAGTTCCACTTCACAAACTGTAATTCCGATTCTCAATTTAGCTTCCAACCCATGAACCATCGCGAACCGACCAAGCTCACTATCCACGAGTAAGAATCCACCATGATGTAGATCACGAGTTAGGGTATAGATTACCAAAATCATTCTTACCGTAGTCCCAATCACCATGACTAACTCAATCATTCTTATATACATAAGACTTGTATCTCACTCCCAACTTTACTTAACCATATTTCTCAGAACTTTTCTTTTAGTGTTCCCATCCGAAATACTAACCAATGTGGCATACACCAATCAGTACACGAGTGTTAACTCTAAGTGAAAAAACGAAGTGATAAATCACCAACCAAGACTACTTGGCAAGCTCTAGAAGAACTGGACTAAATGTATACAATTACAGAGGTTGAACACCATCAAATTTGCACCTCAGTGTGCCAAGCAACATGTTCACCAACCGTCACAGTTATATAGTAGTGGTTGTGATCACGACTATCTAGACTTCTGCCTAGAGCCCGAAGAGTGCATGCCCAATCCTTTGTGGCACCTACTCCATCTACCCGGTCACAATAAAATATCCAAAGATATTATACTCATCGGGACAAACTTTCCATTTCATGAGCACCTGAGTACAAAAGCAATACAATGTAGTCTAGTACTAGTCTAGTACAATAGCTTAATTTAATGGAATAGAAGATAATATAGATGCCTATCAAGTTTTTCTACTTAACTAAAAGAGATTATTATTTGGATTTGTATTGGATTAAATCCAAGAGCTTCTCTCATATCCCTTACACACTGATCCGGGCTACTCATTCTTTTTTGTGTGAAAAATAATAGTTCCTATTACTTGCTAAAATGCACACAGGGACTATGCATGACAATACATATTCATTCTTTCCAATCAGAATCAAAGGGGAAATGATACTTCCAAGAATTCAAGCCAGTGATACCCATTACATTGGTGTAGATTTTGATAATGGTCAACAAATTTCGTATCCTTTATTCTCCATTATCGACATTTTACTACAGTCCACCACTCTACAAACTGAGCTAAAGTCGACGCCGTTAGTCATTAATGAGACCGATGGTATTGCCTCATTTGTATTAAAGGATTTCAGTAGTACTGGCCTATAGGACAGATCCTGTTCAAATAAGGTCGTTATATAACAATAGTCTGGAGGAAACTTCTCTACTGCAGTTTAAGTTTGACAGCTGAAAAAGGATGCAGTAAAGTACTTCACTTCAGTTAGTTCAAACACAAACCAATTCTATATAGTGTATTGTAATACCGATGTGGTTTACACATAACATCTGTGCACATTAATTTCTAACTGAATCAACACCAAAATGGTAATAGTGGCAGAAAGCATATATTGGGCATGTCATCTTGTCTAAAGAATATATTATGTGATCATAAACAGATTCATTGTATTAAGAAATTATTGATAAGAATGTCTAGAAGACAACTTGAATTTGATCTTTTTTTTAATAGGAAGTTGTTAAAATATTTGTAAAAGAAGGTGTTACATTAAAATTGAAGGGAGACGGGCAACAAGTTGTGTCTCCAATCCCTTTTGGATGGTAAATCCGAGTCTTCTGAACACAACATTCATAGATCTAGGACTCATAACGCTGTTATGCATAATTTTTTGGACCCTCTTAATAGCTCAACAGCTTCCAAACTCATTGGAGAAGTACCTTTACTGTAAATTGGCATGGTTCCATTTGTAGAGAGAGCATTCTTATAAAATCACTAAACCATAAAGTTAGGGCAATCACAATAGTCAGCTGTTTTTCTTTGTATGGTATATGGCAAGCTCCTGGATTCCCAAGGTGTAGAACAAATAGACCTATCACAATATTGCATTGGATTTTTTTACATTTCAAGTTCTCTTTACTACTTATCCCCTGCATTACTGTGATTTTGACTTGAGACCTCTCCTTTCTCTACTGAAGTGCACGGCACCATTTATAGTACATGCAACTCGAGGGCAGAACAAAACAACCTTGCACGGGTAAAATGCTAGTCGAATGCGGACGTTCTCAGCTAGACCTTTCCTGATTATATATATATATATATATATATATATATAGAGAGAGAGAGAGAGAGAGAGAGAGAGAGGGCTTATCTAGAGGGCACTGTGCCCATTTAGCAATTAATAGGCACCTAATTGTAGACGTCCGATTAAAATCGTGAGGTCTAAATAAAATTCCGAATATAATTTCAAATATGGCATATTTTGAATTCAATAACTGATATCCCGAGAAATATGGGCGGTAAATTAATTTCATTGACGCCTTTTGTTACGTTGGTTAACAAAAACAAAATTGCGTTTCCTAATTTCGAAGAACGGCGATCAAACAAAGCCAATACCTTCTTTCGTACACCATCGTCTTCGAGGTTGCTTTGAGGTCGCTTCATCTTCGACATCAGTAAGTTTTTTATGTATAGTCGTTTTTGAAGAACATTTTGAAAATATTTTAAACCCTATAATTTAAACATATTTAAATCCCGATTCAGATCTTACTAAATTTTGATGCAGACTTATTAAAAAATCATGTACAGGTACTGATAGAAAGAAAAATTTTGGTTGTTGGATTAAGAACAAATAGTTTATCGCTTCAAATATTTTCAAATGATTTATCGTTTAAATTTTTCGTTTAAGAACAAATATGTTATCGCTTCTAAGATACAGAATTAAATATAGTTACTTGTAACTAAAGTAAACTTACTGCTTGATGATTCTAAGTTACTGATAAATATTCCAAAATTACAAGAAAAACTCTTGTTATGGTAATTGTAAAAATTAATATTACTGATAAAATGATGGAAGTTACTGAAACCATCATCATACTTACTGATAGAACCTTCCAAGTTACTGACTATATTCTCCAATGTAATATGGGAAATACTTACTGATACAATAAATATACTTACTGATGCATTTTTCCATGTTACTTATACGTGTTACGATCTTACAAATAAATTTGAGAAGTAAGAACATTACTGATAGATAAGATTTAGAAAGTTACTAATTTATATTACATCAATATTACAGAATAAAATTGTAAGTTACTGCTTCCTTATTCTATGTTACAGATACATATTCCAATATTAGATCCATAACTCTAATGTTATTTTAAGTTTAAAGATTAAAGTTACTGATAAGATGATGGAACTTACTAATGTCTTCATCTAACTTACTGATATTAATGTTACTGATAAGATGATGGATCTTACTAATGTCTTCTATTAACTTACTGATAGAACCTTCGAATTTACTGAATGTATTCTCCAAATGTAATATGGGAAATAGTTACTTATTCATTACATAATCTTACTAATGCATTCTTCAATGTTACTGATACGTGTTACGATCTTACGAATACTTTTGTGAAGCATGAAATTACTGATTCAAGTATCATAATTACTGATACCGGTGAGAATGGTGAAATTACTGGTAGAAGCTTCTAACTTACTAATTGATAATGAATAAAACTATAGTATGACTTTAAAGTTACCTGTATCAGTACATAAAGTTACTTGCCATATATGTAATATTACCATCATGATATTACTTTTTACCGCCTCATCATAAAACACAAGATAGGTTAACTTTCAAAAACTTACTTCAGGCGAGAGTGCTCGGTTCGCGACGGCGTAGTCAAGACCTTCTCGACGATTGCAACGAGGGCGGAGAAGGCTAAAAATGGTCAGACAAGGTTAGTGAAAGAATAACAACTGTCATCTTCCATTATAATGCTAGGTTACTTCCTAAATGAGTTATTTTAGGAATTATACGTATTAGGGTTACGAAGAAAAATCCTTTCAACTTTTAACACTTTCGTATGAATCCAATAACTTTTACTAAAATTCTTATATCAGTAATTGAGATTAGTATCTCATTTAATATTTTGCAGATGGAACAAGCAAAAACATTTGATGCTTCTTACAAGAGACGAACACCGCAAAATGTAAAAAAAGTATCTATGGAATCTGCAAGTGGTAATTTTGTTATCTTTTAATTTAAAATATATAATTAATTCAATTATGTCTTAACAAGTAACTTATTGCAGAAACAAGCTTTGAGGGTGATAAAACTACTGAAATTACCACTGGTAAGTTTGCATATTAACATACAAAATGGTAATACTTAAATTCCTAACTTACTATTGACAGACTTTTATGCTGTGTAGAAAAAGCATCAGTTTTGAGTCTTACAAATGTAAAGTATGATGCAAAGATAGAACCATTGCCAGGTTAGAAAATATCCACTAAGATTGTAAGTTAAGAAAAGCCTATTTTATATGCAAAATTTTAAATGGTTTTAATTTCATTATTGCAGCGAGATATTGCGTCCAACACAGATGTTACATAAAACAATTTGTAACATATCTTGGTAACAACAAGTTGACTGGAAGGCATAAGGAGTTGATCGATAAATCCGCTTTATCAAGATTAGTATCAATTACAAAACTTGATATTAATTATCAAGTATTGGACTTTATTCTTCAAAGATATTAAGGAGATCGGATTTTCAAGTTTGGAGATAAAGAACTCATATTCTCAGATAATGACATAGGCTTGATTTTGGGGTTGCCTTCATCAGGATTTCCTATACAACTAAGGGGTTTTTCGTTTGAATGGCCAAGTTCATTCGAAGAGCAATTTTGCCAACCAAGCATGTTATTAAATCGTCATAACATTTGTGACATGCTTGAATCTTTAAGATCTCAAGAAGATGATCTTTCAAATAGAATGTACATAAGATGTCTAATATCATTGATGTTTTGTACATTTCTATTCCCCGAAATGAACTCCTGCTTCCCAAAGGTCCTACTAAATTACATAGATTCAATTGAAGATACACGTTTCTTCAATTGGTCTAATGCAGTTGGGACTATGATAATGCAATGCTTGGAAGACATAGTGGAAAAAATGAGGAAGCGTTTATAATCTGATGGGAAAGGCACAGTTGGCTACTTAACTGGATGTGCAGCGTGTTTATATGTAAGTTGTTTTAATCTCTACCTACTAGTTTGCTTTTAATAAATATTTATTAAATTTTAAATTATGTTAAATTATTTTAAGGCATGGACTCTGGAGCACTTATTCCCAACATATGCATTGAATCAAAATCTCTTGTCAAGAATTAGGAAATGGTCAACTCCTTGCAAAGTCACCATTGAACAATTCATGAACTTTGATGAAGATTAGGTAACATAATTTAATTTACAATTTCATTAGTTATTTTAATATTGAATATAATTATTGAAGTTACTGATGCAAGTTTTGAAAGTTACTATTGCAAGTTACTGATGCAAGTTACTGATGCAAGTTTTGAACAGTTCACGTATAAATACAAAATTTGAAGTTACTTATGCATTCATGAAAAAAGCGATATAGAAAATATTTATCAATAAATCACAGATACTTACTGAAGTAAGTTTGGAAGTTACTGATGCAAGATACTGATGCAAGTTATTAATGCATGATTTGAACAATTCACATTCATATACAAGTTACTAATGCAAATTACTGATTACTTAAATTTACTGCATGCGTCAATTTTACTTATTTCATATCTACTGACAGACTGATACATTTAAAAATGTTAATGCTTCTCATTATTAATTTAACTTGAAATTATACTTTTTATTAAAATGAATATTGCATATTGATGGCTAAATATATTTCATTGCATTAGATTGTTGTCCACCTAGACTATGAAGAAAAAGAGCTATTCAAGATTGACCCAAATGAATTCATATTTGATTATGAAACCTTCGTAACAGAGGGTTTCATATCAACTGCTTATGCATTGCGTGTCATTGTACCACAACAACGGCAACTTGATGATTGTTCAATGACATCAATTTTGAAGACTGCTCAACATCAAAATACACCAGAGTGTAAATGTGAAGAACACAAGAAGAAAATAAGTGATTTGGAGAGATTCATTTCTGAGATGCTCACTTTGGATGAGTACAAAAACATGAAAGAAAAATATGAGAATACATTGAGAGAGAATGAGAAGCTGAAGGTCGAAATCTCTATTCTAAAGCAATGGTTTGAGGAATTCTTTGCAAAATCAGTTAGTGTAAAGCAACAAGAGGAGAAGTCAACAAAGGTTGTTAATCAAGAAGATCAAAATAATATCACAAAAAAGATCGAATCACCATCCTTTGATCTTGGAATTGAGGAGGATTCTGAAGATCGTGGCAAAATTAAACCATGTGTTCCAAAGAGGGGTAGAAGCAAGAAGCTTATTACTCCTAGCAGCATGTCAAAAAGGGTCAAGTCTAGAAGAGCAATAAAGGAAGAAGAAATAGCACAAACCATCCCAATGAAGGAGAAAATAGTAATGAAAAAAAGAAAGCTTGAAAAAAAGAATTTTAAAGAAGTGATGACGGTAGAAGATGAAGATGAAATTCCAAAGAATGAAGACAACAAAGAGCAAGCTTTGGAGGTATGAAATCATCCTACCATACTATACATATACTGTTGCTTTTAAATTTTATTTTGATTTAGTATCTTTCAAATGATGCTAGTTTAATAAATTACATATGCTAAATATTAAGTTACTGATCCTTTATATATTATTACTTCTGTCAGTTAATAAATTACAAATACTTACATATTAACTTACTGTTAATACATATAATGTTACTAGTGTCTTTCGATACCTGATACTTAGAGATGACACTTAAGAAGTTACTGTCGATCTTAGAAATATTGGGTGAGTAATTTTCATTATCTGAATGATTTTTACAAATTATACAAAGGAACTTACTGATGCATTTGAGGATATTTCTTGTGTTATTATAAAATAATGACACTTAAGAAGTTACTATCGAACTTACAAATATTGGGTGAGTAATTTTCATACTGAATGGATCTTACAAATGATACAAAGGAACTTTCTGATGCATTCGAGAATATTACTTATGTTGTTTTAATATCTTAATAATACTTACAAATGCTTACATAAATACAAATGCTTAAATTCTTTTGGTAATGCTTCAAATGTAAGAAGTTACAATGATGCAATAACACAAAATAATGATAATATATCTTAAAATTATTTATAGGTTTACAATTTAAATCGCATCGATTACGCTGGATATGATGCAATTTCTGAATCAGAGAGGGCAACCATTCATGAATTTCTGAAGGATCCTGTCGCCAAGTAAGGGGAGATTTACTAAATTTATTATACCCATTTCATGATATATTTATGTTGATTTTATTGTAATGTTACAACTTAACTTACGTTTCAGTATGGGAGCAACTTACCACGGTCCAGGAGACAACTTTTGCAATGGAATACACATTGAAGACCTACTTTATAACAAAATGGTCATAGATGTGATTTTGGACATGTTCATGGATGTGCTTTACAAATCATATCAAGAAAGTGACGTGGAATGCCCATTTATTTTTGCAAATACGGGTCAAATGGTAATAGTACTTAACTAATTTTTGTTTTTAATTTAAGTTATATTAACTAAATATTATTCATTTCAGCAATTGTTCACAAAGACTGTGAAAGAAGCAACAGAAGAAGATTATGAAGATCTAAATAATTTGTTCTCATGCACAAGAACAATGTTTGATAGTGTAAAAAAAGCCTTTTGTGTAATCCACACCTCCAATCATTGGCATCTTCTCGTGGCTGATTTTGATGAGCCGAAATTCATTTAATACAATTCACTTGCTGGGATGAAAAAACACCTCATGAATGTTAGAAAATGGGTAAAAAGATATAAAATTTTGTGATACATCCATTTTTGTTATAAAAACTTTTGTGATACATCCATGTTAGTAAAGATATATTTTTTACTAACATATTTCTTTTACAATACCATTAGGTTGATTGGATGGTAGAATACTTCTGGCTATTATTACAGATGAATGAGAAAAATTTTATGGTTGTTGATTGTTGATTGTTGAAATTATTACAGATGATACATTCGTCTACTACCTGATACAGATGCATTAAGTTATTGATACGTACAATGCTAAATAAAAAGTTACTATTGCTTTAGACAATATTACTTGAGTATTTAATAATTTACTACTACTTAAATATACTACTATTTGAACTAAAAGTTGATTTTAAAGATCTTACTTGAATAAGCTAAAACTTACGGATTAAAATATATTATGCTATAAGTTACTAATACTTACAAATGATACGTAAAAATTTACTAATGAGTTTGAGAATATTACTTGCGACATGTAAGTAACTTACTTATAATTTTATATGATACAAAAAATCGTAGTTATTATCTAAGTTTCTGGTACTTACGTTTTATAATGATGAATGTTACTGATGTCTTTTACAAACTTACCGATACATGCTTCATATTTACTGATGTATTCGTCAAAGAAAATATGGGAAATATATACTGATACATAAGAACCCCTTACTGATGCATTGTTCAATGTTACTGATACATACCAAACTTACTAAAACATGTCACATGCAAGAACTTACTGATTACAACAAATTTATTGAAACATGATTCATACTTACTGATGATTGACAAGTACCAACTTACTTATACAGTCTTGGAAATTACTAACGAAAAGTGAACAATAAGAACTTACATATACTATATAAAACTTACTAATAATTACTATTACTTACATATACTACATAAAAATTTAAGGTTGATTCTGTAAATATTAATTGAAAAAACTAATATCTTACTGATACAAAAAACTTACTTATATTTACTTATTATAATTTTGCAGAAAAACTTATTATTTAAGTTACTGATACTTACGTTTATAATGATGAAAGTTACTAATGTCCTTTACAAAATTACTTATACAATATTCATACTTACTGATGCATACGTCAAAGAAAATATGAGTAATATATACTGATTAATAAAATTAACTTACTAATTCATTCTTCAAAGTTGCTGATACATGTTCCAAATTTACTAAAACATGAGAAAGACATAACTTACTGATTCATTTACGAAATTTACTGAAACATGATTCATACTTACAAGAACATTCACAGGTACCAACTTACTTATACATATTTGTAAACTACAAATGGAAATTGAACAATAGAAAATAACTTACAACCAGATCATAAACACACAACTTCATACTTAATGAATAGTACACAAATTAAAAAGATTACAAATAAGGGGAACAAAAAAAATGGAATTCTTCTATAAATAAGCTTCAGTCTTCTCGATCCTTTGAATATCATCTGACTTCAATACTTTCAAATATCAGCTGCATTGATTATGTAACCACCTGTGAAATGGAAAAAATATACATAGTGTTATCACTTCTCATTCCTTTGAATAACAGCTGACTTCAAAACTTTCAAATATCAGCTCATTGATAATGTGACCAACTGTGTAATGGAAGAAATATACATATTGTTAGCATTCTGTTAATAATCTAAAAAGTACTATATAAACATCAGAGTGTATAAGAATATTTCTTACCATCATGCATTATATTAAGATTTTGAAGGGCAATTCCTTGAATCATGTCCTGCATTGAATTTGTGGCATAATTTGCATTGTCTACCCTTTGACGAATTCTCTTCACTAATTGATTTCAATCTATTAGTCTTGCCCTTTGGCCTACCACCTTTTCCAGACCCTTTTGGTTTTGCTACATTAGGATCTTTTACAACAAATACTGTCTTATCACATTTTTCATTAACATCCTGGACATCTTCAACATTTACAATGACCCTTTTGCTCTTAATAGCTTTAACTCCTTCAGAAGCATCTATAAGGACCTTCTTAATGTAATCATATACTTCTTTGTTACCATCAGCTTCGCTAATAAGTTCATTTGCCAATACTATTAATTGACTATTATCATCTTGCACTGTTCTCCGCCTATAAAGTGGGTAGTAACCATTTCTCTTGATATCTTTCTTCCATCTATTCAATAAAAGGGAGGATTGAACGTCTAACGCATCGATGTGTTTTAAAACACTAATAATGTGTCTGAAAGGAATACCCATTGATTCCATTTTCATACAATCACATTTGAATTTCTTGTAACAAGCATGAAAAGTAACTCTGTTGAAATCTTCAATCCTCCCAATAGGATATACTCTGAATTGTATAACATCATCAACAGAAGGAAATGGAATCACATTTAGTTCAATACCTTCCGAAAGCTCTGTCTTAACCATATAAAACACGGTCTTTGTGAAATGCTATGAAAATTGTTTTTCAATGCTCCACTGCGTAGCCAACTTAGGAATTTTATTCTCATTTTCATTATCCAACAAGTTAGAATGCTCTCTCATTCTTTCAACTGCGGTTTGAAATCTAGTCATGAACTCATATAAACTGTTCATCTGATTGACATGGTTAGTCAAGAATGAATTCATACTCTCGCTCCTCTGTGTTGTTCTCATCTCAGCAAAAAAAATAACTTCTCATGTAAATAGGCACCCACTTTCTCCTGATACGATACATAACATTAATCCATCTATTTTTTGTCTAAATTACATTCTGTAACTATTCTGTCCCACTCAGCTTCAAAATCTTGTTCACTTTTGCCCCCCAAATAATCTTATTCAAAGCAGGAATTGAATATCAGCTTTCTTTGTTAAACCAATCCTCTTCTTCATGTTAGCTGTAACATGCCAACCACAATATCTATGTTTGGTATAGGGGAAGACTTCTCTTATAGCAGCATTAATGGATGGACACTAATCAGTAATAATTGTCTTGGGAGCGACACTAACAGCCACCAGAAAATTTTTAAAAAGCCATACAAAAGACTCCTTTGTCTCGTTCATTAAGAATGCGTTGCAAAAGAATACAGTATGTTTATGGTTGTTAACTCCACATAAAGCAGCAAAAATGAGCTTATACTTGTTTGTATCGTATGTTGTATCAAAAGTAACAGCATCTCCAAACAATTTATAGTCTTCCATAGAATAAGCATCTATCCACATGCAATGAGTTAAACACAAATCCTCATCTTGCTTGTACACATAAAAAAATTCAGGTGTAATGCTTTTGCAATATTTAAGATGTTCCAACAACATAACTGCATCATGACCTTCAATTTCCTTCTTCTGATCACGCTTCAAATTGTATATGTCTCTGGCTATACAACCAATGCGTTCGTCAGATCCACTTTGTTTGTCCAAAAAAGCAATTTGTTTGGCAGTAGGGATGTTCACTTGAGACATATAAGCTAGAAGATTCTTTGTGGCCTTAGTTATTCTCCTATTCGATCTCAAGTACTTTTTCTTACTTGGAGAAACAAGTTTATGGTTATGTTCCTCAACGAAGGAGACCACATCCCACTGTTTAGATATCTGATTTAATTTAAAACACAACTTTGCCTTAGAACCACAACGGCTTATTCCACATCGTCTACCCTCGTTGTCTGTTCCATCAAGATTAGCTTCTGCGTCTACCACTGACAGGCTAGATGATATCTTTCTTTTTTTGGCATTCTGAACATACTGACCTTCCTTCCAACAAACATATTTTTTAAAAGAGAGATTCTTAACTTTGTTTTTTCGATCAAAACAATATTTGGTGCTACTCCTCCTAATATTAAAGCCAAGTTTAGTAGCATATTTCTCATAGAACATTTCACATTCCTTTAGGTTTGAAAAAAAGAGACCCTCTCGAGGGATAATAGCAGGATCAACAGCTGATATAGGGGAATCATCATCATTTAAATCTTCAACGCTTTCATATTCGTCATTGACTAAAAGAATAAACCATAAAAAGAGTATCAGTATGTGTTTACTACGTACAAGAAACTTACGTATTCTTCTGCAATTATTACTAATGAGTTTACTAATATTACATCATGATATTGCATAACTTACTGATACAATAGCTTACTGATACGTATTCTTACATATTTAAAGTATCAGTATTGAATCTTATGTAAATTACGTGTGTCATGACATATCTTACCGATACCTACGTATTCTTTTGCAGTTATTACTAATGAGTTTGATAATATTACATCGTGATATCATATAACTTACTGATGCATCTGAAACATAAGAGCTTACTTATTCTATTGCAAAAGTTACTATCGAAACTGAAAATATTACTTATGTCATAATAAGGCTTACTGAGACTTAGATGTGCTACACTATTACTACTATTGAATTTATGTATATTACTTGTGTCATAACATAGCTTACTGATACTTGTTCTTTTGCAGATATTACTAATGATATTGTTAATATTACTGAGTGATACCATATAACTTACTGATACATCTAAAATATAAGAGTTTACTTATTCTTTAGCAAATATTACTATCGAAAATGAAAATATTACTTATGTCATAATAAATCTTACTGATACTTACATATGCAGTATTGAATTTATGTAAATTACGTGTGTCATGACATAGCTTACTGATACATACGTATTCTATTGCAGTTATTACTAATGGGTTTGATAATATTACATCGTGATATCATATAACTTACTGATGCATCTAAAACATAAGAGCTTACTTATTCTATTGCAAAAGTTACTATCGAAACTGAAAATATTACTTATGTCATAATAAGGCTTACTGAGACTTACATTTGCTACACTAGTGCTACTATTGAATTTATGTGTATTACTTGTGTCATAACATAGCTTACTGATACTTACTTATTCTTTTGCAGTTATTACTAATGAGATTGATAATATTACTTCGTGATACCCTATAACTTACTGATACATCTGAAACATAGGAGTTTACTTATTCTTTTGCAAATATTACTATCGAAAATGAAAATATTACTTATGTCATAATAAATCTTACTTATACTTACATTTGCTACACTAGTGCTTACTGATTCTTTTGCACATATTACTATTGAATATAGAAATATTACTTGTGTCATAACAAATCTTACTGATGTTTACGTGTGCTACGATATTTGATCTTACTTAAATTACTTGTTTGCTCTGAGATCTTACAGATACTTAAAAGATGCTTATATAATACTAGATCTTATTTAAATTTGATGATGCTACGAAATTCAAAATTTCAATGAACAACTTGAAAAAAAAATTCATATGATTACATAAAATATAAAAAAATACCTAATCTTCCAGAGTTATTGTGGACATCAATCAGATCGAAAAGATTGCCTTCATCTTCTAATTCACATAAATAATCTTCACTTTCTGAACCATGGACAAAGTCGTCTTTCATCGTTGAATCATACGTATCAAGATCAAAATCTACTCGCGAATTATCCATAAACGAACCTATTAAATACATATTATAAACGAAAACATGTAACGAAAAACATATAAAAAATTATAAATTGCAAATCAAAGTACCTTTGGTTCCAGATTACGAGTAAAAAATCGCTCGAAGCTCTCGAGAATGACAAGGGGTTTTTTTCCTCGATAGAAAAATGACGCGAAAAGAAATGACTCATTTGCTAATTAAGGAATGTAATTAAATTTTCATTTTTACAAAAATGGCGGTTACAATCGTGGTTCCTATAATCATGGGATCGCATGATTAAATCCAACGGTTGGGAATAAGGGCTCAAATTTATAAAATGGGCACAGTGCCCTCTGGATAAAATTCCTATATATATATATATATATATATATATATATGGTGCACTTGAATTGAGGTGGCACCTTTCCTTGATTAAGGAAAGGTTTAATCTTAGGCCGTGGGATGAAGATTGTACGAAGGAGATTGAAACCACTATGTGGTTTTCGTGACAACTAACATTCCTATAATGAGGGATTATTAAATTAATGTTAAATAAAATATTACACGTCACTAATCATTCTATATTTAGCAAATAAGCATGGTTAAGAACACAGCATTTCGGAAAAATCTCGATTGATTAAAAGCAATCTATTTTGAGATAATCTGTTATGATATTACAAAATATTGTGCTATTTTATATCTTTATGTCATATTTTACAGCATATAATCTACCGCTTATACGGAAAAAATGCTAAAAGACGTTGACATATTTTACACACATTAAGTAAAAAAAATTACATTCGACTGCGTAATAAAATACAAAATTGAAAAAGACATTGCAAACTCTCGTATACGCATATACACAATTAGAAATTTAGACATAAGGAAATGTAATATTGAATTACGTTTTATATCTATAATTTACACGATACAAACGTCAACTACAATTTTATAAAATATTTTACAATGTCATTATGATAACTGAAGAATATTTTTTACAAACTTTTAAAAAATCTTACCAACACTTTTCATATTTTACGTATAAATTGTATATTTTACAAAAGGCTACACTATTATGTTAATGTATATCTCAATTAATATATGAACGTAACGTATAGGAATGTATATTTATTTTCTCAGAATCTTGATCACCTATACTTACAATTGTATGTTAATATATTACAAATGTAAAATTTATTTTACAAGATTTGAGTGTATTTTACTGAATTCTCTTATATTTTGCATTAAGTAATTGCCAATGATGCATCTATTTTACATTATCAGTCTATATTTTACAAAAGCATGTTATATTTTACATCTTCATCTTCTATTCTACAATTTGAGTTTTCGCTTGGTTTTATGTTCCCGATTCTACAAATAAAATGGGAAGATATACTTGGCACATGCTGACAATGATGCTCTCATGGTGAAATTTGAATTATATAACATATAAAAAATTTTATCTTTGAAATTTTTGATGCTTTCAATAGAGAACATAAGCATTGATAACTAAACAATGTATGAAATCCTGAATTACAGATTTGAAAAATTAAATTAGTGATTTTATATACAACAGGAAAATTTCGCTTTAGAATGAAATTGCAGATGATTTGAATAATTTTTTGCGAGAAACACATGTCTGATTCAAAGAATCAAACGCTAACCGCAAAAATGAATCTTTTACATTAAAATTGTGCATAAAGATTGATGAAAACATATACTGGAATTTTAAACAAAGGAAAAAAATATGAAGAACAAACATATTGAGTAGAAGAAGATAAAATACTGACCTGTTTATACTTGGAGAAGATAAAGCAGAAATGATTCTCAAAAGTAAAAGCTAGCTACCAATGGTTGAAGAGCAAAGGAAAAAGGGGAAATGAAGTTTCCGATAATTAATTAATTACCAAATTAATGATTACTCATTGATTAAGATAAATCAATTTGTAATTTAAAAATTCAAATTCTTTCTATTTTTAGTCAAAACAAAAACGAGCTCCCTTTTAATTTCAAAAAATACAAAATTGCCAATAATTCAAATAAAGAGTTATGTGAGTAAATTGAATCGAATTTAAGGAAATTAACATATGAAGTATATTCATAAAATAAAGTTACAAGAAAACCTAATTTAAAATTAATCAAAAAGAACTTACCGCATAAGGGCGACGACGGCAAGGCGGGCGATCTTCTAGATATTCGATCCAGGAGAGAGCTTCCACTCGAGAAATCACTATGTTAGGAGAAAAGAGGGACATCAGGCGACGATGGAGGAGTTGCAATCCAACCTGGTTGAACCAACGAGGGAAAGGGATGAAGAGTCAGATCAATACAGTGGGGGTGCGAAGATGGAACTCCAGATCCATCGGCCGAAGCAGCAAATCAAAAGTAAGTATATTTTCATTTTTATACGACTATTTTAACAATTTTAGACAAATTTTATCTCTGGTAACTGGTATGAACAGAAGGACAACAACTAAAATTTATCAAAACAAAGGAATCCGATGTTGATAAGGATGCTCTGAAGCTTAATTGTGATTTTGGAAGTATGATTACTTATTTTTACTTAGATATAAATTGGGTTTTTTATTTGTAAGAACAAAATCACTGATTATTTCAAACACAATATATTTTTTCTCTTCTTTAGGCAAAGGTTATGTACAACATAGGTGCTACATTAACATTTTATTCAGTTCATTGATAACCATAGACCGACGCCCAAACAACAAGAACTACTGTCAAAGACAGCTTTTGCGAGAATAATTAACATTAGCCATGTTGACATACAAAGAAAAAAATCTTCAATGGTTGGTTGAGCAATACCAAGGAGGCAGAAATTTCAGATTTGGGAACAAGGTAGTAAGTTTCAGTGATGAAGAAGTTGGGACAATTTTGGGCTTGCCAAGCTCCGGATTTTCAATAACAGTGAGAGGAAGACACCTTCAATGGAAATCTTTTATATCTCACAAAATGTTTGCAGAAGGAATGATTTTCAATAAAAGGAAGTTGAATAACATACTCGAGGACTACTACAATAGAGATGATGACAACTCTGTCTCTATTTATGTTACATGCTTGATACTTTTGATGTTTGCGACATTCCTTTTCCCAGACAGTTCATATTCTTTTCCGAAAAATTTGTTACACTACGTAGAATCACTTGAAGATATAAGATACTTTAACTCGTCTGGGGCTGTAGCAAGGATGATACTATTCAACATGGATGATGTTGTGAGTAGAGTTCAGAAGAGAAGAGTAGGTTAATCAAGGGTAACTCTTGGTTACCTTACAGGATGTGTTGCCTGCTTATATATGAGTATTTTGAAAATATATTTTATTAAATGATAAAAAAAATTAATAACACCAATGTATCAGGTATGGATGATAGAGTACTGCTGCAAGGAGCTTGTGGTCAGTAGAGATCTTAGGCCACGAATAAGGAAGTGGGCTGGACCAATCAAAAGTGTTTCAAGAGCATTAGTTTCAATAAGTTGTGATTAAGTAAGCCTTTTTGAGTTGATTAATAAAATACTGAATGACTCGTAATTTGATTTTTTTTCAAATAATAAATTATCTTGTTTATATAGATATTGCCTGCTTTACAACTTCAAAAAAATGAAATTGTAAACATATGAGCAGACGAGTATGTCTTTCCTTTTGAGAAGTTTACAATGGATGGTTTTGCGGTTAGAAGAGCTAAAATTTTGATCGTACAGCCAATCCCAGTACCAGATGATACTTTAAAAAGGAAAGGAAAGTAACAGCTGGGAGAAATGACTGTCCAAAAAAAAGATGATTGAGTTTCCAGTGCAGACATTGTAAAAAAAAAGAAACAAAAAACATGTATGTGTGATTCATTTTCGATTGAGATAGAGGAGCTGAAAGAGAAGATCAAAGAAATAAGTGAAACATATAAGATAAAAGTTGAAGAACATATCAGAATAAATTCAGAATTGAAGAAGGAGAATATTAGGTTGACAACTATGATTACGGAGCTGAATGAAAAAATAAAAATGGTTCCTGATCATGATATGAATGATCTTCGTCATAAAACATTAGATTCAGAAGAAACTCTAGAGAATATATCTGTAAATAAAAATGAAGGTTACATTGATAACAATGACCAAGGGATGGATGCAACAACACGAAATGTATCTGATGTCAATGCTGGAGATTTGGAACCTAGTGACTCGGTTATCGGAGAAAGACTTCAGAATTTGATTATTGAAATCTGTGATGAAGATCCACTGTATCAATCTCAAGATATAACAAAAAAAGATTCACCTCTCCAGAGTGACATGCCTTCATTCGATCTGAACATTGGTGACCATTCAAAATCAGAAAATGAGAACACACAACCTATTACAAAAAGAAAAAAGAGGGAAAAAGTCACTGTGCAACAGAGCTCAATAATAAAAAGATTGAAACAAAGAAGAGAGGAAAAAAAATTTGTACAAGAAGCAGAAAAGTAAGGGAAAGAGGAAATTGGAAGACAAGAGAGTGACACATGCAGTAAGGTAAGCTACTGAAAAATAAAACAAATCCTTTTATGTCATTGAATACACAACTATGTATATTATAATTATGATATCAACTGTTTCTAACCTTGACTATAATTGATTAAATAATAATCAGTATCTCTGCGATCTACTAACCGATTTCATTGGTTACGAAAAAGTGTCCGAACAGACAAAGAAAACGATCCAAGAATTTCTTCGCGATCCTGCCGAGAAGTAAGTAATTTACCACAGATTTCATCTTTTATATGTAGAAATCATTAACTTTAGATATATAATCTTAATTAAATAAAATTCATCAGATTAAACGACACATACTTTACTCCGGGAAATCGGAGTTGTAAAGGAAGGGATATTCATAACTTCTTGTACGAAAGAATAATTGAGGATACGGTACGTATGTTTATAATATCTACCATTTTATATTTGTTTATGACCAAATTGTTTTTGATATTGTAGATAATCGACATGTTTATGGATGTGCTGCACCATAAATACTGCAAAAGTAATGATCTTGTCCCATTTGTATTCACACTCATATTTCAAATGGTGAGATTATGATTACTGATGTAATTAATCTTAAATATCTTTAATCATCATAATTTAGTATTATTACTTGTATTTTTTCAGCAATATTTTTTGAACCTGGTGGTTAATGCTACAGAAAGTGAATTTGATAAGCTTGAAGAGCTATAGAAAGAGGGATTATTCATGCCAGAGTTGGATAAAATCTTCACTGTTATCCACACAAGAAACCATTGGCACCTTCTTGTTACCGATTTTAAAGGAAGAAAGTTCCTTTCATACAATTCTATAAAAGGAACAAAATTCCATAAGAAGGATGTATTGAAATGGGTATGAGATAATTAAAGTTTACATTTTATTAAACTTCTTGATTGACTGTTAATAACATTCTTTATTAATTACATGTCAGCATGGATGGATTTCTGAGTACTTCATGGACAACATACCAGATGACTGTCTTGCAGGTTGGGAGATCATTTACGTGCAAGATTGCCCGCAGCAACCTTCACAGAGTCTAGATTGTGGGATTTACGTGATGAAGATGATGGAGTACTTATGTGAAGGAAGGGCGTTGGACTTCACCTACGATGATATCGACAGATTCAGATCTAAAATAGCTTCATTGTTGTTGACGTGTGGTCACATAGAGAACTCGGCGACACAATGATAAAACTAAATGACATATTAGGGTTTTTTATTTTAAGTCAGAACTATATACTCTTTAATTGTCTTAAATTGTGTAGGTTTCCACATTTTCTTCTTTATAACTTCTTTAGAACCAAACATTTCATTTAAATCTGAGGAGTAACCTATGTTTGCATTGACTATATGTTAAATGTTGTATTTTTTTTTTCAAAACCATATTTTTACAGCCAAGGTACCTGCCTTATATTTCATCAACCATGATATAACAAGCGGAGCCCTTAATGGGGGATTACATATAAGATTCATCTAGAACAGGAGATGGTACAAAAAAATAACTACAATACAAACTGTTATTAAGTCAGAATCTGGTCTTTACAGACCCAGCATAGAGGAGATTTGCTTAGCCATCTTCTTCCCAGTAATTGGGTCTTCTTCCTGCTTGTATTTGCCTCCTTCATAATGACTTTCACGTATCCAATGGATACGTGCACTTCCTTAGTTCATCGCCAAGGAGTCATCCAGGCTTTAAGTACCCAATAATATGAGCTTCTTCTGTCCTTTTTCTTTTAGTGCCTCTTTCCAGTGCCCTCTTCCTATTTTGCCAATCAGAAATCCAGTTATGAATTGGATATCCCATCCAATTAACATGTATGACCCAAATTAGAGTATATTTCCTATTGATCACTCTTCCATCAGCATCCAGAAAAATTTTTTGTAGGGATAATAAGGCATTAAACAATTCCGTCAGAATCAATTTTGCATCTTGCAGCTTCCATTCTAACAGATCCCTCTCAGAGTTATTGTGGAAAAAAGATTCAATATTTTTCTTGCTTGGAATATCTTTGAAAGAGAAATAGTAGTTCTCATAAATTTTTGATTTATATAAATTAGGTGAATCCTTTTCTTCCGTAATCGGAGCATAAATTGACTCCCTTAGTAGCGAGCACTTTAATAATTCAACAAAATCTGGCGTTGAACAGTGCTGAATATAGCCATTACTGCATCTGGAGTCAAAATCAACCAAAAGCTTCCAATAGAACTGGTAGATAGAAATAGCAGTCATGAGACCAACACCAGCATGGTATAGTTCATACCAGTATTCCATTAAGTACAAGTAAGCATTCCCAACATTAATGTATAATTCCCAAACTGAATTGACTCGGTTGATTAATATAGAAATACTTCTGTTCATCAGCTTAAAGAAATGAAATTTAATAGGCGGAATAATTTCATCTATGTCGAAATTGTACTTCCAGAAGTCAAGTCTTGCTTCCATCATTAAGACTACACTTTTTCCTAGAATCAAATGAGCATTCAAAAAATTTCTTTGACTAATAAGACTCATTCTATATTTGGCTGCCAATAATTTGAAGGGATAGACCTTATCAAAGAATCTGTACTCTGCTATCTCAAGCCTTTTATATAAGAACATGAACTCATTCTCCTCATTCTCCAAGTCATTCATAAGCACATCAAGCAACGAATCTGAAGACTCGAGAAGGAAAAATAAAGCTTCAGATTTAAGAACCTGGTGTTGAACTACTGCTCCTTCCAGTTGCCGCCCGAACACAATGGAAGTCGCCATTCCTTTGATATATAGGTTGACAACAATAGCATATCTCGCTTTATATATATATTAAAGAAATGCCAAACGTCACTTTTTGTCTCGAGAAAGGGCCAAAAAATTACTATCTCCTGCCGAAATCCTGCTCCATTATCCGAAGTACTATCGTCATCATTATTTCCACTTTCCCATAACCATTCAACAGTCAGTATAACCGACGTCTGAAATTTGAAATGACGTGTCACTTTTCGTAAAATATTATAACACTTTGTAAAATAATAACGTGGTATGTAAAATATTGACTATATTTGTAAAACATATGAGATACATTTCAACGCTCGATATATAAAGATTAACATCACAATGAGGGGTGCACGATAATTGCTAATTGTTTGTTATTCTTCATATCATCTACATATTTCTAAAATCATTAAAATTTACGTAATGTATTTGAATTGGTCATTTGTATGGAAACAATTATGTTAACAATTGGACACTTTCAGCCAATAATCTAGTCGTAAAATAATGAAACTTTCAGAAAGTTGCAACCTTTCATCAAAGAACCCTTCATCTAATTCAATCTTCCAAACAATAAAGTAGTTGTAAAATATTGTTACATTTTGTAAAATATGATAACGTTTTGTAAATTAATAACGCGGTATGTAAATTATTGAAAAATTAGAGTTCTCCAATAATAGAAAAACTTCCTATATTAAAGAATAGCATCACGATGATGGGTGCACGCTGATTACTAATTGTTTGTTAATCTTCATTAATGATTTATGACCAACTTTATAATCAACTGGCTTACTGCAATGTGTCAACTTTATAATCAAATATCTGAAATACTCAATGTTATGATAATACCAAGGGATACATCTGATCTGATAGAACATAAATAGATAAATTCAATGATATAATAATACCAAGGGATACATCTGATCTAATAGAACATAATAGATAAATTCAATGATATGATAATACCAAGGGATACATCTGATCTGATAGAAAATAAATAACACATTGTTTGAATTCTACAAAAAATTGATCAAACAGAAATCATCAAACATACATATAAATAGATAATCTAAGTCTAATAAGCATCCAAACTTCAAAAGTCATTTGCATCCATGAATCTTTCAGAAGATTGGAAACCTGCAGACACAGACAGAATAAAAAGGAAAATAATAAGCAATATTAATATGGTTTATATTAGCTGTATAAAATGTGGCAACAAATTATCAAAAAATATAAACTTACTTTATTAAAATTTGTTCAAATCACTTTAATTTCATTCATTCTCAACTGCACAATAAAACACAAAGATTAGTGGAAAAAACACATATCAATAAACAACGAATGATAAATATTTACCATGACTGGCAGATTTGTTATTAGGACAATTCCTGTAATCGTGACCAACATTGTATTTGAGGCAAGATTTGCATTGTCGGCCTCTGTTTCTTCTCATTTCAGTTTCCGATCTTATACGATTGCCAACACCCTTAGGTCTACCACCACGACCACTTCCTTTCGTTCTAGCAACGTTAGGTTCTTTAACAGCTGGTTCCGTAATCATATCTGGAACATTTGTATTGTTCACTGTTGTAGAACTCGACGAAGGTTTGTTACTTATCATGCGATCAATGCTGCTACATAAATCACTTAATCTTTCTTTGGCAAATAAGAATATATCCTCATCATGTTCAACAGAAGCTGAAATAATATGAGAACACAATTGATTTAGCTGAGACAACCTTTCTTGGTGTGCAACTGTCACATAAATAGGATACTTTCCTAATTTTTAACGGTTCTTGTCCACCTTTTCATTATATATTCCTCATTCAAACGCTCCATGTTCTGTATCTTCAATACTGCAAGTATGTGCCTACATGGATATCCAAAGAATTGCATATTCTTGCATTCACAAACAAGAACGTCGCTTTCCCTTGACGATGAAACACATAATTCTTCATCAGACTTCCCAATATATGACACAAAATACTGACAGTAATACAGGGAGTTCATATGCGTTCGAACATTAAGTTCCTTCACTTTGTTCAATTCATATCGAAATTTATAAAATATGAACTTGGTGTATATACGAACCATCTGTACCTCCATCTTCCATTTGAAGTTTGATTTTGTAGTGTAAACATCACCCATGTTATCCATGTCATTCTCTCTTTCCCTGCGTCGTTGAATTGCACTTTGAAATCTACAGACAAATTCTAGCAAGGAGTTCTGTTTAGTGATGTGATGTTGCAAAAATGCATTTATACTTTCACTCCTCTGTGTACTACGCTGACCAGCCCAAAAAAAATCCTTAAGATATAAACTAATCCATTTAAATCTTATACTATACTTCTCGTTCAACCAGACATTAGATGAAAGATCATACTGATCAATTATCTTGCACCAACCCAGCTCAAATTCTCTTATAGTTATACTTTTCCATACAACTATGGAAAACGCAGATAGAACTTCGTTTATGTCTTTAATCTTTCCAAGCTTACTTTTAAGCTTGCCCATTATATGCCAAGTGCAGAATTTATGAACAGTATGTGGTAAGCATATCCTAACAGCTGCACAGATTGCCGGATCTTCATCTGTGATTATAGATACTGGATGTTTGCTCATTACTTCTAGAAATCTCTCAAATAACCACGAGAATGACTCGGTTGTCTCCCTGCTCATGAACGAATTCCCAAAGAAGATTGTGTAACCGTGATGGTTAACACCACAAAAAGATCCAAATACCAGGTTGTATTCATTGGTCCTATATGTTGTGTCAAACGATATTGTATCTCCGAATAATTTGTAATCCTCAATGGAGGCACTATCAATCCATATACACTGAGTAAGCCTGTTATCATCATCGGTTGTGTACGCATAGTAAAATTCAGGGGTATTGGCCTTACAACTTTCAAAATGTTCAATTAGAAGGTGCACATCCATCCCAATATGTTGTTTCTTCTCCTTTCTGTTCAAGTTATAAATATCTCGAACAATGCTACCAACTTGACCACTGGACATGTTTATGAAAGCTGACTGCTTGGATACAGGTATATTTACATCATTCATAGACTTCACAAGCATTTTAGTAGCTTTTGAAAAACGTCTATTTGGTCTGAGGTATCTGCGTTTAGATGGAGAAACAAGATTGTGATTGTGATCAGGTTCAAAATTCGATTCAAACCAATCATTGAGATCATGCCTATATGATACAGACATGAAAGGTTTGCACCCAGTCCTTGATATGCCAACACGGCGCTCCTCCTTATAAAATATACATTCATCACTCTCATCACTTCTTGCATTGTCCACTGACATTGATTTATCTGTATTTTTAGAAAACCCCTCTTTCCAGCAAACAAAAGATTTAAATATAACTTTGCGCTCCTTGGAAATCTTATCTTTACCAACTCTAGAGCTTGCTTTCCTAACATTGAATCCAATCTCAGTTGCGTATGCCTCATAAAAGTTATATGCATCTTGAATAGATAGAAATATTTGGCCTATATGCGGTGTGATAGCATTGACGGGGTTACTGATAGAGCAGTTATCTGAAATTTATTAGAAATGTAGTTGAAAAAATTAGTTATTTTTAATTTAAATTATTACCTATAAATGTAAAATAATGAAAGATAATATAAAATGATGCACGTATATGTAATTTAACTGGTATAATGGACTGGAAATGTCACCATTTGGACGATATCACATATGATCGTATGATGTAAAATGATGTTCAAGATTGTAAATTGTAGATCATTAATGTAAAATAATGTCAGAGAATGTAAAATGATGCAGGTATTTGTAAAATATCGGATAATGGACTGGAAATGACACCATTTGGATGATATTACATATGATCATATAATGTAAAATGTTGTTCACGATTGTAAATTGTAGTTCATTAATGTAAAATAATGAACTATACCATCAAATATACATAATTTACGTAATTTGCAAATTTTTATAACAAGAACATATAAATGAACAAAGGCTGCAAAGCTTTCAAACATCTGTTTAGTTCAGCATACCTAGTTGATGTAAATTATCATCAGTTCGTGCCCCGAGTCCAATAAGTTCACCCTCTCCGTCAGATAACTGGAGAAACAAAATATAATAATGTCACATATTAACATAAAAAAGCCCAAAATATTAAAGCACAATACGACTTCGATTCAAGAACAAGATCGTCTTTTAACAAAAATTACAATATTTCTCGTGATTTGCATAAATAAAATTATTAACCGGAAATGAAAACCGTACATTACCTGGGCATTATCTCTGTAAAAATCCGTATCTACTGTTTCGCCGATTTCCATGTAAATTCACGGAGGTATGTCTCCAAGTTGTGAATACTGGTTCAATGAAACGTTAAGGAAGAAATCGTATTTTAGGAAGAAATAGAATTCAACTCGAACATAACCAATCCGCTAAAAAATAGGAATTCGATTGATTTACACAATATCTGTCGTCATTAATAGAATATGATAATTTTCTATAAATAGCAAATTCCAATTAATAGAGTCGTAGTGGTATCGACTCTCCAAAGGCGGTTTTTACTATGGCCGTCGATGGTAATCTGACGGGTCTAATTGAGTGTCGCACCATGTTTGCAATGAGGCGCCACCTCAATTCAAGTTTTTCCTATATATATATATATATATATATATATATATCTGTGGGGGGGGGGATTGGACCTAGGGGAAAAGAGGCAGATCACCTAATCCTTGCACTCTGATACGCCGGGGAATCGGAGTCTCCGCGCTCTGCTTTTTTTAACATTCCCTCCTCTTTTATACTACCGCATTTTCCAGGAGGAATGCCATTAAATGGCGAAGCTTGAAATGTAAAGTTGTTTACCGTCACATTGCAATGCAATATGGGATGAAGGTGGTCTCCATCTCTTACCCTCAGGCATGTGGCTAAGGTACCTAAGCCCACAAGAAAACAAACTCTAATTTAGCATAGAAGTGCATCTTCATCTAGAAATCACATTGATCCAATGTGCCCAACAATATCTAGCATTAGGGGTGCACAAGGATCGGATTGGATCGGATTTTGGCTTAATCCGTGTCCAATCCACACTTAACGGATTTCTTATTTTTCCAATCCATTTCAATCCATTAAACATGCAAATCCAATCCAATCCGATCCACCGGATTACGGATTGGTTCGGATTTGTAATACTCGTCTAATCTATGATTAAGTTTGTGGCATACTAAACCTCAACATTCAAATCATGGTTCTAAATTGTGATTGTAGATAAATGTAAAGAAAATGATAGATAATTTTTGGAAGGCAGACACATATATGCTTATTATGAATTTAGTTTAAATAATTATTGTATAACTAAATATAAATATCACGCTTGTAATCCATAAATTCTATAGAAGCAACTTGAGTTTGATTAAATTTCAAGTTTATATATATCAAATAGGAAGTAGAACTAACCTGCTTAGTGACGTGGTGTGAGAGGGAGGATCGTGCATGAAGGAGGTTTGGGACAAGAACCATGCACGATTGTGTGGTGCGGGAGGGAGATATCCGAGGTTCATGGATGTGTGTGTGTGCGCGCGAAGGAGGTCTGTGAGAGCTGAAGATGAGGTAAGACGCGAGGGAGGTCTAGCTAAACGTGCGCATAACTGGGTACAAGGAGGACGTTGTTGAGGACGAGACGGTAGTTGATTGAGGATGAGATCTGGATACACGTGTATGAGGGAGGTCTAGGGGAGGCGAGGAAGATGAATGGTTGCACATGTGCGAGGGAGATATGGTTGTGCATCCGCGCAACTGGAAATGAAGACGACGTCCTGTGGAGATGTGAGCACCTGAGGTGGAGATGTGTGCAGCGCGGGTGGATATTTTGTTTGGAATGGTCCCAAAGGAGTTTTGACTTTGGTGTTATTTTTTTAAGAAAGATGTTTCATTTATAAAATAGGAAGGGCTTGAAGGACATTGTGGGTAGGTATTGTTTTTTTTCTAAACCAACAAGTGAGAAGGTGTAAGGGGGTTTACAACAAATGGTGAGGGGTAAACTTTAGTTGGCACGGGTTTAAACTCTAAAGAGAGTAGCTTGGATATTTACATGTAGCTTTTGAGTAAAATTAAATATATAATATACTTTAACGATAAGAAATAAGTCATTATATATTATTTTTATCAACGGATTAACGGATTGGATTGGATTGGATTTTGACAATAATCTGATCCAATCCATAAATGAACGGATTTGTAAACTCTTAATCCAATCCAATCCATTAGACTTATAAATCCAAACCGATCCAATCCAATGACAACGGATTGGATCGGATTGCGGATTTTATCCGATCCATGTGCACCCCTATCTAGCATCATCTTATTCTGTATGCAGCAGCAGTATCAACTCAAGTAAATCAACAACAAAATCCCCTCCAATCGCGCCAAACCACAACGAGGACGCACGAGTGGGATCGGGAATCGATGAGAAGGGGGAGGGGGAAATCACGTGGAGTCCACAGCAAGAGGAAGAGAACATCATACTTCAAAATTTCACCACCTCGATTTCTTCATCCATGGACAAATGAGATGTTCGATGCTCCGTTGACAATGAAAATCGATGCACGAGGATGACCTCGACCTTCGCTACGTGGTGACATTTTCAGATCGTCAATCCAACGTGTTCAGCGTGCTCGGACAAAGGGGAGGAAGGAGGAAGGAACTACCTTCAATTTTGAGCATTTTGGAAAGGGAGGGCTGGTTTTTATGAGTTTCAACTCGAATCCGGATCTGAATTTGATCCAGACCCAATCTCAATAAAATGATCGTAATTTGTGTTCTTGAACTCGAATTTTTACATTTCTTGTGGCAAAAATCTTGATAAAATAGTCTTTATAAATAAATTTAGATCCTGATACGAGGGATCCAGAGTTGTTCACAGTGGTCTTCGTGATGGCGGTGATTGAGCCGCCAATGATGATCGCTGGGTATCTGCTGTGTAGACCTGGCCAAATTGCGGGCCGGCCGGCTCATGGGCCGGACCGAACGAACTAAGGTTAAAAACCTCTGTCCAAAGCACGCCCATGGGCTGGCCCATGGTCCATTTTATTTCTTTTCCATTGATTTTTTTAATGATATTTAATACATATAAATGATTTTATTAATATTAACTATACTTTATATAACTAATATACGTAGTTTACATGTTACTTGATATGTAAACTATTGAATTTTTGTTTAAAACTAGTGTCACAAATGAAAAACTTAAAGCATATCATGTATAATTTAACATATATCTATATATTTTTATTTTTCGCATGTCGGACCGGGTCGATCCATGCTTAAATCTTGAAGCCCAAGCCCGACCCATGAAGGGACTGGACGGACTGGGTGGACGGACCCTCAGCCGTTGGCCAGATCTATGCGGTAGGAAAACCGTCAGAATCCATGACGGTGACTACAATCACCGTGGGCCGATAATTATATACTAGTAGGGACGCCGTGCTCTGCACGGGAAGATTTTTTTTCAAAATATATTTCTTACCACTGTTCTCCACTAATCTTATACTTCATTCGAACTAATGGATTATAAACCAAAGACATATAATATCTTAAAATTAAAATCATTCTTCATATTAAGGTAATCGATGTCATCCTGGCGATGCTTGAATATTGTTGTCCATATTCCATCTCGTCGAAGTATTATGTGCCAGTGATGTCGCAGTCTAAAAAGATGTCAGGTACGGAGAAGCCAAGTTAAGATCCCTCGGTAAGTTGGTCATATCAACCTGACTAAAATAGATTGGTGGATCCTCTTCCATTAAAATATGTATAGATATGTACAATCCATTGCCATTGTACTGTACATTACAAAGATGGTAACAAAGATGCATTTAATCTCGTCCCAAAGTCGAGTCCGATAGTTTTTTTAATTTTAATTGGGTACTTTTTGGACACATCGTTCAACATTTGTTACCAAAACTAATTATACAGGTAATCAAGTAACTTTAGTTATTTAAAGTGTCACAGTACAGTATCTTAACGTTGGTAATGTTTGTAAACGTTGGTAATATTTGTATTTCATGTGAAATTTTTTGTCGAACTAATTACGTAAATTAGTATATATAATACCTATATATAACACTTACAGTTTAGCGAATTTATATCTATTGACATCCGACATGTATTATACCTATATATTATATTATACTTTATAATGAATTACTTTTGTTAAACAAATGACTGTGTTACCAACAGGTATATTCTCGATCTATAGCTTAATATCAACCTACCTGGATGATAATACCACAGGAAACATAATCCACGATTCCTACTTTATGTTTTTAAAGGGAAAAGAACTACGGAACTTCTGTGTGTTTGTGAGAATACAATCTATTTAATTTTTTATGCAAGCACTCCTGCAACCAACTGCTACGTAGGTAAATATGAGCTTAACATTGGCCTATTTGTCATGATAACATGCGCAGGACATGTCTATCTTCTTGCTTCCGAATCAGTAAGTTGCTTCCAATGGCTCAAAAACACGGAAAGACAATCTTTTTGAAATGGAATATAATTGTGTATGCTTGCAAGAAGACAATCTATTTGATTATTTATATAGGCACTCCTGCAACCATAACATGCACAGAACATGTGTATCTTCTTGCTTCCGAATCAGTAAGTTGCTTCCAATGGACCAAAAACACGGAAAGGAAATCAATTTGAAGCGGAATATAATGTCAAGACGCGAACGTTTGCGATGACAAATAGAGTGATTGTACCTTAGAACTGAGATCTGAGAAGAGGATGGCGAACGACGACAACGTCAAGGCAGGATCGTCGCAGCCGACCAGCAGAAATCTAAGCAAACGTGAACCAACAAAATACACCAATAAAATTGTCGTCCAGGTCATGTTCGGACATTAGGATTTATGCAGAACGGAGCTACAATAACAGTGAGATGCGGGTCAAGTAACTCACCTTGATGATTTCAACAGAGATGAAGAGCAGCGGTAACGTGAAACACGGGGGACATGAAGTGCTACAGAAGGCCGAAGATGGTATAAATAGGCAAAGCTCTAATGCAATTGTCGGCAAGAGCAAGTTATGTGCACGGGGAAAATGAAATAAGCCATCCGATGCAATCCACCTTTCGCATCCAACGGTTGCATAGCGTTATCGGGAGGAGCAAGTTACGTGCATGGGCAAAAAGAGATAAACCATCAAACACAAGGCACGTTTCGCATGCAACGGTTGCATGGCGTAGGTAGAGTATTCGACGGACACGTCAAGGAGCCATGCAACGGGAGAAGGTAAAGATGTAATAGAGAAGGCGGCGGTGAGGAAATCGGCTGGGAATTTCCTGATGCATAAATATTTTATATGTATCAAACAAACAATAAAAGAAGGCGGCAGTGAGGAAATCGGCTGGAAATTTCCTCGCGATATTTTATATGTATCAAACAAACAGTAAAATACATACGAGGTTCATCGAATTTCTCGTGTGTAAAATTGCTACCGTAGTAGGGGAACGGGCTATAATATAAGGTAAGATTGACGGTGATTACGAGTTTACCACGTGGCACATTTTTTCTTTTAAAAACAGCCATCGTTATTGTCGGCACAGAATATTTAGAGACGAAGGCCTAATGTAATCGGCGGCGAGATTGAAGGGCCTTTTCCCGACAAAGAAAGCAAGCGATATTAAGTGAGACAACAACAACAATTTTAATGAAAGACTATGCAAAATAGTGAAACAGGAGAAAGTTTATCTCAATCAACATCTCTGAGCTGCTTGTTTCAGAATTTTAAAAAATACGTCTACATCTCTCCTTCTAAATCATCAACCAAATTGTCACTGTTAGGAAATGCGATAACCATTCAAACTGCGAAATCGCGATCTTTTCCACTTGAAGCAAAGCAGCTGCTCCACATGTCATAATATTCAGCACATTAAACTACTGAAATATTTAGGGTAAATTACAAAAAAGAGACTGATCTTTACATGAATTCCCAAATTAAGGACTGATCTTCAGTTTGTAACAAATAGGGGACCAAACTTTAATTTAATGTTTCAGTCCCCAACACCGTCAATGGGTGGTTGAATACATGATTTTACTTGACGAAATTGCCCCTCTGACCTCTTCTTCTTCCCCTTGTCATGGTGAAGAGCATCCTCCAACCTCTTCTCCTTTCCCTCGCTATGGACGATTGAGATGGGCCTCTAAGCTTCCGTCATGGCAACATGCTCGACCTTTCGGTGCAGAAGTACCACTCCGCCCCCTACCACTTTGCCCTCGATAGCAGCAGGTCGTGACCCCGTTGCTGATTCTGCTCCGGCAGGACCTTCCTGCAAAAACCAGCAACAACAACCTCCCGCAGGTGAAGTGCAGGTTCCACGGGAGGCCCTCCGAAGGGTGGATGGTGAATTTGTTTGTGGGTGTTGTTGGAGATAAGGATAAGGTTGGATGGTCCTGCGGAAGATTTGGAAGTTGTCTCCATAGTGATTGCATTATGCACCTTCGGAGTTGATAGACAGAAATTTCTCTGTCGCTGGATTGGTAGGTGGCTCTATAGATTTCAAGAATCTTTTAGTTGGGATTTGGTGAGGATCTCGGATACTCAAGGTCATAATTCCAAATTAGCGCATGGCTTCTGCAGTTCGATCCTTTGTAAAATGTGATTAAGAATTGCATGCGGAAGGTGCCAGTACCCGTCGACCCCGTGCTTCTCTACGACATGACCGACATGGAGGTATAGAAGATGGAGGGAAGGAGCCATTGCCCCATACCGATGATCCTAAATTAAAGCTGGGAGGAAGTGGAGGGACGGGAGGCGGCGGAGGAGGAGGTTAGGGGTAGTAATTTGGGGTTGTCCGAGGCCGCGATGGAAGCTTAGAGGACCATCTCCGGCCGTCATAGCGAGGGAAAGGATAAGAGGCTGGAGGATGCTCTTCACTATGGCGAGGGGAAGAGGTCGGAGGGGTAATTTCATCAAGTAAAATCGTGTATTCAACGACCCATTGACGGTGTTGGGGACTGGAACGTTAAATTAAAGTTCGGCCCCCTATTTGTTACAAATTGAAGATCCGCCCATAATTTGAGAATTCAGGTAAAGATCTGTTCTTTTTTTGTAATTTACCCAAATATTTAACGCTGGTTCATTTGGTGCCGAAATTATGAGCGTGTAACAGATAGGATACCCTAACCGACACGTTGCCATAATTAAATGACCATTTGTGAACTCGAGCTTAGTTTAAAACTTAACATACTCGCAGATCAACAAAGTTTCAGTCTAATTGTACTACAACAAGCATGAAACAGTGACCCACCAAATAAAATAGAAGAAGATATCATTTTTTTGCTTGAAAATTCCAAATGACAAGTAGGATGCTTCATAAAGGAGCAAGACAAAATGGCATGATAGATTATTCTAAATGAGGCTATTTATAATAATCATGGATAGAATAAACCCATCACCACCATAATGTAATCAATCACGAAGGCATGGGAGCTGTTCTACAACACTATAATGCGAGGTCTACGCAGAAAAGCTGCCTAATTAATATTCAAGTACAATCCAACCTCCATATATTAAATGATGCTAACAACCTCCACTCTATAATAATCAACACCATCTTCCCCTCGCACCTCTCTCTTCCTTCACATTTCCCCTCCTAATGGCAACAAGATGCTCCCTTCACATCATGATCCCGAGATCAGCCGTGAAAAACCGCCAACCGCAAGCTCGAATGAACCAAGTCCAACCTTCAACAACAGTCAGGATCAAATCCTGTGCCATCAACCACAAGGTAACGACTTAATTTGTATGTAGTTCGCAAAATCTTGGTCGTGAAATCTGTTGGTTTCCTTAAACAGGTTCACGAGGACAAGCTAAATGGAATACTCTGCTACAGGGACAGCGAGGGTGAGTTGATATGCGAAGGGTACGACGAAGGGCCAAGATACTCAATGCCGCCTTCTTTGCCCGTCAACCACCACAGGTGAAGTGTATCTGAATTGCAAACAAGGTTTCCTGATTCAATTCCTGAGAGATTAACCTTGATTGGCCCTTACAACATGACAGGAGACTGGAAGTTCCGGATTTCCCACCGAGAAGGCTACGAGAAGCTCCCAAAGATGGCGAGTCGATGCTCGTGCCGAACGGTGTCGCCAGCAAGAAGCTGAAGTAGGAGGTGGGATGAAGAAATAAAAGGCAGCATGTACCAACCAAGACTTGAACCAGCAATATCTGTTGCGGTTTTGATCAGCCCTTGTCCTATTTTGATTTGAACTATGAAAAGCGTTGAATTATGCTTCTTGATATGCCTTGTTCCACTTTTTGCATGATCAGAACTTGCCATGGAGTTCCTTGTTTAGTGCATATTGTTTTTTTTTCTTGTTTGGAGTTGAAGTGTATATTTGTGTGTTCAATTTGGAATTAGCAGCCGGACTGAGACTGGATATTTTAGCTGCAATAGAACCGTGCTACTCGAGTATAATGGTGGCCTCATCATCAACCAGACAGTAGCCAACTGGCTCTGTACCCATTTATTAAAAGAACGGACATGTTCAATGAATCAAACCTGCATGAATGGATCAGAGAGGAGGAGGAGACAAAATATGGTACAGCACCTATTTATTTCTCTGTGAAGCTCTGTCAAGGGAACTAGAAGTAGGTGAGAACAGGTAGGATTCCGTTTTTTATGGATCTTGGAGAAAGGAGCTTTGCAGGGAGGGAATGGGCGATGGGCAATAGTGATCCATAGAGATTATAATTGTATTGCATGTTCATAATAATGTCCTCCTCTCTTTGTATTTATTGGCCCTTTTTATAGCATTCTATATTGTCATTACCGTCAACATTGGAATGTGATCTTGAGACTCTGTTTTGTGTTCTCGTTACTTCTTTTTTGATGTGCTGATTTACACGCCACCGTTCCCTCTCGTGGGGTTGTTTGGATTTAAGTAGATTTTTACAGATAATCTTTCTTCTTCGTTCTTTGAGGGAAGGACAGAAATTTGACTGTATTAGTGTTACTGTCGAAACTAATACTGCGAAGGCCAAAGAGTGGATCTGTTGTAAATTATTGCAAATAACAACATGCTAATGGATTATAAGCTCGCTGAAGTCTATGCAAAATGTATAAATTATGAAGAAAAATAAATCCAAACAAATACAGAAACAGAGTTGGCAGATGCCGAACAGACTAGAGGATTCTTAATTTTGAGGAAAAGAGAGAAGTAGAACATGCAAGATTTATCCTTTGGCGAACCCAGAAACCGAAACTCGATGATATGTGCAGCTGTTAGAACTCACTGCTGTGTTGGAATTATTTTTTCATGTATCCTTAAAAGAGAATATTTTTGTATATCATAGTAAGAAGCCCTTCTTCTATTGTAATCGTATATGTTCATTTTCTCAAGTTCCCTATGGGGAAAAGCTCCTTTTATCTCTAGTTCGATCTTCGAAATCCATGCATCAGAGGAAACTTGTATAACGTAGGTATTTGTAAATCCTTGTTAAATTCTGTTGATATGCCTTGAATCCTAACCATCTGACCCAGGTTGAAGAACTGCTTATGCATTCCCCTGCCATACCATACCCCAACAAGACGGGGGTCTCGCTGCCCGGTCAGCGAGCCTGTGGGGGGGGGGGGGGGTCTAGGGGGGGAGCAGGTGCGCCCCCCCCCCCTGCGGGGGTGTGGGGGCAGCGCCCCCGGCGAAAATTTTATGGAGCGGTTCTATTTGTATTCGGGTATTTGGATCCTTCTATTTTTAGGGATCCGTCTGTATGGGAGTGCTATATAAACTCCTTAGGGTTAGGGTTTTACGTATCCTCTGTATCCATTCTTTTCTCCACATAGTGAAGCCGATCGCCGCCGCCCAAGGACGTAGCCCAGTTACGGGTGAACCTTGTAAATCCGTGTGTTTGCGCTCTTGCTTGTTTGATCGTGTTTGTGCGTATTCGCTTCCGCGATTTGCAACAAACTGGTATCAGAGCATCGGGCTCCGTCAGGATCATCCAACAAGATGTCGTCACACAATATGAAGATCGAGAAGTTCACAGGGAAGAACGGTTTCAGTTTATGGCAGATCAAGATGCGCGCCCTTCTGAAGCAGCAGGGCATCTGGGCGCCGTTGGACCAGGAGCGTGCGAAGGCACTCGAACCCTCCGAGTTGACGGTGCAGGAAGAGAAGGCGCACTCGACGATTATGCTGTGTCTGGCGGACGAGATCATCGCAGAGGTTGCTGATGAGACTTCTGCGGCCGGTCTGTGGTTGAGACTCGAAAGTCTATACATGACGAAGTCTCTGACCAACAAGTTGCTTTTGAAGCAACGTTTGTTCTCTCTCCGCATGCAGGAAGGTACATCTCTTAAAGAACATCTAGATCGCTTAAATACATTGTTGATGGATTTAAGAAACGTAGATGTTAAGATTGAAGATGAGGATGCTACTTTGATTTTGTTAGTTTCTCTTCCATTATCATTTGAGAACTTTGTTAAATCGTTCATTGTGGGAAGAGAATCGATAACCCTAGAGGAAGTTCGCGCGAGTCTGCATACGCGTGAACTTCGACATATGGCTACCGGGAAGCAGGACTCTAACGCTGCAGGTTTGGTTATGACTCATGAGAAGAGTCATGCCAATTCTGGCTACGCAAAGAAGGGAAAGCAGAAGTCCAAATCGAAGAATCACAATTCTAGGGACATTTGCAATTACTGCAAGGAACCTGGACATTGGAAGAAGGACTGCCCGAAGAAGAAAGGGAAAGCCACAGTTGCTGCCGTGGCTCATGGAGGCGCAGATTCTGAAGATGACCTGGTTCTCACCGTCACAGATCAGACAACCACAGACAACACATGGATTCTTGATTCAGGCTGTTCTTACCATATGACTCCCAATGAAGACTGGTTCTACAACTACGAGAAGATAGATGGTGGGAACGTTGTCATGGGGAATGATGCAGCATGCAAGATAGTAGGGATCGGCTCTGTGAAGATCAAGATGCATGATGGAGTCGTGAGGACGGTCACAGAAGTACGTCATGTCCCTGATTTGAGGAAGAACCTAATATCCCTTGGAGTCTTGGACTCTAAAGGATATAGGTACAGTGTTGAAGGTGGAGTCATGCAGGTTGCCAAAGGCGGGGTGGTTGTCATCAAGGGCAACAAGCAGAAGACCCTATACATCTTGCAAGGGTCTACAGTTACATGTTCTGTTGCAGTGGTGTCTCAAGCCGTAATATCAGTGTCCGAATTGTGGCATATGCGGCTAGGACACATGAGTCAGATGGGGATGAATATCCTCAATCAGAAGGGTCTCATCGGGGATCTCAAGGGATCTAAGCTGGAGTTCTGTGAGCATTGCGTGTTCGGGAAACAACACAGAAAGCAATTCAGTAAAGCTATCCACAGGACGAAGGAGACACTTGACTACATCCATGCTGATTGTTGGGGCCCTTCACGGGTTCCATCTTTGGGAGGTGCCAGGTATTTTCTATCTATTATTGATGATTATTCCAGGATGGTATGGGTGTATTTTATGAAGCACAAGAGCGAAGCATTTCAGACCTTCAGGCAGTGGAAGATCTTGGTGGAAAATCAGACTTCTAAGAAGGTGAAGCGTCTTCGCACAGATAACGGACTGGAGTTCTGTTCATCGGAGTTCAATGAGTTCTGCAAGGAGGAGGGTGTCGCGAGACATCTTACCGTTAGAGATACGCCACAACAAAACGGAGTTGCTGAACGAATGAACAGAACGCTTCTGGAGAGAGCAAGGTGCATGCTCTCTAATGCTGGACTTGGTAGAGCATTCTGGGCTGAAGCTGTGAATACAGCCTGTTACTTGGTGAATCAGAGTCCCGCGTCTGCCATTGATTGTAAAACACCCATGGAGGTATGGTCTGGTAATCATGTTGATTATTCTATTTTACGAGTCTTTGGTTGTGCTGCTTATTATCATGTTAGTGAAGGAAAGTTAGAACCAAGGGCAAAGAAAGGGGTATTTACAGGATATGGTGCAGGAGTGAAGGGGTATAGAATCTGGTCCCCTTCTGAGCATAGAATTATTGTTAGCAGGAATGTTACTTTTGATGAGAATTCCGTGCTTCACTCGAGTAGTGAGTCTGTTGATGCAGGGACAGGTGATGATGTGTCCGAACAGGTGGAGTTCGAACTGACACCAAGTAGTGATCACGCAGTTGGTCACACCACTCCTGATCAGGATGTTGTTGAACAGCCTGAAGCAGAGCAACCAGAAGAGAGGCAACCTAGTATTGCTACTGATCGGCCCCGTAGAGAGATACATCCACCGCAGAGATACGGATTCGAAGACATGGTTGCATTTGCACTGCAGGTTGCGGAGGAGGCAGAGTCACCAGAACCCTCCACTTACAGGGAGGCAATATCTGGGGCAGAATCTGAGCAGTGGATTGCTGCTATGGGTGAGGAGATGGAGTCTCTTCACAAGAATCAGACATGGGAACTTGTCAAATTGCCAAAGGGGAGGAAGATCGTTGGATGCAAATGGGTCTTCAAGAAAAAGACAGGAATTTCAGACAGTGAAGGCATCAGATACAAAGCACGCCTAGTTGCAAAGGGTTACAGTCAGAAGGAAGGTGTGGATTACAACGAGATATTTTCTCCTGTTGTAAGACATACATCCATCAGGGTGCTACTAGCTCTTGTAGCACATCAAGACTTGGAGCTGGAGCAGTTAGATGTGACGACAGCCTTCTTACATGGTGAACTCGAAGAAGACATTCTTATGAGCCAACCAGAGGGATTCCTATCTCAGGGTAAGGAAGATCATGTATGTAGATTGAAGAAGTCTTTGTATGGGCTTAAGCAGTCTCCTAGGCAGTGGTACAAGAAGTTTGATAGTTTCATGACTGATCATGGGTTCAACAGGAGCCCATACGATTGTTGTGTTTACCACAACAAGGTGGAGGATGGATCCTTCATCTATCTGTTACTATACGTCGATGATATGCTGATTGCTGCCAAACAGAGGAGTACCATAGATGATCTAAAGAAGCTCCTTAGTTCAGAATTTGACATGAAGGATCTTGGTGCAGCGAAGAAGATTTTAGGGATGGAGATCATTAGAGATCGTGCAGAAAGGAAACTTTTCTTATCTCAGAAGAACTACATTGAGAAAGTTCTACTGAGATTTGGGATGTCTACAGCCAAGCCTCTAAGTACTCCATCCGCTTCAAATATTCATCTCTCAGTTTCTTTTGCACCACAGTCAAATGCTGATAAGGAATACATGTCACGTGTTCCCTATGCCAGCGCAGTTGGGAGTCTTATGTATGCCATGGTATGCACAAGACCTGACATCGCTCATGCTGTGAGCGTTGTTAGTAGATTCATGGGTAACCCGGGAAAGGAGCATTGGCAGGCAATCAAGCGGATTTTCCGCTATCTGAAAGGAACAACAGACATTGGCCTCATTTATAGAAGTGATTCAGAGTACTTGGTTGCTGGATATTCAGATTCAGACTATGCAGCAGATATTGATGGGAGAAGATCAATGACAGGCTACGTCTTCACTTTAGGGAATTCGGTCATCAGTTGGAAGGCTACCTTACAGCCATCGGTTACTTTGTCCACTACAGAGGCAGAATACATGGCACTGACAGAGGCTGCAAAGGAAGGCATTTGGCTGAAGGGCTTACTTGGAGACCTCGGTCTGCAACAAAATCAGGCTATAGTATATTGTGACAGTCTTAGTGCAATATGCTTAGCCAAGGATCATGTTCATCATGAGAGAACCAAGCACATAGATGTCAGATATCACTTCATTCGTTCTGAGAAGAGGATCAAGGTGAAGAAGGTTGGTACAACAGATAATCCAGCCGATATGTTCACGAAGGCGGTTCCTGGGAGTAAGTTCAAACATTGTTTGGACTTGCTCAATGTCGACAGTTGGGAGTAGCCCCAAGGAGGGGCTGGCGGCGGCACGGCGAAGCTTAGCGAAGCTTCTCAGAGGATTCAATTCAAGGTGGAGATTGTTGATATGCCTTGAATCCTAACCATCTGACCCAGGTTGAAGAACTGCTTATGCATTCCCCTGCCATACCATACCCCAACAAGACGGGGGTCTCACTGCCCGGTCAGCGAGCCTGTGGGGGGGGGGGGTCTAGGGGGGGAGCAGGTGCGCCCCCCCCCCTGCGGGGGTGTGGGGGCAGCGCCCCCGGCGAAAATTTTATGGAGCGGTTCTATTTGTATTCGGGTATTTGGATCCTTCTATTTTTAGGGATCCGTCTGTATGGGAGTGCTATATAAACTCCTTAGGGTTAGGGTTTTACGTATCCTCTGTATCCATTCTTTTCTCCACATAGTGAAGCCGATCGCCGCCGCCCAAGGACGTAGCCCAGTTACGGGTGAACCTTGTAAATCCGTGTGTTTGCGCTCTTGCTTGTTTGATCGTGTTTGTGCGTATTCGCTTCCGCGATTTGCAACAAATTCTAATTCACTTTTTTTTACATTAAGATTCAATATTACATTAGCGCAGTCATGGAGCCATGCAAGGGCTAAATGGGAGACGCATTGGATGTGGGGTAAAATACAAAGGTCACATGTTAGCCTTAAAAAAGTTTAAATTAAGGGATATTTTCATATGTAATCCTAAGTAATTACCATCATAACCATACGTAATGGTGAATAACACAAGAAACTCTGGATAATCACTTCGTTTCACACTCATAACACTTTGTTAGTTTTCTCGTTGACTCAGCCATACCATTTGGTTAATCTAACCCGTTGTCTATCCAACGATTATTAAAAAATTTCGAAAAAAAATAAAAAATCCCTAACCCCTCCCTCTTCCTTCTCCAATGCCCGACGCACTTCCCCTCCATCCCATCCCTCTGCCTCCGCCCTCCGCCCTCCTCCAGGTTGTCGCCCTCTGCCTCCAAGCTGCCACCCTCTGCCTTCCTCCTCTAGGCCGCTGCCCTTTGCTACCCTTGCACTGTTATATTCATAACTTGAGCATCGTAGGTCCAAATTGCATGATTTTAGTATCATTTTGATCCTCGTTTCTTCATCTATGTTATGACATATCTAATTTTCCCATCTGACACCTTTTAAATATGATGAATTTTTAGTGTTCGATGATGTCTCTTCCTCAAATACCTTTTCATGATATAGATGCGTTCTCATAATGTTATACTCAATTCGACTTTGATTTCAATTCATAATATGTTGCTCAACTTAAGTTATCTTTTTAGGGTATATATGTAACAATCATCTGCATATGTAACCCTTGCATTTAATCATTCGTTTTTCTCATGCATCATCTTATAATTGCATGAAAATCAATTAAAAATGCATGCATCATTTAATTACACTGTAATCTGAATAAAGTTCGTAATGCATCCTGTATTCTGCATGGAGACCTGTAAATGAGAATTAATTCACACATGTTTTTAATTGATCAAAATTTGACAAAGAAATAGAGTAGCTCATGTCCCTGTGTTCGACCTTGGTACACTTACCAAGTTAAAAATACTCCACAACATTTAAAGATTGTGGTTTTTGCTAACCGAAATCCGTCTCCTATACTGTGACAATTTCCCTTCATTAAAGAGGCGGATTTTCGCGTTCATCACCTACTACCAACAATTTCTACCTCCGTCCAATGGGGAGATGTTGAAAACATCATGTTCAATAGGAGGTGATATCTCTCAACTCTCTACAGAGCTGTAGCTTGTCACGATTCACAGAAATCATTAGCAGATATGATAGATTCTTATCTGTGTGAACCTTTTTTCAAGATAAGTTCCTTCTATCAATGGTATCGCTCAACCAAAAATATCTTACATCTATATGCTTTGCGCGAGCATGATGCATCGTCTTTTTGCTCAAATCAGTAGCACTCTGACGATCACAAAAGATTATTGGCTCAATATCAAGATGTCCAAGCTATCACGAAAGACTACTGGACTGAGCATATAGAAGGATGAAGTGTTCATCGGTAATATGGGATAGACGAGGAATTTAAATACTAACTCAAAATATTATGATCTCAATTTCTGTATAGGCTGACTTTCCCAACTTTTGCATGTATACATCTAATTCTATCACTCCACTATCCCAATGGCGATGTATATATAGCTTTCGCATAGGTGATATACACATCTAACTTTTTTGCAACAGAGTTCTTATTTTCGATTCTAAAAACATTCATGTGGATGGCTGGGCATTTATTTTTCAAAGCCAAGTATAGAGAAATTTCGAAAATATTGTAAAGAATAAATTTCCTAAAAAAAAGGCAGATGTTAAATAGTGACAAAAAGAATCGTTGACATCCAATTGATGATTTTTTTTGTAAAAGTTTAATTTATTGACAATTTTTATTTGTAGCGATGTCAATTTTCTCGATGATTAGTAGTCTTTGCTAAAAAGTTAGCAAGGGCCTATACAACAATGCCTTTTACATCGAATCGTGAATTCTGTGCGAGATGTTTTATTGACGTTTATTCGTTGCGCTTAAAAAATCTTCATTATAGATTTTAATTGTTGTAGTGGTAACTCCTATATTTCTTCGTTATAGATCTTATTTGTTGCAGTGGTAACACCACATCGGAGGTTAGTGGCATTAGCGCTAATTCATACTAAATTAATTTCCACGAAATTGGATAAACAACAACTTTGATATTGCTGATGGATTGATGCAAGATAAGAAGCGGCAACGGCCTTGTATTAATAAAAAAGTATCGGACATTACAAGTCGTGAAACTAAGACATGGCATGGAGTCCTTAGTTTAGATCGGGGACGGAGAAGCCACCGGGAAAGCAAGCCTTCATGCACATCTTGGTGCAAGCCTGCCCGTTGCTCCCGTTGGAGCACCGGTCGAAGCAGTCCGAGAAGCAGCCGTTTCCGAAGGCCATTGCCACCGACACGAGCACGAGGATGAGGGCGAGGACGAGAGGGAGCATCGCGGAGGCGGCCATCCCTCCGGTAACCGCCTTCGTCTCGGGTCCTCTTCTCTTATTGAACTGAAGAGCTCGGTGAAGTGCAATGAGGAGCACGCAAGACTACTTGTAAGGGTGATTTGTGGTGAATTTGATAGATTTTTTTAAACATTCATACCATATATTGTGAATTTTTTTAAACAAATTTGAAGTTCATTTGCTAGGTCAAGAGGTTTACATCGAAACAGAAGGCAAGCGGGCAACAAGCTACGTCGTTATTCCTTTTTGAATTGTAAAGCCAATCCTTTTAAACACTACATCCATAGATCTATGGTCCATCACATTACTGTTCATCACTTTTTGGATCCTCTTTAAAAGCTCAATAGCTTTCGATGCTAACAAGCCAAAGGTGTCAAAATCAAAAGGGATGAAGGCATGTGATTTTCCGTGCATGCTTTCTCGTGCTTCCCCACTTTTTGCTAAAGAAGCTTTAAGGGTAGCATGTCTTGCTGTGAAGGTCTCGCTCTTCAACCCCACCAACGGAGAAACTCCTGTCAAATCTACACAAGCATGTTTTTCTCCTATCTACCCAAAAATCAAAATATCAGCAGGTCTAAGTATATATCTTCCCTCATGTGGGTCAGTTAAAAAGTTCACTGGCGCCTCTTTCTTAGAAGCAATACCTGCACGTTTGAGCACATCAAATAAAATGTCTCTAACAAGATTGTGTATGTACTTAAACCCCGGGAGCTCCATGCAATGAATTGCATAATCACCAAAATTGTCTAAGCATGCCTTGCACTGGACAAACCTCATCAGCAGAAAATAACAGAATCATGAGACGATATTCGAGGATACTGCGATACTCCACCGGTGACATGTGAAGTCCAAGTCCGTCTATTGAAAGGGTAAGGAGGAAAATCTTGGGCATGCATGATCAGCTTGAAGACACTGAGAAATTGCCTTTTGTCTAACGGACATGTTGAATACCACCTCCATATCCACAATTATTTTGCTGAAAAGAGCAGTCGTCAAAACATTCTGGATCGTAGGGGGGACGGTGTCTTTTTTAGAGAAACAACTGAGGTCGAATGAGGGAATCAAATCATTAAGTTTTTGAAGAGCACAGTCGAAGTCGGAGTCCATATTGTGAATTTTACTGTCACGCAGGATATGGTCCTGAAGTTCCCAAGATTGCACCCTAGAAGCCACAAAAGTTATAGAAAGAAGCCTCCACAATTGAAAGTAGCTCCAAACCACCAAGTCGAATAAGTAAAGAAGCCACCCTCCATTGAAGATCTCCAAGAAAAGGACCTCCACAAACAACAATGTTTTCAATAGAACCTCGTAAGCCTCTGTCAAATAAAACTGCGGCCTCCTTCATGTATAAAGGTTGACAAGTCCTCAAGCTAAATAAAAGTTTCGATAGGCCCATATATAAAGGTTGACATTGTGAATATATTTGAATGTTTTGTGGTTGAGATGAGGACGTTCATGTTCCCCTTAATTAGGCCATTGTTAGTTTGGATCAGACGGTTGGGAGCCGTACGAGGTTGCAGGCTTCGCAACAGCCGTTGTAGTAGTACTCCATCATTGAAACTTTCCTCCTTTCAGAATTTACACAACATTTTGCTTTTCTATGTGCGTCAATCTTAATTTCTTGGTTGTGTAGCGATGTGTAAGGAGAAACAGGAGCATGCATGCAGGCACTCAACATGCAAATCTGACCTAATCCGAAATTAAAGTGATTTTAGTTCTCAACTCTGATGAAATTGCCGATAATTTTACGTGCAGATGGGTAACTTGGAGAATGTGTTGGCTTTGTTTCGTGGGAATCGAAAGATCAACTCATGGACAGCAGAAATAACCAAAATCTGCCGAACATTTGTCCCCGACCTATTGTGAATTACACAAAACATTGCGTTTCTGAAGTCCAGTCATGGGGACTTACTTCGTAGAAAACCAACAAATGAAATAAATAATTTCGGAGAGCAGGACAACAGAGGACTGTTGTAGTGCCTGAGCACGTTGGAGCCGTTCTATCAAGATCGAACAGTTTGTAAGGTAAAGGTCTACAAAAACTCCGATTTCATGCGAACCGCTTGATCTTGATCGAGCAGCTCATACGGCCCAAATCCACTCGATCTTCTTTAAATTCTTTGGAATGAAGAAGGAAGAACATAGAAATTTCACATCAAATCATCATTTACTTTAGAATTACACAGAACTAACAATTGATCAGGTGGTCAAGCAGTCTCAACCAACAATAGATAGAGGTTCGAATCTCCCAACCTCAGCTTTTACCCGAAAAAAGTTCTTTAGAATTAAACTTGTGCTCGTAAATTAACATTTGCACCAAGTTTTCTTTACATCTCAAAGTTAACGTCTGTTTACGAGGTGGATTGACAGCAATTAATTTGATAAGTACAAGTGATAAAATTGTAAGAATGTAGGAGTACAACTAATATTTCAAAACAAGGAGGGACATAACTGTAAAGACCCTATTTTATTTAGATGCATGTATCTACTTTGTTATTTAAATGGGCTGGAGATAAGCTATGTTGATTATTTTTTTGTTAAGTAGTGAATTTAATATTGTGAAATTTACACACTTAAGATGCTCAATGTTACGCCTAAAAGGAAATATGTGTTACATACTTTACTTACATTTTTTGTTTATACGAGTGTTTAGGATAATGTTTGAATTGAGGCCTCAACCAAATGGACCGGCCCAACTAATGATCTCAATGGGAGGAGAAAGATTCCTCTCTCCACTAGTATTCTTTCCTCAGTCCTGTCCCTTGAGGAGAAAGATCCCTCTTATATTTTGAAACATCAATTGTGTCTCTCTCTTTTTTACAATATCAGCTGTGCATCTATTGTCTTGTCTTGCACTGTTATCGCTTTATCCACTCCATTACTTTATCCATAAATGAGATGAAAGAAATTATGATTTATTTAAATCAATGTCTGATTAAGAAATACTTTATTGCACCTATGCTTTTACATTCTCACCCCCGATGGTTGTGGACAGAGTGAAGGTTGCCCCCCTCCAGATGAGGGAGAAGCTTAAAGCTCCGCTAATGCGAGTTGCCAAGGATGGAAGGTGTGATTGAGTGAGGGAACTGAAGAGGAAGAAGATGACATCAACACGAGGGGATCAGATTGATTTGGGAATGGGTTTCAAGCTCAAAGAAGAAGAACGAAGGGGACTAAGAATAAATATGAAGCAGAACAAAGGTGAAGGAGGTTAGCGTTGTGGGGATGGGGAGTGTGCAGCGAGGAAGGCGAAGGAGGAACAGGACCATCGAGAGGAGATCGAGGCTATTTGGTTGGTGGCTGTTGAGTGGAGATCGAGGCTACGGGGAGGTCTGGGTTGTGGGAATTATTCTTACCAACTTGATCTTGTTGTTCCTGGTAACAAACGTGCATGAATAATTTCTCGAAGTATGTGTCCGGATAATCAAAGTCTCGATATTTAGCTTTAGGTCTCCATGTCTACAAAACAAGATTTATGAAGACGTGTGGTGCACCATTACATGTGAGGATTACAATCTTCCATGAATTTCTCATTGTTCACTCAACAATAGAACTTTTTTATTTGTCTTGTTGAGGTTCAACGAATCAAATGATGTTTCTATTAGGATGGAGATCGGGGGGTGGCAGGGAAGGACAAGGCCAATGGAAGAGGAGGGAGGTAGAAGGAGACGGGCGGAGAAGAAGACTATATAATTGCACGTCCAACCATCTTTTTCTTTATAATTACGCTTTTGCCCATAAATTATTGTATATTTTGAAGGTAGATGGAAAAGAACTAACCCAATATTCACAAGCCATAATGGAGCACAAGGATAGTGGTACAACTGATATTACAAAAACGAGGGCATAACTAATATTACAAATATTAAGAGGGGTATAATTGTATAAAATCATCAAAATAAGGAATATTTACACCTATAAACTTGAGTAATTTTTCAATTACAATCATAACCCTCTGTAATTGTGAATTACACAAGAAATCCCGAATAGTCATTCTGTCTCACATCCATAACCACCATTAATTTTCCCGTTAACTATGTCATATCATTGATTTTATCTAACCCATGATCTATTTAACAACTATTAAAAAAAGCTATTTCATCCTCCTACCCCTCCTCCCTCCTCCAGGCCAACTGTTGGCCGCCACCCCCTCCTTGTGGACCACCACCCCTTCCTTTGCCCCACCCTCTCTTCTCCAGCCTCCACCTCCTCTGAAGTCCCCTTCTCCAGCCTCGCCCTCCTGCGAGGACCCTCCTCCTGACCGCCCACTTCTCCAGCTCCACTGCCCGATCTGAGACCCCCTCCTCCATCTCCCCTTCAGGGCTCCATCGTGTCGTGCTGAGCCTGCACGGGTCGAGTTATCAGGTGGGTTCGTGGAGCCGTCATAGATGGTGCACTCCATCTTCAGCGGCGCCACGATGGCGACGATGGGGCTGCACTGCACAGACCCGTATCTCGGTGCATACAGTGGGAGCAAGGCGGTGACGGAGGAGGTGAGGTTGCTCTAGAGGATCTCCAGGTTCCATATTCTTGGTGTTTGATTGGTGGTTTGGATCTGTTCTTGTACACTTCTTTTTGTGGGTTACTCTTTTTTATATAAAATAACAGTGATGGTAATAACAACTGAGATTCAAACGGTATGGATAAATATTGTTCGTTTTATTTTCTTTGCATATATAGATATGGATTTGGATATATCTTTCATTTTTTTAGAATTTTACGGATATGGTTACATATTTTTCTAGTGTATACATATATGGATACATATAAATATTTGTATCCGCATTATAGCAATCCTATTTTTATTCGCGTCGATTTTAAAATAGATATTCAAATACGTGTACACATGTCAAAATATGTATAACAAATACGATAAGAGATTGGTACACATATCTATATTTGTTTGCATCCTTATAAGTAGAAAAGTATTGTATAGTATTACTTGTTTGAACATACTAATTATGATGGTATTACTTAATCTCATTAATAAATATTTATTTCAGTGATATGAAGTGTATTGTAGGGATCTGTTTGTCAATACTACATTTATAGGTATTATTTATTTCCGATTATAATTTTATATGTGTATTTTTTGTAAAAATACCTCCCCAATATTAGTTTCAATCAATTACAAAATTATTGGAAGCTCGCCTTAGATTGAATTCATTTCCACACTTACAATCTCATAAATTGAAATGTCTATTAATGTTCTACATATCATCTAAATTTAGCTCAAATCTGATGTTATTTTCTATTTTATCTTAGTGGTTAAAAGTCCAATCAATATTTAAGCAACATAAATCTCATTTAAAAGGGAATCCGACTTTTTGTCATTGATATATAATAGCAAATGACCTTGGATTTGAGCGAAATTCGTAGGATATGTATAACATTATTCAAATATTCAATTTATAAGGTTGGATTTTAAGAAAAAAATTGAAGAAAAATAGTTACAACACTCTTTTATAACTCACATTACAACAGAGAACCTCTACCCAAATAGTAACAATTAAAATAACAAGATAAATAATATCTAAATAATTTAGCATCCCCTCAAGGAGAATTTATTTGCTTCGTCCCTGAACATTATACCTAAGAGATGCCACTACAACAAAATGTATATGTAGTGGCAATATTTTTAGAAATCGATGGTAATAATATCCATTTTTAAATATCTATAATGACAGTAATATTTGTTAGAATTGTTTATACTTGAAATTAGCGGCAAAGGTTATGTCTCTTGCTTTATCATTAACAATGGACAAAATAGCAACACCTGTTTGTTGCTACTTTTCAAAATTTTAAGTAATTGTTGCTAAATTTTTAAATTAAAGATTAGTAACGATTAGCTAAAATTATGAAAATTGCAACGGATAGATGTTATTATATGTGGTCGCTAAAGATATAATATGGATATGAGATTCCTTGTTAATTTCTAGTATTAAAAACAATGAATAATATCGTCATTATATATTTAACAATGACCTATTTACATTGACGGATTTTATAAAAATAGTTACTATGTACTCATTTTGTTGTAGTGTATATTTGTTTGCATTATATTTTTACTCTTTTATGAATGCTTAAATAAATATTTTGATTAATATATTAGAGGAGAGATTGTGTGTATCTTAAATAGGCTAACTAAACGTATATGCTTAGGAATAGGGATTCCCCACCATACACGTGGTCTCAACTATTAGGTAAATTTGATAGGTGACTAGATACGTTTCCATTTTAACGTTTGGTCCTTTATTGCTTACAATATAATATAACTTAAATTCGTAAACTTTATTTGTTTGCCTTTATTTCACATGCTGCTTGCTGTTAATCCTAGCCATGATTTTCTATGCAACTTTTTAGGTGATTTAAATATTTGATGATGCAACTTTAATGGAAGTTTGAGATATGATTGAGGATATTTTGATTCGTCAGAAGTAACTGAAAATACATTGGATGTTTTTGCATAATGAATCATAACAAGTTGCAGGCATCTTGTATTAATTTGAGACGGTCTAGTGGTTGTATCTTGCATATTCATATTATTGCCAACTTCATTTTGTGAGGCATTTCTAATTGTATCTTGTATTAGTTTGGAAAAAATATTTGTGGGATTTCTATTGAGCTCTCGTTGCATTATTTTTGAAATTAAATACACCCACGAGTAGCTCTCATTTAGTGCACACTTCGTGGTTAGAATTTTTTTATTGCATTTACCATTTATTAAAATTAAAAACTCAAAAAGTTTGTCTTCTACTTTATTTTTGTTTTTTTAACTTTCTCTTTTAAACAGAAAAATCTCCAAAAATCCCAAACACAATCTAAAACTTGAAAATGTCCATCAAAATCCTCAAATTTCAAAACATAAAAAACAAGGGCCCATTTTAGTCCACTCTCTCTTCATTTCCAAAATACCCTTGGGTATTTTTATTGGCCCATTTCCCCATAATTCCCCAATTTTGATTTCTATAGCATTTATTTATTTCACTTTCATTTTGTGTCTTATCTTTATAAAGGATCATAAGAATTTAAAAGTCTTAAAAAGCAATTTAAAAATATTTTTTTTCAAATGTATAAATCTAAAATTATTTTCTCTTTATTTTTCTACGTATATAGTATCATTTTATATTATTTAAAAAGTGGTATTTTAAAACTCAAAATCCTTTTATAAAAATTCAAAATAATTTTTAATTTTACTAAAATGTAAAATTAAAAAATAGAATTACAAACCAAACAAAAATAAAAAGATCACCAAAAAACTTGCATATATTTTTGTTAGAGATATTGTCATTTGCTAAACTTGATTATTTGTTTAAAATATTGCTGGTATTTTTTATCATGCTTATTTGCTTGATAATTATCTTATATTTTATTCATTAAATTATATTTACATTATTTATCTCGATGGACCACAAGTTGATTGCCTTTGAACTGAAAAAAATTAGAACACCTCAATGGTGTGAATTATGATATGTGAAGCTGGAAATCCAGTACGGAATTATGTATGAAATCTTGATAGTATCATTGATGCTTAATAATTTTTATTTTTCAGAGGAAGACACCGATGAGGAAAAAAGGCTTACGACAAAGTTTAAAAAGAGTGGCACTAGATTGACAAGAAAGATCATAGTTTCATATTGATTCACATGGAATATTATCAAATTAAAGCTTTTGAAAACTATGAAAATACCTACGAGTTGTGGAATGTTGTCAAGGAAAAGTATGACTCAATGACAGAAGTCAATGTATACCTTGTCTTGCATAAATATAATGCTTGCAAGATGAAGGATTTGACAATGTAATTGAACATGTCAACAAAATGATTGTCATAGCTAAGGACCCAGCCATCGAGGAACTGAAATCCCGAAAAAGATGCAAGTGGCGACTATTCTAAATAGTCTACCACCATCTTTTGGTATTGTTGCCAACACATTACGACTTAATGGGATCATTAAGTTGGTTACTAATTGCCATCTCAATCGGCAATCAAGTAAATAATTAGTTGTTAGCAAGAAGAAAACAAAGGTGTATGAAGATTGACAATAGAAAGTGCATGCAGTTGTTGAACTAGTTTTTGCGAGAGTCTAGATATCTCACAAGGAGAGAAATCCAGTCAGTGTATTGACCGCTTACAAATCTCCAATTCAAACATCAATTAACCCATCAAGCAACGAAAATAAAGTGCAAAGTTAAAAATTTTTATAACTCTACAATAGATGTGTATAGTGTGCAAGTATGTAGACGTCGAACTCATGGAGCAAAACTGGAGAATGGTGCAATTAAAGTGTGCAAATGATTATGCGATTTTTTTCTTGTATATTTTTATTGTTTTGTTGGTTTTTAATTATATTTTTTGTATTTTTATTTTTGATTTTTTAATTTCAGATTTTAATTTCTTTTTATATTTCCATATTTTATATTTATTTTTATTTTCAATATAAAATATAAGAATAAATAAGGGTATATATGCAATGTAGGCTAATATAGTTATAAGTACTAATAGAAATACTGAAAATACAAGAAATAAAATGTTTTGGATTTTAAATATTTTTCAACTATTTTTCTATTTTTTAGGAAATATTGCTAATTTTTATAGATTTTTAAAGTAAAAAATATACCAAATTAGGGATTTAATAAATAAGTTGAATTAAAATGAAGACGAAAAATAACAATTTAAGTCCAAAATTCTTCAAATCAATTTAATATATATATAATATAAATAAAATTCAAAGATGGAAATTATACTTTTGGAATTTTGAGGAATTTTGTATCGATTTATACTGGATTTCGGAGATTTTTAATTTTTATAAGCTTTTTTTATTTTGGGATTTTATCACTTGTGCCCCTCCGAGATGTTGCAATATCAGTTATGCCCCTATCTTTTTGGTAATATCAGTTGTGCCCCTCAAAACTTGAGAATTTATCACTTGTGCCCCTCGGGTTAGTGACCGTCCATCCACAGTGCAAACGGCCGTTAACTTTGAGGACATAGGCGGAATTACTTTAAAAAAAAGGTTAGGAGGTCATTTTACACCCTCCTCATCTTCTTCTTCTTCCTCCTCCTCCCCATCCTCTTCTTCCTCCTCCTCCACCTCCTCCTCCTCCCTCGCTGCCGCCGCCCCCGCCCCTGCCCCGCGCCGCCCAGCTCCGCCTCGAGCTCTCCGCCTCCATCTCCAGGCGCATCCTCGCTCCGCCATCTCTCAGCAACCCCGCGTGCGCGGCACCCCTCTGCCCGACCAACTCGCGCCGCCTGCAACCAACTCATGCCCGCCATCTCTCCCCGTGCGCACCAACCAACTCGCGCCGCCATCTCTCCCCGCGCGCGCGGCGCCCCTCTGCCCGACCTCCGCCGCCCCCTGCAGCCCCGACCTCCCCCACCCCTGCCGCCCCTCCGCCCCGACCTCCCCCCGTCCCCTGCCCTCGCCTCTCCCTCCCCCTGAACGCTCCGCGCTACATCGCTTCCCTCAACTCCAGTCCACCTGGAGCCCTGCAATCAAAGCCCCCCGCGTGAAGCCCAGCACCAGCATCCGTCCTTCACTGCGCCACCGCCTCCAGAGCCCATCGCCATCCAGATCCATCATCGCTCTCCTGGCTCCGCCTCCCCCCGTCGCCCTCGCCCTCCGCACCTCCCCCCACCGTCCCGCCCCCAGGTCGCCCCGCCGCCCCTGCCCCCAGGTCACCCCGCCGCCCCCGCTCCCTACGCCTCCCTCTCCCCCGTGCCCCCCTTCCGCCCTCCTCCGCCTGTGGCTGGAACTGAGTTGTGTTTTTTTTGTTAAATTTTGATAAATTTTTGACTAATTTATTCATAAAAAATCATCCAAAAATTCAATAAAATTCATCGTTTGATCCGTAACGAGTGATATGTCCGTGGAAATATAAAAATTTTAGAAATTCGATGGATGCATGAAGGTTTTAGTAAGAGAGAGAAATTATGAAGAGAAGGAAGAAGAGCAAATGGAGGAGGAAGAAGATGAAGAAGGGTATGGACCATAATACCCTTCTTAACCACACCATGGTTTGAATAAACCATGGTTATTTTAATTTTTTGACGGTCAATCTGACGGAAGGGCACAACTGATGACGGAGCAAGTTTTGAGGGGCACAACTGATATTACCAAAAAGATAGGGGCATAACTGATATTGCAACATCTCGGAGGGGCACAAGTGATAAAATCCCTTTTATTTTTAGGCCTTTTAATTTTTGGAGTTAGAAAATAAATAGACAAACATAGTAAATATTTTTTGGAATTTTTCAAAAACATTTTATATTTTTTTGTATTTTATAAGTTAAATAGGAATATTTGTGCTTTGTTGGATTTTAATAAATATTAAAAGTTATAAATTGTAAAAATAAAAATTTGGCGTGAATGTGCGAGCAATCAGGAGCTTAACTCTGTTTTTTGGTTATTTTTTAGCACAGTTTCTATGCTTAATAAATAGATAAAACATACAAAAAGGCATGTACTAGGAAGGGCAGAAATGTAAATAAGTCAAAGTACATGGGTGGACATACAATTTCTCTAGAATATTATAATTCAATATTAGGCCAAAATAAAATAACAATACAAACATGGACTCAAGTGCAAAATTTCCCAAACGTACCTACAACACGTGAGGTGATGTGGTATGGATTGATATGCAAATAAAAACAAAACGAGGGTCTTTATGCAAATATTACAAAAATAATATAAAGTCCAATGAATAATTTGCAGATGAAATATTAAATGCAAAAAATATAGAATGCAAAATACCCAAAAGAGGCGCGGGCCGATGGTGGGGATGAAATCTCTAATACACGTGTCGACCTCAGATGTGACGATGACAATTCGATGATCAGTGGTAAGGATTTGATCCCATTGATGGAATCTACAGTTGAGGTGACACTGATCGAATGACAGCTGAAGCTTCTAGGGATGAAAGGCGATGGGATAGTCCGGAGGTTATCAGCAAGAACTGAGGAAGAACTCCCCAATTGCAAGATTCAATAAGTGTGAACTCCACTCTCTGGCATCCTCAGCTGCTGTTAGGTGGTCCAAAATCTCCCTGACAGTGTCCTTTGTCAACAGGAGGACTCAAAATGCCTCGGGGATGGTCATAGCTCGCCCATGAAGTCAGAGAAGCAGGGACACACCAAGTATCTCCGATAAGCGACAAAATCACCTCAAGATGGCTCTATTTTCCAGGTACCTGCACAGAAATGTTATAGGGATGAGGGTAAATTGCCTCGACCCTGTAGCGAGGGGAATGAAACGTGGGGAGGCGAAGCGGCGGTGTCTCTATTGAGGTGAGGAGGGGGAGCACTGGATTCCTGCTCCAGGGAGGAGCAAGTTGGATGAGTAGACGAGGGCGTGGAGAAATGGCTGGGGGACGAAATGAAGGCAGATGCGCGGTTGGAGAACGATGGTGCATGGTAGGACTTCGCTAGAGATCAAGCTCCGGCGAACTTCGAATGTGGCTATTAATGCTAGATCACGCAAGAAAAATATAAAATAAGTGCATTAAATTAACCTAGGAACTAAAACTAAGCTAAAGAAAGAGAAAAAGATACCTCAAGCAGCGCAAGGCCATGAGATACACCTCACGACGACAATGCTCGTCAAAGATGGGATGAACGCAACTAAGGCTTCTTATATATATATATATATATATATATATATATATACCTAAATTGTATTTGAAAAACTCTTTCAGAGGAGATGACCAAACTGACAATCACCACCTCTATGGATAGTATAAGTGGGAGTTAGGCACAAGTTACTCCGGATGATGCCTTCTTTATGATCAGACCTGAGCATCGCGGACGAGTATGATATGGCGGTCACGATGTTACCCTTCATACTAGGTATGGAGGAGGAAGTAGCTCTTCATCATCCTAGAAGCTACAAAGGGAGAAGGTAGAGAATACAATTGCAAGTATGAATGCTACTACTCAAGGTATGCACCAACAAATGGTGATATTTGATGCATTCATGCTAGAGCAACAAGCTGATGGTTCAAGTAAACAACAAAGTGATCATATCGAGGCATAAGGAGAAGATGAATAAGAAGGATAAGAAGTAGAATATGGGGTGCAAGACGAAGTAGACTAATATAGATTAGGATATTGTCAAGTAGTTTAGGTTGATGGGTGACTAGTTTGGACTAGTTTTTCGATAAAAGATCACAATTTCATTCCACTAAGATAAAAGAGTCACGTTATATGGCATGTAAGTCATATATAAAGTAAAACAAGAAGAACAAGAAGTTTCAAGGCGTGCAATGTCATCTTCATGAAAAAATAAGAGGAGGATTGCACAACCTCAACATCACATCCACAAAGTTTGGACTGTGATAGAGTAGTGTAGATTGCTTTCAAAGTTAGAACCCTAGATATGTTTGAAAATATTTCTTAAGATTTTGAATTATAAAATGAAAGTTCATAATTACTTGTTAGGTCAGAATAGTTTATTATTGTGTTTGTTTTTTAAGATGTCAATAGGTATACCATGATGTTCACGAGAGTGGATATATATAACTTTTATCATAAGCATATCAGAGGAACAAGCGTGACCATTCTATATAGTAATAATGACCGTCCCCCATGCTCATTGAGCCTTAGAAGAGACAATACATTACCAAAGGGGACGGGAACATCCATCCCCTCTTTGCTAACCAGAGGAACGGCCAGAATCGTCCCTTGTGAAGATGTTCAACCTCATCATATTAGACTACCATGGATGATCCAGTGAACTACTTAAGACGGACATGACCATCCCCCACCGGCCTTCCTTAGGGAACGATAAACACTATCCTCTTTTCTGTCACAGATGGGACGGTCATGACCATCCCCTCCTAGGAGACCAGCACGCTCCTCTATTCATAACATGTAGCTATAGTAATTATAAGAGACTATAATGGTCAAATAACTTGCAACACCTTAAATAGTTCAACATTTAAAACCCGCAAAACATGAGAATGGTTATAAAAGCAGGGGATCACTATTTGACAAGTTTGGCCGAAATATTTTCTATGGTTGTCAATGGTATTGTCAATACTATTTTTCAAGTGGTGATGGTCCAAGATCTAACTTTTAGACATTACCCATTGGATCTGAGCTAAACAAGTTAACCTGTTTTGGATCTTAAGCACGGGACGTTGCACATCTATACCATCGTATGATCATTTTTATTTATGTTTTTTTCTAAGAGCTTGTAAAGCAAGCTTATTAATGAAAAAAAATGGAGTACCTATGAACTCGGATTTCAATATTAATTAATGCCACACTTGAATTTAACTGATGGGTGTTCACGTACCAGTCCCTTCGTCAAGCTTTCTCCTGACTGAGGCTGCTAATATCAATGACAACCCGTTAAGGGACGTACGCCCCTAACTCTTGTTGTGGTGGTCGCTCTATTATGGAAAGAAAGAAACAATAGGTGGTCTTCGAAGTCCCTGCACACTCCTGAGGTGATCGTTGAAAGCATCATTCATACTTGCAACGTGATACTTCGAAAGATTGCAGCTGAGATTCTTGTTTTTCTCAGTCCGTAATGTTGTTAACGATATATTGCTTTTTTCTTTTATTTTTGAGTTACCTTCTTCTTCTGGACTCGGCTAAACAGGACCAGTCAGTGCCTCCGGTAAAGGTCCTATTTTTTAAATAGAAAATTTTATCGTTTTTTTAAATAAAAAAATTTACTTATCAAAAAAATCTCTGAATTATTCTTATAAAATTATTACGGTCGTCAACTTCAATGACGTGGATCCAACAGAGCTGTGATTATTAAGTTTTGGTGGCGTAAGACGTGACGTCCAACACGAATATTTATTTATTTATTTATGCAGACATAAAATTCCAAACAACTTGTATTAATGAATACATATAATCTGCGAGCATGTGGTAAGCACAAGTCTGGTTGCTGTAAACAAATAACAGATACGACATGAACAGCCTTCGTGGAATGTGGAGCAGACGACCACAAAGTTGGAGCCCACTGTATATAAAATATTAATCCCCAGTTCTACAGCAACAATATCAAAATCTCGTTGGCTTCCCTCTGTTCTTCTTCTTTTTTTAAATTTGGACAGATTACGAGAAGGGAAGACAGAGACATGATGAAGGAGCTTACATCACCAAGGCAACTCATCAAATATGATATTATTAAGATTTTGTATGGTCTCTCTCAGCTGTGAGGGGTACAAGTTGTACGCAGTACGCGTATTCCTCTCTGTACGTACGGGACCCCCTTATACTAACGAGGGAGACGTACATCCATTATAATGTGTATGCATGTGAAACACAGCTACCCTTTTAGCTGCCAACATATATGTATATATCTTTATGTTATCGTAACCAATGACGTCTGTCTTGAAATATAAAGAAAATAGACTATTTTGTTTTTTTGTTGACGGTCAACTTTGGGAGATTGGCTATTTCTTACTCCCTTTTCAGTCACAAATAAACATCGTATGACGACAAAGCAATGGAACTTCTGTCACAGCATGCGAAGCTAAACGTGAATATTTTAAATTTGCTGCAAATACCTGGTATAAATACTTTTCACTGGATGATAATATTAGCGAGTCATTTGTGGCATCAAAATATGTAATCGGAATTACGGTAATTGAAAATATGATCATGTCTTATGAGAGATATTGTGGAGAGTTTTGAAGAATAGACAAGTACATATCCTATACAGTAACCTCATAGAAGATATGTATGATAGGAGTTCATCCTATGTAAGGATACAGTCCGGAAAGACTGATAATTTCGATATCAACACTGGTCTGCATCAAGCTGTTGAACTTTGAATTCATTACTTTTTACTTTGATTATGGAGGAGTTGAAAAGTCGTATTCAGGATGAGATACCTTGGTGTAAGTTATTCGCTGATGATATTGTGTTGATTGATGAGACTAGAGATGGCGTAAATTAGAAGATTGAGGTCTGGAGACATGCTTTGGAGAGTAAAGGATTTCGTATAAGTAGGGATATGATTGAATATATGGAGTGTTCTTTTGATGGAAGCAACGGTGAAGGAATCGATGTTAGGAATGATGATGATAACATTCAGAAAAGGAATTCTTTTAGATACGTGAGATCTAATTTCCAACGTGATGAAGAAATTGATGGAGATATTACATATAAAATAAATGCAGGTTGGCTAAAGTGGAGAGGAGCCTCTATTGTTCTCTGTGATAAGAAAATTCTTTTGAAAATCAAAGAAAAGATTTACAAAGCAGCTATGAGACCTGCTATGCTCTATAGATTGGCCTGTGAACCATAGACATGTGCAGAGAATGGCAGTAACATGAATGAAAATGCAAAGGTGGATATGTGGACACACACATAAAGATCGAATTCAGAATGAAGCCATCAGAATGAAAGTGGGTGTAGCTCTGATAAAGGATAAGATACGAGAAAATCGCTTAAAGTGGTTTGGCCATTTGCAAATGAGGTCAGCTGATGCACCAGTGAGGAGATGTGAGTTTTGGGATGTTGAGCCTCCTAAAAGAGGGTGTGGAAGGCCCAAGAAGTGTTGGAGTGAGACTATACGAAGGGATCTTAGTTTTTTAGATCTAAGCGTAAGAATGACCCAAGATAGATCTAAATGAAAGTAAAACACCCATCTAGCTGACCCTACTTAAAGTGGGAAAAGATTTTGTTGTTATCGTTGCTATAGAAGTTTAACTTGCATGCGAATTCAATTGCCAGAAGTACAATTGCCAAATAGGTTCATTGTGACTCTACTCTAGCGACGGAAAATTTGTTGCACATATTATGTAACAAGTCTCTAGTGTAAGCATACCATGTATATTTTATGACGATCAAAAGTTTGTTGCACAAATTTATTGGCATATGTTATCACTACTATGGAAATTTGTTATAGTGTTCCGTTACCTTTTTTTCTTTTTCATTACCTAAAATGAATTTTCCTTTTCCTTTCTCACTTCTCATCCTTCGACATGGCTCTAAAGCAGAGGGAAGGATTTTTTTGTTTCTCCTAAGGTAAATATTTATGTATTTCATTATTAAAAAATAAATGCATCATTTATTTTCCATTATTTTCTTGTTGAAACACCCATTAATATAACGATTACAAATTGAATCTGTCATTTTTTCTTTTAAGCAAAAATAGTACTACTACACTTTCAACGAGCATTAACGCCTTCTACGCAAAAATTACCTTACAAAATAAGAACTTATTTCAAGATGAGTTTCTCGATATATAAGACGAATCACACTAGTTATATATCCTTAATAAGCTGAATTATCTCTGCTAATTATTTTTCAAATAATCATTGCTGCTTATCTTCGATTCACACAGCTTACTATTGAAATAGGCACGTTTAAATCTATACATATATTAAAGTACGTCAGCCGTTAATGGTCGAAAATAGTTTACACTCCAAAAATCAAAATTTACCTTTGCACAAATCTGCTAATTACGCACATCTTTAGTTAAATGGTACTGGTGTGTAACGCATGGTTTTATAATAACAATAAAAATAATAAGTAAAACAATTATTGAGTATAACACGTGGTTTTATATGGACTGTAGCTGATATAGACGGATTTAAACATGCTTGGAATGTTCTAACAGCAGTGTTAACATATGGTGCAACGTGGTTAATTTGAATAACCAAATCGAGTTTTTGGTACACCAAGTCAAAGATATTATTTAGAAGATCCCATCAACAAATAATTTCCGTGGTATGGGTGAGCAAGTTCAAAGTCTCCACTCTTACAACTCTGGTATGTACGTGTGTTCAACGGATGATTATGTTGACCTTCCAAAATTTCAAAGTGGTCAGGCTCTTCCTCTACGTTATTATAGTTTATTAATATTTTATATTTCAGAATAAGAGAATTTATCTTAGAACAGGTTTTTCCAACTGAAACAACATTATTATATCGTTTGCGTGGTCAACATCTCGATCTATGATATTATTTATCAAACCAACTGGATGATTTACAGCAACTAAATGGCAGCAAAATCTCACAGTATCACAGAGGAGTTACCCTCACTGGATATCTGACAGTTTCTACGGAGCATTCTAATATTTGTTGGAGACGAGTTCAAGAATCTTTGGCCACTAAAAAATATACAAGAATTATAGAATAACAGGCAATTATTGCACCGATCAGTGGCCCCTCTTGCATTATTCTTTCGAATTATTTGCCCGAAAATATATTCTTCCTTCGTGCCAATCCATCCACACGTCTCTCTCTCCTTCCTCAGAAAACACAAGTGCGCGTCAGTTGTCGCTATATATACAAATCGTGTTTACCTTCCTCGGCATAGAATCTATCACCATACTCTCATCTTCCCCAAATCCAGTAATTCCTTAGAGACCCAACTCGCAATGTGTGGAGGTGCGATCATATCGGACTTCATCCCGCCGTCGATCCGGCCGTCGAGGGCTCTTACTGCCGACTACCTCTGGCCGGAGCTCGCCGCCGGAGATGCCAAGAAGAGAAAGAGGAAGCCGGCTCGACTCTCTCCGGAGGAGGAGGACGAGATCGAGGACGACTTCGAGGCCGATTTCCAGAGGTTTAATGATGAGACTGACGATGTGGGCTCAGAACAAGATGATGATGATGATGCCTTTGATGTCCACCGCATGAATTTCCCCCGGAAAGTGCCCTTCATCGAAGGTGGTAATTTTTATCTGGGTCTTTTTTGCTTTTTGTGTTTCGAAGTTTGGATCTTGGCGAATAGTTTTGATTGGTGTTGTGGTTGGTTGCGTTTCCTATCCGTTCATGAATATGCAGAGTTTTTAGTTATCTGTTCATGCATCTTGTTATGGTGTTTCTTTTTTTTTAAAGAAAAGTTTGATTTTTGTCATGAGAATCAGGTTCCCGGATATTTCTTTTAATTTTACTCGTTTCTTTTATGGTGAAAGAATTTGTCTCCTATGAATCAATTAGAGTTGATTCTTTAAGTAGTACTAAAACGATGAAAAACTTCACTTGATTTCTTTTCCACTTGAATGCTTGCGACATGAATGAACCCTGTAATCAATCGCTGTTCATTTCTGTTTTTTGGTGCTAGTGAAAGGAATTGATTTCTAAAGCTGTTTTTAAAAGGACCTAGATGAACACAGCTTGCCCAGAAAATAGATTTCTGTACAAAAATTACTGGGCAACTTGATATCCAGATAAACTGATAAGTAGAACAACACTATTACATCGGTTGATATACTTTCGAAGCATGTTTGGGCTTGATTAACTTAGCTGTTAGACAAAGACGAGATGAACTCGTGTTGTAAGAAATAAGAAATGAGCCAAGCTCTATCATGAACTATTCCATGGCCCAAATCGAGCTTTTGTTTTGGCTGTGGTGGTGTTTGGAAAACAAAAATAAGGTCAACATGAAGAAGCTTGGATTGTTTATTAGCTTTTAGCTGTCATGGTATTTCTATTTATATTGGAGCCTTTGTGTACAATTTATAATATTACTTTGATTCTTGGAGCATTTTAAAACTTTTAAGATGTTTTCGTATTATGATATTTAAACGTGGGTGTTCAGTTGAGATTTGATGGCATTCTGATATTAGCATGAGTTCTTATTTCAAGTGTTTTATCTGAAGTTGGCTGCATTCGTTTGTTTATCTTAATCAAAGAAAGATGAACTATATATTGAAACCATTCAAAAATTATCGTGGGATCGGTAATTATAGAAAGGAAGATGCCATGATCCTCTAGCTATTATTGAAGCAGATTTCGATGAAATTTATGAGAGGAGTTTTGATATCTGAACGTTTTTGTCGCTGCCCTGCAGATGCTGAAAATAACTGTGGAAACGGAAAGAGAAAGAGCCAGTTCAGAGGGATCAGGCAGCGTCCATGGGGGAAATGGGCTGCAGAGATCAGAGACCCCAGCAAAGGCGTGCGCGTCTGGCTCGGCACATTCGACACTGCTGAAGAAGCTGCCAGAGCTTACGACGTTGAAGCTCGGAGAATTCGTGGCAAGAAGGCGAAGGTGAATTTCCCTGAAGAAGAAGAAGCAACACCTGCTTCCAAGAAGCGTGCTAACGCAACAACTTCAAAGACCAACAAGCAGAAATTGTCCAAGAAACCTTCATTGGAGATCCATCCTACCTCACAATCCAAAGCCGCGCCGCCTCTTGAAGGGGACAACCTCCTTTTCCATTCTGAAACAAGTGGCCACTCATTCAGTTCCTCCGATTTCAGCTCAGAATCTGAATGCAAGATTCCTGAGATCTCCTCTATTCTTGCTTCTGCCGTGCCTCTGGAGAAACTGAAGAGTGTTCCTGGGGAGGTCAATATTATGGATGAGGCAAATGCCTTAAGATTCGTTGACGACCTCTTTACGTTCGATCCATACATGAGGTTGCTCCAGACGCCTTATCTGGAGGGCAGTCTGGACCAACCGATCGAAAGCCTTTTCAGCTGCGACATGGCCAACGATGGTTGCGAGAACGAAATGAACCTCTGGAGCTTCGACGATATCCCTATGGCCCCTATTTGTTAGGGTGTTCTCATCATCTGAACTCTGCTGTTGTGCAGAAATTCTACTTAATATTGTTTGAGGCAATGAGACCGGCTTTTTTTTCATGTAATTGTGACCAAAATGGTTCTTGTGCGTGAAGATCCTCAATTCTCATAGTGTCTGCATCGATGATTTGCTGCTTTCATGAGGTCCTACATTTGGGAGAGCCTCTGCTGCGATCGTGGTTATCATCCGATAACCAGTAGGTATCGCAGCATAGCTCCGGCTTATCTGTTGCTCCGTAGCCGATGATGTCTGCGTTATATGGTTACTTAATATTAGAAGTTGTGCTGATCTTCTATTAACTGCGACTGTTGCAGGTCTTGCTCCCTGCTACTTGAATGATGACTAGTTTGAATGCGATAAGCGATTCGACAAAGCGAAAGAATGGATGTAGAGCAAATTGTTCAATGCTTACGTAGATTAATCTGAGATGCTTGAGGATGTTGTGCGAGATCTTCGAATGTCCGGTTTATATAGGATGGATATGATGCTGAAAAGGCTGCTATTATAAGCTGTAGCATTTGATAACAGTAAAAAATGGATTATATGTATTCGTTTGGAAGCTCCAAGAATGGTGAAAAAGTCAAAGTCGAAGTTCCTCCACGTCTCTCTTGTTGACTATCTGTTCGTGGCAATCTTGAATATTTTAGGGATTAGGACGAGGCACCTAACTTGAGAGCTTCCCCCAATATAATGCGTACACGGCAAGTAATATAAAATCTACGTGCAATATTTGTAAGGAATTCTTACGTGGCAGATCGTATAATTTTTGCCAATTACCTCCACAACTTTTGAAATAATCTAATTCTTCTTTCACTTTTGAAACAATCTAATTCCTCTCTCGATCCTGTAAATTTTCTCCATCTTACCCTATGAATCCTACCGTTAAATTGAGGCTTCTTAGGCTAACTTGCGTGGGTTTAAGATTGGGTTAATCAAACTACATCAGATCCAACGGTAGCATTTTCCTCTCTTGCTCCTTTCTTCTTCTCTCCCCCTTCCTCTTCCTTTCCCTTTCAACGGTGGAGCGCAAGGAGGGGTTGCTGGAGCACGAGGAGGGGGCACTGGAGCACCTCGGAGTAACTGCAGCCCACAAAGAACTCATGCGCACTCCATGGATAGCGCGTGGAGAGGAGTCGAGGTCGAGGCGATATCTTCTTGAGCAATCAGTTACATCCCTATAGCTCCACCACGGCGATACCTTCTTGATCACCCTCATGCACTTCACGTTCATAGCCTTCTCGAACCTCTCCTTGAATCGTGCATTCCCCACCCTCGGTCCTGAAAAAGAATACACGCAGACAGGCGTCGTTGCGGTCTCCTTCTCGACCACACTGGTGCCTGTCTCCGCGATGTCGTAGGCGTTGAGCATCTCCAACACGGCTTCGAGGCTGTGCCCGGTCACGATGATGCTCACTTCCTCGTCGTGGTGCGAGTGGAGGAGCCTCCGGCCTCTGCCAACCCCCGCTCGCGTGCGGAATACCTGCAAGGGGAGGTCGGAAGGAGGCAAGGTCGGGCGAAGGGGAGGAGGGGAGGTTGGGCAGAGGGGAGGTCAGGGGAGGGGAGTTCGGAAGGAGGTGAGGTTAGGCGGAGGGGAGGTCAGAGGAGGGGAGTTCAAAGGAGGTGAGGTCGGGCGGAGGGGAGGAGGGGTGGTCATGCGAAGGGGAGGAGGGGAGGTTGGGTAGAGGAGGAGGGGAGGTCGGGCGGAGGGGAGGGGTGAGGGGGATGTCGTGGAGGAGCCCTGGAGGTTGGAGGTGCGAGGGAGAAGGGATGTTATTTTTTGTAATATTGACAAACAAACTGGATATTGTGGAAAAGAAATTCACAGAATCCGATTAGTTTTGACAATCAAATGGATGGGGGTTACCACATGTCTGTAGGGTAAGGGTTAACAAGTTTACGTTGTCGAGGTGAGAATTAAGTTGTTTCAAAAGTCGTAGAAGTAATTGACAAAGATTATACGATCTGCCGGATAAAAATCCCTATTTGTAAACAAGGACCTTTACGTGATAATATTTGAACTCTTTCCTTATGATACATAGATCCGTAATTTTACTTCGTTTTACATTATTAGGTTCTTCTTTTTTTTCTAGATTCATCTATCTTTGTAATTTTACTTCGTTTTACATTATTAGGTTCTTTTTCCTGGATTCTTCTTTCTTCTTTTTCCCTCCACCCTTACACCGCCTCTGCCTTATCCACCCTCCTGTTGCTTCGGCAACGCTTCCCTTTCCACGTCACCCATGCGTGCACCACCCTCCAGCTACCATGCGCAAGCATGTACCTATCAGTTCAAGATAACCCATCAAAGAGGAGAAGAATAAGAGAGGGGAAGTAGAGAGAAGAACAACAATATAATGTTAAATTTTATTTCATTAGTGACTTTTTAATTTAAAGTAGAGAGGAGCTTTTGTCCTTCTCCGTGCTAAGAAAATTCTTTTGAAAATCAAAGGAAAACTTTACAAAGCAATAGTAAGTCATGTTATACTCTATGGATCTGAATGTTGGTCTATGAATCATATACATGTACAGAGAATGACAGTAGCAAAAATGAAAATACTAAGGTAATGTATGAACACACACGTAAAGATCAAATTTGGAATGGTGCAATCATAATGAAAGTTAGTGTAGTTTTGATCGAGGATAAGATGCGAGAAAACCGCTTAAGAATGTTTGATCATTTGCAAAGGAGGCCAGCTAATGCACCGGTTAGGAGATGAGTTTTGGAATGTTGAGCCGGTTAAGAGAGTGCGAGGAAGGCCCAAGAAGTGTTGGAATGAGACATACGAATGGATCTTAATTTTTTGAATCTAAACCCAAGAATGACCCAAGATAGATTTGGATCTAAGCTGAGAACAACCCAAGATAGATCTGAATTGGCTATGTTGTTGAAGTTGTAGTGACTTTTTATCCAGCATCTACAAATTCAACTATATAACTGATGAACTTCAACAGCAGCGATAAAAAGTTTAAAACAGAGATTAGGATGTAACTACAAAAAATTACATGGATTATTGTATAATTAAAAAAAGATTTCAGAAGATGTCATGGAAAAATCCATTACAATAATAGATATTTCGAGACTTGAACTCAGTATGTCATGATGGTGGATTCACCTATCTGGAAGCTTAGATAATTGCATCCATCCAGATGCAGTTGTGCGCGCTCAGATGGCATTATTCAGGTGTCCTCTTAAACACGAAACTCAGCAGACGTCACTTATGATAGAGATGCTAACCTTTTTTCTTGTAATGTTGGTAAGGAGATACGGTTAACAACAGCGAGCACCACCCAAGACATGGACATCCTCGGACTCTCTTCCTGAGCATTGGACGACAACGAGTAGCAACTCGTGTCTCAGTGAATCCAATGATTCAGCAATGTTGCCTTCGTCCGAAGGACTAGGATTTAAACCTCGCCAATTACCCTTAACCAAAAGAAACATCAACAATAGGGATGTATTTACAAGTGGCAACTTAACCTCTCTCAGCTCGAGTGGCAACTATCTGGTGCCTGGGGATGAACATGTACAAGTTAAAACGGTGAGTAGAGATGTACTTACAAACCATGCGTATTTCCATAACTATCGACAGTTGTTGTAATGACATTAAAGATCCAACTGAGAGTTTTATATACAAGGGACTAGATCTCGTTTTTTTTTTTATGAATCTAGACGGAGTAGCGAAGCTGATGCTAGTATATACAGATGAAATCATATCTTTTTTCTTGCGAAGGAATGGGGAGAATTTAATCACCCCCCTCAAGTTTGGAGTAAACATGGTCAAGAGCTGAATAGAGTGGCTGAGCTGCTCTAGGCTTCTCCACATTTCCAAGAAGGATGTCATTAGTCGTAAGGTATGGATCACCGTAAAAGCTTAAGTTGGTGTCTGCTCGGGTCATTATGAGGTTCCCTTCTAGTGAAACTCCAATAAAAGCACCTGTTCCAATACAAAATTTATCAGTACTCATTTGCAGAACAGCAAACACAGAAACCATTGACATGAAACTATATATTATTTGAACATTCAAATAAAAGTAGACTACAACATCATTTTGATTCGATGTGCTCTACTCTTACCCCTTCATCCCTTGTGCATCAATTTACTGCTAATATGCAACTGTGGATATATGATTAAATAGACAAAAAGACAAGCAGATGAAACCCCAAAGTGATGAAATGCAACTTACCAAAAAACCAGCACGCGATGAGAACCGTCTGAGGTTTTTTTATTATGAATCAGTATTGAGTTTTTTATGTAAAAAGGCAGATGCGCCAAGATTGGTTACCACCCCACATAGGTTACCGTATCATTAATAACATGTAACAAAGTCAAGACTTAAGAAGAGTCTTAACCTCATAGCATAGTGAAAAAAACATTATAAACCTATAACATCTATTCAATAAAAACTACCCCGTTACTGACCAGCCAAATAACTCAAAGAACGAGTATAGGTTTCATTTGTTCCTCCACAGTTCTGAACTGAGCAGCCAAAAGAGAGGCCCAAAAGTTCTACAAAGTCCAAAGGTCGGCCCAATAAATTGCTCCAGCCAAAAACAGCTCTCTACCCGGCCATATGCCAAAAAGAGATGACAGCTCCTCCGAATTAGACCCACAAAGAAGGCAATCGATGCATGCACCATGTGTGAACTTTTTTTTTTGAAAAGGAGAAAGAGGCGTGACGTCAAGACGCTTACACAAAAGAATCTTCTATAACTCATAAGTAGTTATAATAACCATAAGTTCCGGAGGCATCGGGTGTGAACCTAACCCCATGAACCTTGGTCATCAATTTCTTATGCCTCACAAGTCTTTGGGAAAATATCAACCTTCAGGGCAACATCATACTCCAAATGAGCTTGAAGTCATGCTGAAGATATCCATGGTCAAACATAATAGGATCCGCAAATAGTCAGTTGGGCTTTCTTCACCCAGAGCTTGCAAGCCATAGGTCACGGCAACCAAAGGGATATCCAATGTCTAAGATCATCCACCAACTTCCAGACGTCTTTTTTCAAAGAATGCAGTATGAAAAGTACGAAGCCAGACACCGTCGGATGAAGTTTCAAAGACCAGCATGTCCCTGATTATAGATAAAGCAAACACTCTCGGAAAAAGGTCACAAAGAGGTTCATTGCTTGGCAGACCAGAATTTGAAAGAACCATTCCCCAGAACAGGGCACACACAGACATGAAGATCGGGGATGGGGTACCAGCCATCTCACTCAGTCTCAAAACTCCCAAGACTTTTTCCTCAAATAAAAAAACTCCAAGACCTCCTCCGTCTCTGGGCAAAGAGACATGCAAGACACCTTCAACCCAAAGAGTTCACACTACACCTTCTCCATGACATGCAACCAATTTGCATGTCTAATGCGACAACATGACAAGGGCAAACCTAAGTATGATTACGACAAGCATCCTTGCGGCTTAGCAAACTCCCTATAGCCCAAACGAGACGAAAGCATATTTCAACTGATTAATGGTCAAATTAGAAAGCTCCTCAAAAAATATCCACACTGTGGACATCCGCTTGACCTCATCCATAACGGATGGAAAAAAAGGTGTCAGCATATGCATAACTGGGACAGAAAGGTCATTATGAAGGTAACTGTATATAGTAATATAATAATAATACCCCTCGACACAGTCTAACCAACCATGATCGCAATTGCATCAAAAATAGAACAAAGATTAATGGGACAATCCTGTCGAACCCTCCGCTACAGGCTAAAAAGATCACCATCGAGATGATTATTAACCAAGACCCAGTAGAATAAAGTATTAACCATAGGAACTACCCATCTACACAATCATATACTTCAGAGAAATCTACCTTCCAAGGCATACTTTTCACTTGTTGATGCTTCCAATCAGACAATTTCTGTAACCATCACCAAGTTATCCATTATCAATATCTCGAGGATACAAGTTTTTTGAATCGGAGAACGATATATTCAATGACAAGCCACAATCCGTTATTAAACACCTTCGGTACAATAATGTAACTGTATTAGAAAAAGCTTTAGCCCCAAAATCCTCCACCAGCTTGGAAACCTCCTTATTGGGAAGACGGAAAAGAAGGCCACGTTGAACCTATCAAACCAAGAATTCCCTGCAACAAATTCCCCAACTAATGCATGATGTTAGCACATACTACATCCCAGAAATCCCGTAAAATAAAAAACAAAAATCATTAAGACCCCCCCCCCTAGTTTTCAGCTCCAGAACAGCAATTCTAGCCTAACTAATCAATCATTCAGCTCCAAAACAGAAATTCTAACCTAACTCATCCATCTCAACACCCCCCTCCCAACTCTACTACAGCTAGATGCCCACGTACTCAGCCACCTCCAACCGACATGCATGGCTCTCCGACTCACTCTACAAAAGTGTTCCACCAAAGCATGTCCCATCTCCTTATCATCCACGAGAATGGAATGAATAAGATTGTGATGACATCAACCTCTAGTGACAGCATAAAAGAACTTATAGTATGCATCACCCTCTTTAATCCATTTTTGTCTGATCTTTGTCTCCATTCCCTTCCATGTTTTTATCATCTTGAACTATTTTCTGAAACCTTCACTGCTCCTCAAAATCAACATCAATAAGATATCATATCACACATCCTTCTTATTAAGTATCAAATAGCCTCATGACCTCTTGACACCTAAGACTATGGGTACTTCACAACTCCTGCTCGAGCATACACAAATTTTCTCAATCACAGTGGCGGAAATCCTACACTGAACTGATGCCAATTGTTACGTATCATATCTCTGAACCCGTTTTCTAAGATGCAATACTTCTTAAATCAAAAAAGGATCTGAGGCACATCCCCTCATCTGAGTCCCATAAATTGATGTGTGATCAAACAAGGACCCAGGAGGCGATTTGACAGATATCAAGATACAAGGGGAAGATGCAGCAGGAACGAGATCCATGCATTCTAGCAGGTATAAACGACAATCAAATGCATCCAGGGAATCCAATTATAGCTCACCAACCAAACCTGTGATCCTACCTCAACCCGGTCATGGTTGATTTTACAATCGTAGGATAACATTATAATATTGGGTAAATTACAAAAAGCTCCCCAACTGCCTCAATTCCCAATTACAGACCTGAAATGCAACTAAGGCCCATAAATGGGAATCGAGACATAGTTGACATCTCGAAACAACATTATAAATCATAGTGTGATGTTACTACTGGGAGTAACTACAAAGGTAAAATCTCAAATAAATCAACCACCGATTAAAAATGGCTAATACCTAGCAATATTGGACCAATATAAATAGTATCAGTCAATATCGAGGGAAAGTTGCACTGAAAACCTCCAATTTCAACTGATATGAGATGATACATCAATATCTCACGAGATATAAGTTGACATCCTGTAAAACAATATACATGCTAATATCAAAACCCTCTCTTTGTCAATACCCCGATATATCAATGATATTTCATAATATTTTGCACCAATTGAAGATTACATTCCCAACTAAATTAACAATGCTCAACTCCCACCCTGAAAGGCCAACCATCTCAAACAAGACATCTTTCCACTCCAGAAGTAAACCTCCCATCAACCCCCTTCACCTAAAGCCCACACATGCCAACTCCACCCGTCTATCTCCACATCCTAATATCACACATCTCCAAATGCATTCTTGCAGTAAAATGTCAGTATCTCTTCCTCTTGTCCTCTCTCAAAACCCTCACATTCAACGACACTGCATTGAAAATCAATATATCCCCCCCCCAACCCAAAAAAACTTCAACCCTCTTGCAGCATGCATTCCCCTGGACTCTTGCCACCCCATCCCACCTACAAAACTTTGCCACATCCGATCCCCCTGCCCCCAAGATCTGCCCCCATCCCTACTAGGACTCCATCCCCAAAATGTCTCCACCTTCAATATCAATGATCACCCAATGGCAACGTCAGTTGTATGTCCACCCCATCACCCTGTTTGATTGATTACGGAATTATATAATGGCATATATGAATACAACTTCTTACAAGAGGTACATTAACAAGCCTAAACATAAAGGAAATACTGGTTTTTCTAACTTAAACAGCAAGTGTTTAGCTTCACATTAAAGAATTTGGAAAAACTCTTTCAAACTTGTAATTGTGAGTCTAGCTATAAAATATAAACTAGATTCATGCAGTAGGAAGATTAGCTGGTCAGATATCAAAATGCATAAAAACTAACTAAAAAATATGCCCAAAATATTCATGCAGCATCTTCAAAGCTTTCAAATAGCAGCTGCAGGCCAGCAGTGAGCAGATAATTTTGTAACAAGAATGCAGAATCTCTCACCCTTGCTGCAACTGTAAGTGTAGCAGACACCAGAGCCTCTATCTCCAGCTCGAAGATCTGCCTCCAAAACTCTGCCCACTGGTCCAGCAGCAATGCTTGCACCAGCACCAAAAGCAATATGCATTCGTCCACAAAAAGTCTTGACAGCTTTGGAATCATGCAGCACAACTATAAAATCAGTGAGTTCACCGCCAACCTGTGCAAAAAAATAAAAATCATTAACAGAGAAACCAGTGTAACTACCATATGATCCACATATGGTGTTTCAATAAAATATCCGACTATAAAAAAGGTGGTCATCGAACTTTATTGAATTATTTAACTCAGGGATATTTTGGCTAGGCAAACAAAGAAAATGCTAAATGACCAGGGATGATATGTTGTAGTTCCCTTGTACAAGAATGGAAATATACAAAATTATGAAATCTAAAGGGGTTACCAAATTGGTGAATCTTTTCTTTGATAAGAAAATGCGATAAATCATATAATAAAGTTAGTTGTGGGGGAGTAACGAAAAGAAAGTTGAAAGTTGAGACAAGTCTCAACTAAGCTTGCAAATCCAGTAATCAATATTAAGTCCAATAAATCATGTAATAAAGTCAGTTGTGGGGGAGTAACTGAAAGAACGATGAAAGTTGAGACAAGTCTCAACTAAGCTTGCAAAATTCAGTAATCAATATTCAGTCAGCCCATCACTCATCACTGACTAAGGAATAATTGACGGTCGGACAAATAACACGGAATTTGTTGCATTATTCGACCAATATTTTTATTCTGCAGAGAGCGAAATTTCTTATTCTGTCAATATTCTTATTCTGCAGAGTGAGCGAATTTTGCAATTCGGTCAATATTCAGCCAACCCGAATATTCCAGAATATTTGGGTATTCGACTGAATATTCGGCCGACTATTTCTCATACTGCTGATTTTCTTTGTTTTTGTAGAACCCACTTAATGATCTAGTGCTAGTACAGTATGTCTACTACATAAAAGACCAGAGTTCAAATCCCACTCTTGCAGGGGTTGCGTTAGGTAGTCGACGACCAGCGTAAAAAATAGTCGAATCTTTCAACATGGATTTGCGAAAGAATCCATATAGCCGACCGTACTTATAATGGGAGACGCTTAGTACATTTTGTGTTTTTTATTCTTAAAGGCTCCTGTTTATCTCCGTATCACCCCAATGTTACAACTCCATATATGTAACTTGTTAATTGGTGTTGTTATCCCGATATCTTATTGATTAACGACCATATATGTATCAATATAGATACACGTGTGTATATATATATATATATATTAGACATAGTTTTTATATTCAAAATAATTAGAAAAATACATAATCAAATAATTCTAAATATTCTCTCAAATATCGAATGGTAGTAGCAAAAATAATGGCATGTGAACCATAGATATATGCAAAGAATGGTAGTAGCAGAAAAGAAAATGATAAGGTGGATGTATGATCACACTTCATAAACGAAAAAATCGGATTCGGAACTGTGCAATCAGAAGGAAAGTTGGTGTAGCTCCGATAGAGGATAATATGAGAGAAAACTGCTTAAGATGGTTTGGCCATTTGCAAAGGAAATTGGATGATGAACAAATTAGGAGATGCGAGATTTGAGATGTTGAGCCAGTTAAGAGAAGACGGGGAAGGCATAAGAAGTGTTGGAATGAGACTATCTGAATGGATCTTAGTTATTTGGATTTAAGCCCAAAAATGACTCAAAATAGATCTCTATGGAGGCAAAAAATCCATGTAGTCGACCCTATTTAATTGTGGGAAAGGGCTTTGTTGTTGTATTCTTTCGAATACAAAATAATCTCTATTCAGTGACACATCCGACATAATATCAAATACCGACTTCTAGAACACTAGCAGGGATAGCTGCCTTAAAGAATGCTGTTTGCAGAAAACATTATTCCACAAAACAAGATAAGAGAGGAGGGAAACAAGAAGATTGAGTACTGGGAAGTGGGAAGAGGCTTTAAAGTGTAATGACTTTTAAATGAGTAAAACAAACAAATGGATGTAATATACAAGATCAATGATAAATAAGTTGGAGACATGGCATAGCTAAAACTTGAAGGTGAATCTTGAAATGCAATATGAAGGACACTTTTAAATACTTGGGTTCTATTTTTCGGTAGGCTGGCGGAATTGATAGAAATCTCACTTATACAAGTAATATACGATGATTGAAGTAGATAGGAGATTCATGTATCTATGTGATGCAAAGGTACCTTGAAGATCAAAGGTAAAAATTACTGCGATGAACCTTAAACGAGAATGATTTGTAACAGGACTATTAAACCATTAAATGTAGTGTGCAAAGAGTGTTTGTGTCTGAGATAAAGATACATACTAAACTAGATGTGTGCTAATATAAACAAAATCAAATTTATTATGAGTATCAGATAAAAAGTTGATGTCACACAAATAGAAGATAAATTGCATGAATATTTAAGTCAATTTTAACATCTATAAAGAAGGGCATCTAGTTCTCATGCCTGAAAATGCGACGAGAACGATCAAGAGTTGTGATGAGTGTCATAAAAAATGTTGATGCGACACTAACAGAAAATAAAACGCAAGAAACTGTGAGTTGGTTTGGACATGTGTACACATGCTCAGTGGCATGAGATGCTTAAAGGAAAATCTCCCAAGATGGGATGGAGAAGATCAAAGAAATATTGGAAAGAAACTATCAAGAATGACATGTCATTTTAAACCAAATTCTAAGTTGTTTCAAAGAGACCATAGTAAATGTATGACCAAAACTAGATTAGTTCAAAGACAAAAATCCATGTTGCCGACCACACTTCAGTGGTATGCGCATATTTGTTACAGTTGTACTGTATCAGAAAATCTATAACTTGAATCAGAAAAGAACTTGTTAGCAATATACAAGCAGCAAAATGGCAACCTACTTAATTCTTTCATTGTCAGGGCATATGTCAATTTATCATACACAGAAAAACACATCAAAAACAAGTGCAGCATGGAAAAAAAGACAATTTCAGAGATGGCATACAACTCTCTTGATATGTGCCAACCTGTGGTCCCCATCCCAACCCAAAGGAGAGTATAGCAGATGGCGCAGACCATGAACCATCTGATCTTCGAGCAATGACCAAACCAGTGCCGAGCTTATAAGTAACAAAAGCCCCAGCTTTCGCAACTGTCAAGATAGCTAGTCCCCTTGCACCATTAAGAACTGCATGTGGAATGGATTTCTCAGGATTTAATCTTGCAGCCTGCAAATATTTCAGGCGTATTTGATGATAACTGTTAGACCTATATTCAGATCAAAAGTCAAAATAAAACTGGTAACATGTAAAACACATGTAAGAAAAGAACACCTGACAGTAACTATTAAGAGAATTTGCTGCTTTGTAAATCTCGTCCTCCATCGTTAACCCCACAGGCAAATTCAGCCATCCTCTTGCGCACGTCCAGTCAATGACATCATGCTTGGCAGTCTGAGCAGCATTGCTGATAGAGTTAACAAATATGCCCTGCAAAGGATCCAGCCTATCATAACAAGTGTCGCATACTCGTTGAGGATTCCTCTGACGAAACTTAAGGGGCAGCAAGCTTCTTCCTTTAGTGCAGGCCCTGCAAAATATGCCACCGCAGAACCGGCAATGATGCCTTCCCCTAGAGAGAGCGGTAAAAGGAGCCGTACACTGCATACAGGAGATAGCAAAACTATCTGGAAGCCATTCCGGCGGCTCTGCTTCCAGGACTTCCCGATAGTCACTGTACCTAAGAGCCTCCGCTTCGATAAGGGGCGGAGCACTTGGTGTACACACAGAAGCATGTAACAAAGTGTCTCCATTCTGCCCAGATGTTAAGAAGGAGATATTCGAAAAAGATTCCTCCTGAGATTTTAAATCACCATTACCACCCGGAGCCTTGTTCCGTCCCATCAAAATCGTGACAAGCCCACGCATCACGTTCCGCAAATTAACTTCAGGTCTCGGTGCACGTGAAGAGCGAATTTCATCCCCTGAATCATATCCATCGCAAAAATTAGACCGAGGCGATGTTGGATATGGGTAGTTACCATACATTTGGCGAATTTCTCCCGCCCTGTTCTTATCAGGAGCTTCCCAGTCACCGGGGCTGAAGTCATCTACATACCCATCGTCCTTATCGAACTTGGGAAGAGAAGCATACGTGATAACTTCCTCAGATTTCGTCATTCCGTTAGAACCCCAAAACTATTACCAGGAGAAATTTTCTCTGCAGATTTACAAGTATACGCAGGTAAAAAAGGATCTAATTTGCGCGAAATTCACACGGAAATCCAAAGGCTTTGAAAATTAGCAGGCCCGAATCCGATGAACGCAATGTTTAGGGAAGAAAAAATCGAAACCAGCATTCAAACCTCAGATGTATCTATTCAATCGAAGAAGGCGAGTTTATATCTCGTATGAGTAATCGGAATTTGTAACCCTAATTTAGTACGAACCTGAGGAATTCCCGACGGGCTCGATTAGGGAATCTTCGTGCAAAGAGGAGCGGAAACCCTAAGAAAGGGAGGGGAACGGGAGATCGATCTCCATCGATGATGAGCTGAGCTGAGATGATAAGAAGAGAATCGGGCGTTCGTTCGTTCGATCGATTGATGCGGAGGAAACGATCTCTCTTTCTGTTGCGGGTGGGAGAAGGCAACGCCTATTATTTTCCCGGGGGATCGTTTGGGATTTCAGATGGGCTTTGGTGGTCCATCCATATTTGGGTGGGCCCACAAATGGTTACTCACGACAGATTGGATTGATAGTTGGTTAAATTTTAAAAAAAGATTTCAACTATGCATCAATCTCTAATTAAGGGATTTATCTTTCTTAAGTGACAAAAAGGGACTTAATCTCAATTTTGTCTAAAATATAGCCTTCGTAATCTTCCACGACTGTTTTATATCTACGTTAAATCCTAAAGTTGAAAGTTCGAGCCCTACGTTGTTGTATTTGGAAAATGGGTTATTTAATTGAAAAAAATGAGTTCCTTATGCGACTATTCTAATTACTTATGTAAGCTACAACAAAAAATAATAAAAAAAAGTCGAATAGCACATATGTGAACATGAGATATAAGGAGACAATTGACAACATCCAAATTGTCCACTTTTATTATGTTGAAAGTCACCAACACCTCTTGTTGGATTCGAAAATTAAGTAAAGAGTGAGCAAATGCTCAATAATGGGAGGAAATAATTTTACATGTGTACTTTCTTCATGCCATAGCTCACACTCAAGCCATCCTTCTAGTAGAATGTTCCACATTCATGAATCTAATTGGAAATAAGATGCATGCTTATATTCACACTTCATTTTACTCAACTTAAATCTTATTTACATATATACAAATGGAGACTTTGATTTGTCTTCTAATACATACTAATTCCTATTCAAAATCAATGTGGTACTGTAAGATGTGTTTTTTAGGATTTTATCACTTATGTCCTTCTTAACTTCTACAATATTGGTCGTGCTCCTCCCTTTTTCTAATATCAATTGTGACATTGACCTCTTACAAAATTCAGAGTTATGCCATTTTATAAATATTAGTTATGCTACTACTTTACTTTAACTGAAGGGTAGAACTGTTAAATTTGTAAGAAGTCAATGACGCAACTGATATTCAAAAAAGGGATGGACATTGTATGAGTTAAGAAATATACAAGTGATTAATCCCTATTTTTTATGCTCTTTTATGCATTCTTTTTAGTTTTAAAATATTTTACTCTAGAGGATAATATACTTCAAACTATGTTTTTTTGGTTCACGAAACAAATGTATTTGATCATTTTTCAAAAGTTAACACTATTAGAAAATACATCTTGATCGATTATATTGTAAGATTTTATTGATAACATTTAAATATGTGTTTTAAATTAATGTTTAATCAAACATATTTATAGTAGAGGATGATCAATCTTCGGAAAATATAATCGGTTAGTTAAAGGCATTTAAATGATTAGGATGACAACGAGATCTGTGATCAATCAAGGAACATTTTTTCCGATGAACATGTTCAGAAACACATTTTCCAATTTAACTCGCATCAAATCTCAACACTTATCTAGATTACTTAACATCTAAACCCTCATATATAAAAAAAAGAAAACATAACCAACAAAGAAGCTGAGTTTGTCACCCTCGAAATGTATACATGTATATGACCTTGCTTCTTAAAAGCTTCAAATTTTGGATAGGTTTTTGAATATTTGACTTTTACTAAGAATTCACATTCTTAAAACATCACATAAACTATTATTTTGAATATGTGAGGACAATGGGAAATCAACATGAATTGCAACGAATATTTCATATTTTAGATGAATTTAATACAATTAATTTTTCTCGTAAAAGTTGATCAAATATCATAAATCGCGTACCTTTTCCATTTGATCTTCATCGAAGTGAAATCATTTTCTCTGGGAAGTTCTTGTTGAGTTACTTAAAGTATATTGATGTTCAATTACAACTTGCAAAATTAATCTTTAGTTAATGTAAAACTAACTACATTATTTTTCTTTCATTCTTACCATTCTAATGATGCATATGAACTATATTCTAACACTTAGATCAAGGACCAATAGTTCTGACTATAATTCTGATATGTTTAGTTTGGTAGGTAAAAGGTCAGAAAAATGTTGAAGGATACTTATCTTGTGTGGATAGTTGTGCAATTCGTAGTCTTGGATTCATCTCATCAAATTGAATATAATGAATATATACATACAACACATGATAAGTGTAGTTACAAACTAATTTAACATCTGGGTATTAATGATTTTGAAACATTGATTATTAGTTCAAAGTTATTGAACTAAATTTAAAACTTACTAATTGAAAAGTAAATGTTACTTGAGTAATGTAAAGGAATACTAAGTTAGTGATTGTGTTTAGATCGAGAAATGTTGTTTATAGAATCGTTACTAAAAATGAATGTTATTGATTATTTGAAAGTTGTTGAAATAATCATGAATGTTACTTGTCTTATATTTGCCATTGATATTCACATGTAATCTCTTTTACAAATGTAAGTATACGAACTTAATAATGTAAAATATTAAATTACTTACGAATGCATGTGAACTTACTTATTATTTGATTTTCTTAGCGGTCATGGATCATCATATCCAACCTTCCTATCGACAACCATCAACTCTATCGTGTGAATTCCATACCAACCATCTTCTTCATTGTACAAAGCGTATGTGTGAAACATCATCCCCGTGGAGTGAAGGATTATTTTCTCTACTTCAATCATTGTTCATCTCCATCAATAGAGCTTTCATCATCCCAATATCATGCGGAGGAATCGTCACATTCATCATAGATGAAACACATATCATATTTCCATATGCGTATTGGAAAATTATATTCAGTTACTAGTTACCTACAATATCATAAATCCGAAAATTTTACAATTACTAGTTTGAGATGTTGTTATGTAAGTTAAAAACATACATATGATTGTTGTTGAATTCACTATATATGAGATTTCGCCTATTTGGAAGGAGACGATTATGTCAAGAGAATAATGTGCTCCTTTTTAAAAATGGAAACAATTCTAATTCAATAAGCACCATTTATTTTCACGTTTAAAACTTTCCAAAACAATAAATTCCCAGATTTGATGGCAAGCGATTTACTGAAACAAATTCTTTATCGATGGAGATTGAATGACTCATATAAGTTGATACAAAGTATAACATAAAAGTTATCGATAGTATACAAGTTTTTACTAAGATAGTAGTTACCAGTTACAATTGTAAAAAAAGTGCCCATTATCATATCAATAAAATAAAAAGAACTGACATCCCGACGGAAGCAACTTATATCGCAGAAGAAAATAACTTACATCCCAATGAAAAGTAGATTAAATCTCAATTGAAAGTAACATACATCACAATGAAAAGTAACGAAAATTTCAATGGAAAGTAACTTATATCCCAACTGGAGGCACAATCTTGAATGTGAAAGATAAACAAAATAAAATGTACATGATGAACACCATATTATCTATAACATTATTTAGTGATCCATAGCATATTAAGTGATTAATGACATACTAGTGAAACAAAGCACGATAGCATGTTTTATTCAAGTTCACAATTAAAGCACATTAACAAACAAATAAATGATTTTGTATTCTTATACATCATCTTCCTCAGAAGAAACAAAGGACATATGTGTACATATAAAAAGAATTCATATTTAACAAACATGGACAAATATGACATATGTTCCTCCATCAAAATGAATATGATAGTTTCGCGACATGATGGTCTAGTGGGAGACGATGACTCCATGGAGGAATACGAACGATGATTACGGTATAAATAATGGTCCTTTTGCTCGATGGAGATGATGTCATATACGTATCATCCATACAATATAATTAATTACATATATGGACCATCTACATGAAAGAGTTGATGATCGCACATGATTGGGTTGATGGTCCAGACATCTAATATTCCTGAAAAAAATAAACTGGTAAAAATAGTATGTGAGGTGTAAGAGTTAATCAGGGAATAACGAAAATAAAACATTGAACTTTAGGAATAATACAGTCATAAGTTAATAATTCGTATTTTTTACAGAAATATTAGTAATGTATGGTACAAATATTAGAAAATAGTTCCAATATGGTAAATGATGTCAGTAATTGTATTGAATTTAAAATTAACTAAGAACGAACCATTAATAAATCAGTAGATAATGTTAATAACTAAAATGACATACAAAACAGTATGAGTAAATCAATGAATTATGTTAGTAATTAGCATTAGTAACATGAGTAATTGATGTTAGTAATAGTAAATTTACAAAGATAATATTGAGTAAAACGTTAGTAGCAAATAAAAACTTACTAATCCGAGAGCGTCGATTATAGAAATTAAAGGATTGTTACTTAGATGTCTACGAAAATAACTAGCTCTCTAAAAACATTAGAGATTCGAAATTTATAGTAACAACATTTGATAATCAGTGTGTTTATATTAAAATTTGATAGATATAATTTAAAGTACTATGCAACTTACATAATGATGATGATTTTGGACATCTAAATGTCTTCACATGCTAAACGAAATGGAAAGCGAAGAACATGTTGATGAAAAAAACACCATCTTTATTGTGTACACAACATTCCTGCAAATGTTGTTTTTGTTCACAAAACATGAACGGAATTTTATTTTGGAATTCATCTGGGTAGAAAGAATTATAAGATGATAAATAATGGACTTACCGATCTTGCGAACCTCGATACCATGATGATAGAAGATGAAACTTCTCTCTCTCTCTGTTTTGAAATAGATTTTAATGTTGTGAGTCCTAAATATGGAAAATGTGATCCAAAATATTAGAGATCAATGCCTAAGTGCACAAACGGAGTCAAAATAGAAATAAATTAATGGGATAAAAGGAGAAGAGTTTACTACTGTGTGTGTGTGTGTGTGTGTGTGTGTGTGTGTGTGTGTGTGTGTGTGTGTGTGTGTGTGTGTGTGTGTGTGTGTGTGTGTGTGTGTGTGTGTGTGTGTGTGTGTGTGTGTGTGTGTGTGTGTGTGTGTGTGTGTGTGTGTGTGTGTGTGTGTGTGTGTGTGTGTGTGTGTGTGTGTGTGTGTGTTGGATATTATTGACATCCATGATCAACTTCAAGAAAAGTGTATGAAAGCATAGGAAATTCAATCATTTTGAATCATGGCTTGTATAAACTTGTTGGATCCTATTTGATGAGTGACTCTAATGGATTTTATCTTAATCAATCGAATAACATATGTGAAAAATATAATTATTTGATTTCCATAGGATAATTTATATATTAACTAAAAAATTCAAAATTCAATTTTTTAAGTGGTGGAGTGTGTCAAATGTATGATCATATGGATTGGTTCAACGAGGAGTGTCAAGTTTGCCTCAATTGGACATCTTATGCAAAAGTCATAATATTTCGAAGTTTTGATCGACTTTTGTAAGTCTATTTTACATAATATGAATATATTAAATTCAACTTAAATGTGATAAAACCCAAAAAAGTGCCAATATGGGTTGTACCCTATCCTCCTACTACCAAAGGCCATCAGAATTGGAGAGATTTGCATTAAATGTGCATGTGAGCTCTATCAACACTAGGGCCATGAATTTGAGTTTCTTTTCATTTTTTTGAGTATGATATGTCCTTATTTCATTAGATTTCATTCAAGTAGTCTCAAAATTTGAGTATTTATAAGCATGCTCGAATGTGAATTTAACAAAAAAAAGAGTGAATTGTGTGATACAAATATTCCCGACAGTAGTTGCAATCTAAAAATGTTACGATCCACAAGATATTTGATATAGAATATGAAAACCACTAATGATATTTCAGTTGTAACCTAAACAAGCAAAAACTACAAACTAGAATGTCTCTTTTTAGGATCTCCTCTTCGCTCTCTTGGAAGCTTCCTTCCAACATTGAGTTAATTTAAATAAAAAAAACACAAACTCACATAGTATGTGTACCCTTCTTTGGACAAAAACAAAGGAAGATTTTATCTACCCATGGAAATGAATTCATAACATGAACTCATATGTACAATAATGCTAGCAAAAGAAAGATATCTTATTAGAATTTAATCTTAATATCACAAGCTTACTCGATCTTTAATTAAGATTGAAGAAGACGGAGATGTTTGAATGAGCTTGAGAGCATAATGAGAACATGAAATCTGGAGTGTAGCACACAAATGAATACTCTTTCTACACTTGGAGGAATATGATTGTAAGTCTATGTTGTGTGAATTACTTTAGATCATAAAGGTCTCATTTATAGTATTTTAGCAGAAAAGAAGTTGACTATAAACAAATCAGTCAATTAAAAACAAATTAATCAACATATTTGAAATAGTAGTTGACTAAAATTATTATGGAAAGGACAACAATCAGAAATATAAACGATTGGAGTGAAAAAGTAGCTGGGTGAAATTTTAGATTAGTTGGTTGGGGATGGCTAGTCAAAATTATAATATGTTGATTAGTGTTTTAAAATAAGCAGTTGAAGATTAGTGTTTTAAAATAAGCAGTTGAAGATTATTTTGGTCAACTAGAGAAAAGTACCAACTCACTAATAAACATATTCTAGAAAGTTGGATTTTAGACTTTCAAAATATTGAAAAGTGAACCCATTAAATGAGTTATGATGATATTAGTTAGCTGGAAAATTGGATTAGTCGATTGATTTATTTTTAATTGTTTTTTTCTCATGGTAAGAATATATAAAAACTATATGATATTTTTGACAAAAATAAAAACTATATCAACAATCTAACTTCATAATTTTTACAACTGCCATTGCTTCTTCTCAACTTGTTTTTGAGCTTCCTTGACTTCATTTTCCTTTGTACGAGTCTTTGCGCATTACTTGTAGCACCACAAACATAATATCACATCTAGTAGTCACAAAAAGTGTGGTAGTAGTTTATAAGTAGTGAGGGCAACTACTAGACAAATTGGGCTTAAGCTTTTTATTTTGTAGTCAAAGGCTCCAGTTGAACTCAAGCCGAACAGGTTTCCAAGGTAAGTAATCCCCAACAACATACCGAGTCTAGGGTCCGAGGTGTTACATTACTCTTCATCATTCAAAAATCGTGCTTCTTTGCTTTGATCGTCTACAACTTTATTGCTTTTTAGGGTTGTTACTTCTGCTATCAATTCCCTTCTTCTTTAAAGTTAATATAGTGCAAAAACAAATATATAAATTGCATGTTTATCGATGTCAAAATCTAAGTCATGAACATCAAATATTTAAGTTGCTAACCTCTTATTATTGGGCTTTCTCTAAATCGAACTACAAAATTTGGGTGTTTACTTCAATCATGTTGCTGTGAAGTAGGAATTTGAATAGTCTTATTTTGTGCATGGTTTTGTTCATTGGTTAGCAATTTTGAGTTATGTATATCATTCCAATGTGATATATCATTTTTTCTCGTTGTTATTTATTGAAATAGGTATCAGATTTATTGGAACTTTAACAAAAATGTAAGTTAATCAGCATATTAATTGATCAAGTTAATTCACTTGTACTAATATGGTTATCTATTATATTTGTAAACATATTATATAATCGATCAGATGGAAATAGGTATGAGATTTGTTGAATTAATATGGTTATCTATTATATAATCGATTAGATAGCAAATATAATCAACAGCTGACTATTGGCCAAGCATGATAAACCATATACCGAGGATCAGTTAAACAAACACTGGTCAGATTGTGATAAAAGATATACATTTCAGATAGGATATTAGAGTAGGATTGATCGATCAGATTTACACAAGTGGTACACTAAAAAATTAACAAAAATGATCATTCAATGTAACACATCGACAAAGTTCACATCTAATACTGACAAAGTGTGAGAATGTGTTTGTACAAGTAGGGGACTACTACTTGATAGGTTGGACTTACGAGTTTCAGGTGGCACTAGAAAGATTCACTTGGACCCGAGCCCGACACATTGCCAGGATAAGTTTTATCAGATAATGATTTGGGGATTGAAGCCCTAGATGTTAAAAATGATATCAGAGCAAGTTTTCTTTAATAGTGGAAAGTGCTACCAAAGAGGTAGATTCACCTCTACAAAGAAGATAGAAGGAAAATGTTATGTGAAGCATGCAACCGTGACTAATATTGGGAATAACTTGTTAGACATATCGCAATTATGATGTTGTGAATGTAAGTGGGAGAAGTTGGAATACCTCAAATATAGCACACATCTAATACCGACAAAGTGCATATAGGGTTATAAGAGTGGGGCTCGAGCCCAACACGTTGTAAGAGCCAGTTTCCTTCGATAATAATCCGAGAATCCAAGCTCCGAATGTTAAATTCAAAGTGAAAATTTGAAGATGCTCTAGTTTTTTATATTAAATATATTCACATGATTTTTAAATCAAATTGCACATTTTTCTTAAAAGAATCACTACACTAGAGTGAGACTTCGAAAATAATTTAAAGGCTTGTAAGGGAGTTCAAATAAATTGAAAGGTATGCTTTGTCAACCAAGTCTTGTTTTGCATGTGCTAGTACAAAATAGAAAGTATTTGCATGTCAAGCACCTCGAGCTTTGTTATGGAAGAAACTAGAGTGGTATTAAGAAAGCACATGCTGCTTGTGATCCGAACTTCGCTTTTAGAGGCCCATGATTTTAGCCGTTGACTGAATTTCTTTACCATGGTTCTAGTGATCATAAAGCACGGAATGTATTTGTACCCTCACCATCTTCGGTATATTCCACAGTAACTTGCTTGGAGGTTTGTAGTTAAGAAATCAAGTCAATGGAAGGCGCGAGGGGGCAGGATCAAATGGTGCTCCCATGGAAAGTAGGACTGAAATCCCTTATCAAGGGACCAATAATGAAGTGCAACCAATGCGATGGAAGACCAACCTGTTCTTTTTTATCAGCCATGTTATTACAGACTATTCATACAAGCTCGTGACAGATTCATCGTAAAATCCAGTAATCAACAAGGAGATCATGATTGCGAAGAACGGCGTCAGTCACTCAAGTTCATAACTTCAGTCACAAACCATTGCCAAGAAGCCTGGGGCATCGACTTATTAGAGATTACAGATAACTTCTCCGGTCGAAAGCAAATGTTCACTCAAAGTAAAGTCCAACAGCATCATGTCAAACATTAGGAAACATACAACATTAGCATAGAACACTCATAAGACAAACTCAATAACCAAACTCCCCTGCTTCCTTGATGGGAAACTGAACCAAACTTTCCTGTAGGATCGTCATCAACAACTTAATGAGTGCCATTACCGGCCATATCCACATCACTTGCAAGAGGTACAGATTTAGCCTGCAAGAATGATATAAATTGTCAATTTCCATGTCAGAATCCATAATCATATTACAACTTTGCTTGCATGGAATTAACTCTCACCAGATTCCGGTATTTGAGAGTGTAGAACATCTCGAGGTAACGGCGTGTCTCACGTCTATCAAGATTGGAGACGTATTTCCAGAAGCCATAAACACCAGACAATGTCATCAGCCTCTCTGAGTAGAGCTTCCATGTGTACCTATGGAACACAAATAAAAGTTTAGATTTGATTTTTATTTTATGTTTGCATAAAGATTCTATATTTACTTCAATAGGTTACACGAACAATACTCACTTCTCCTCGATTCGCCTGAGCCCACCCTGTGATATGCTATCCCAGTGGCTGGGATCAGCCTTGCACTTCTCAAAGAAGTTCACAAGGAGTTCAGAAACTTTGTCACCCTGGTAGGGATCAATGTGAAAGCCAGAAACACCATGCACTATAATTTCACCAGGCCCTCCATGGACCGTGGCAAACGTGGGCAGACCGCATGTCATGGATTCAACAACCGTCAAGCCAAAGGCCTCGTAGAAGGCAGGCTAAACCAAGAAAATAAATCAATCAGCTTGCCAACTTTAAATTGAAAACAGAAAGTAAACTTAATTATAGATACCTGCACAAAAGCTCCTCTGAAATCAGCTATGTAGCGATAAAGCTCGCCGTTCCGGACCCGGTTCATTTGTGCAGAGATCCACCTAATGTGACCATTTAGCTTATACTTATCAATGAGATCATACATCTTCTTGAACTCGGCTTGCTCCTCCTTGTCCTTGGATTCCTTGGCATGGTCTCCAGCCACCACTACAAGATTAACCAACTCCTTGAGACGTTCATTTTTCCCGTACAGCTCAACCAACCCCGAGATGTTCTTCACACGGTCCAACCTTGCCATGGAAAAGATTATGGGCTTATTCCTGTCACTGAGAGTAAACCTGCACAATAACTCCAACATGATTAGTAGGTAGATGCGAGAAAATAACAAGCTGAACGAGTTGCTTCAAGGGTCATCCATAACTTGTGCTCTCCATTTTCATCTTGGCTGAAAAGTAGCTCCTCAATTTCGGAGTGGAGAGCAGTCAGTCTCTTGCTTTCATCTGAGAAAGGGAAGTAAATGGACATATCAGCTCCTGGAGAGACGATGTTGAACTTTGGGTCGAAGACGTCGATTCCATGCACAACACGGTACAGGCCGGGCATGGTGAATCCAGTGTGGCTCTCATACTGTCCAACAGTGTGCTTGCTGAAGAAAAACCATGCATCCTCTAGTGAAATTTCCATTTAGTAAAACTCTACTATATCACAATGACGTCTGAGAAATTTAAATCAAAAAGCACCTCCCCGCAATTTCTTGGAAGGTACTTGTGATGATGAAATCAGCGAAATTCATAGCAATGAGATCAGCTGTGAACTGGCATGAAAAATGGTATTGATCTTCAAACTTTTTCCAGTACAAATCTGAATTTGGGTACTTTGTCTTCTCAAGGGCATGTGCAATGGTACACTTCAAACAAATTAATGCCATTGTGTCAGAATCAAAAGTTTATATACTTATATCTACTAAAAGAAGTAATAGTTTTCAAAACCAATACCTGAGTTACTCCCAATTTATGCGCAAGCAATGTAGCAACAAGATTCCCATCACTATAGTTCCCAATGATCAGGTCAGGCTTAGCTTGCAATTCACCTGCAATCTCGTTGGCGACATCCTTGCATCGAAAAGAATGAGATGATAAGAAACTTGGACAGACAAAAAATACTGATATGATAATACGTTTCAGATAGAAGCATACCTCAGTGTATGTTTCAAGATAAGGCCACACATCAAAACGCGAGATCCATTTGCGGAGAACCCCCTTCTCAGTTCTAAATGGTACACGCAATATGCTAACATGCTCGGTTCCAAGGACCTTCTCCAACCGCTGGCCGCATGTGGTCCCCACTGCATCAGGCAGCAATCTAGTGACCTGCATTATGACATCAAAGTCATGCACTTGATAGAGGATTACACATCAAACTTATTCTTTTACCGACTTCTGTAACGAGCAAATCAGGATCTTACAATAAGGATCCTCGGTGTAATATCGAGCCCTTGTTGCTTTATCCTCAGAAGCATCTCGTTCTCCAAGGCACGGACTTGATCCAGAATATAAACAATCTGACGGAATTTTCAGCAAGCAAATTAAATACATCTTTTTTGGCAGAAGAAGATCATGAAAAATGTAGCCATCAGTAGAATTATACTTGTCCACCAGTATCAGGATAGCCGAGGACATTGGCCTGAGCAAAGTAACCATGTGGAGAGAGGATGACCACATTGAACACCATTGGAATTGTCCCGAGAAACTTCTCCAAGGTGCACGGATCAGGTGCCTCAAGAAGGTCGAGAAGCAGATGGATGTTCTCGTGCACGCGTTGCGCTGTATCACCCCATCCCTTCTCCAAACCAAGCTCTTGGAACCTGCACAATGTTTCATAAAAATACTTGTCATGTAGGCCATCAGAATGATTGCAATGTTATAGCCTTTTGAGCAGTGGACTACCGGTGGTCAAACTCGGAGTATGGAGCATCACTGGGGAGTTCAAGCAAGTGCTCCTCTGCCTTCCTTAAAGCTGCTTGGAGGGCATTGAGACTGCGGATTCTGTCGTTCAACATCATTGTCTGCATGAAGTTGCAAATAATTCCATGAGTCAATACAAAATGTCTACATTTCTTAAGCGTCACAAAGTAGTCTAATAAACAGCTAAGTTTTGTTCTACTCTAAAATGTTAAATATAACCAAACTTGTTAGAGTAACATTATTTAGTAGTGTTAGAGTAACATTATTTAGTAGTGTTTGTTTGTCTTCTTTATGTAAATTACCCATAGAGCTTTTCTCCTGTATAAGAGAGCTCTAGGGTTAATGGAAATGCATCTCATTCATTCCTTTCAACATGGTATCAGAGCGACGGTCCTAGGCCGGAGTTTTGAAACCTAACCCTAACCCTACCCCACCCGCCGCCCTTTCTCTCTCTCCCGATTTCGAGGTCGCCGTCATCGCCAGCCATCAACGCTCGTAGGCTGTGCATCCAACCCCCGGTGGCGCAGCCCCAACCCCCGGCGGTGTAGCCCCTACCAGGCGCCTCCAACCCTCGATAGGCGACTACCAGGCGAGTCCCAGGCGAGCCCCCCCCCCCTGCATCGACATCTCGCCTTCTCGCCTTCTCGCCTAAGATCTGGCGTTTGCGCCATCTGCGCGTGGCGTCCTGCGCGATATCCTGTGCTCAGGTCCTGTGCGCCATCTCGCCTAAGATCGCCTGTGCTCAGGTCCTGTGCGCCATCGTGCGCGATCAACGCGCGAGACCCATCGACGCAGTCCTGTGCCCTCACGCGTGAAATCTTGAAGCCCTCTTGCCTGGAGCAGCGTGCATCTTCCTGTGCACGCAAGCCTTCTCGATCTTGCGCGTGTAGCGCGCCTATGCTTGCACGCGCGTGGAGACCATGCAACCCCTGTGCCTGCGCGTGAAGCAGGCCCTTCCATCTGTGCGTGACGCTACTCATCAGCAGCAGCCTTATGCGCAAGTCCTGTGCAGATTCTGGTGACGCGTGATTATTTTTTTTATTTTTTATTATGCGCGTGTTCTGCCTTAGCATGCAAGTCGTATGTATATGCACCGTATGTCCTAGCAGTACTTCCTTCATTGCACATGTTTTGTGCATCTAACCGTGTTGGGTACATATATAAGTAGACATTGTTGTCAGGTTGTGTAACCCCAGTTACAGGTTATTGTTGTTGTCATGTCAGACAACAAGGTAGATCTTCCGTCCCTGGGTGCCTTTAAAGGTCCAGCACCAGTTGTGAAGATAGACGGTACGAACTATGAACTGTGGGCCATGCAGTTCATGAGTCTTATGCAATGCAATGGCAAGAAGCATATCCTCACACAAGAGGAATCGGTTGACAAGACTGGGGTTAACGCCTCATGGGAGGCTGACGACGCTTATGCGCGTGTATGGCTATCCGGGACTGTATCCATGGAAATAGCCAATGACATTCTGAGTCAACCCACTGCGAAGGCTATGTGGGATATTCTGGCAGACACATATTCTCCGGCAAAGAACGAGTCCAAGATCTTACAACTTCAGCATGATATCTTCACCTCGAAGCAAAACAGGCGTCCTCTCCATACCCTTTACACCTCTCTGAGGGGTATGTTTGAGAAGCTACACGGGTACATCCCTTTGACAGCTACACCGGAGCAGCTCAAAGCATACAGGGACTCGGTGATGACTGGCGTATTTCTAGCAGCCCTTGATCCGGAGTATGATGCCGTCCGAGCACAGATTCTTACAGATGCCACCATCCCACCTATGGAGGAGGCATATCGCAGGCTGAGTAGACTCTCCATATCTCATGGTGGAGGTTCGATACCTTCAGCCATGGCATCTTCTCATGGCAGAGGAGGCTATTCACATTTTCGAGGTAGAGGCAGTTGCGGTCGAGGAGGAGGAGGTAGCAGACCTCCTAGACAGCCGTGCTCCTACTGTCGCCGGACTGGTCACACTGAGGAAACATGCTACTCCAAGCATGGGTTTCCTACTACTACGACACGTGTGGCGGAGCAAGCTCAGCAGGAAGGAGGTCCTTCCCTTGTCCCGGATCAGAGGTTTGAGGAGTTAGTGGCAAGACTTCGGGAGATCATGCCTGGCCAGGGATCAGCTAGTACTTCAGGATCATCAGAGATAGCCGGCTCAGCATCCTATTCAGGTACCATGTATGCATTTACTAGTAGTTACAATGCAGATCTATCAGAATGGATCATGGACTCAGGAGCTTCTCACCACTTATGTGGGAACAAGAAGCAGCTGGATGGTTTTATTACAACTCAGACAGGTCGTTCCGTGGTGATAGCTGATGGGACACATTCTCCCATTACTGGTCAGGGGGAGGTGCAATTGACCCCTGGGATACGGCTTCAGAATGTTCTTTATGCCCCTAATTTTTCCATGAATCTACTGTCCATTAGTCAAATCACTAAAGACTTACATTGTCGTGCCATATTTGACCCATCTGCTTTTGTGTTTCAGGACATCCTAACGGGCAGAGTGATTGGAACTGGCCGTGAGCAAGGGGGTCTCTATAGACTGGTACAGTCTCCTTACGTTGGTGTCTCTTCTGTTCGTGCTGGATCTGTCTCACCTTACACATGGCATCTCCGCTTTGGTCATCTTCCGTTGCAAAAGATGGTCCATATCCTTCCCCAGATTTCTCCCAGGTCTACTTTTCAATGCGAGGCATGCCAGCTTGGGAAACATCACCGGTCGTCGTTCCAGAGTCGTCCAGGTCCGAGTCGTCATAGTCTGTTTGAGTTACTTCACTTTGATATTTGGGGTCCCAGTCGTGTCCCTGATCTTCAAGGACACAGGTTTTATCTTGTTGCAGTCGATGATTTCTCTAGACTATCTTGGGTTTTTCTTCTTAAAAATAAATCTGATGCTGGTCATATTATTCAAGATTTTATTATTGAAATAAAAAATATTTTCTCTGCTAAAGTGAAGTACATACGGTCTGACAATGCTCTAGAACTGTGTAGTACCCAACTTTCCAAATTTCTTATGTCTCATGGGATTGTGCATCAGACGTCGAGTGCCTATACCTCCCAACAAAATGTGCTGGCTGAACGGAAGCATCGTCATTTGTTGGATATGACCAGAACCCTGTTGATTCAGAGTCGTGCCCCTCACACCTATTGGGGGGATGCGGTTCTAACTGCCTGTTATCTTCTTAACCGTATGCCTTCGACAGTGTTAGGGGAGAAGATTCCGTTCTTGACTGCGTTTCCCGAGAAGGATCTTTTCTCCCTAACACCACGTGTTTTTGGGTCTGTTGCATTTGTTCATTGTTTTTCTCCTGGTCTTGACAAGCTCTCTCCCAGAGCTGTCAAATGTGTATTTGTGGGTTATTCCAAAACCCAGAAGGGATATCGGTGTTTTGATCCAGTTAAACGAAGGTACTACGTCGGTGCAGATGTCACCTTCTTTGAGTCCATTATGTATTTCTCTCCTACAGGTGACAGACTCACTCACTCAGAGGAAGGAGACGACATCTATGTGCCGCCTCCACCTCCATCTGTTCCATGCTCTCATCTACCACCACAGCCTACACCACCACCACCACCGCCGCCACCACCAGCTACTGTTCATTATCCTCATGTCTATCAGCGACGACCCTCTGCTCATGTGCCTCCTCCATCATCCAGCACGCCCGAGGTATGTACTGATCATTCGAGTCCTACTGATGGCACAGGTGATTTGAATGTGCAGATGGATGTACAGGGTACTGATGTACAGGCTATTGATGATACCGTTATTTCTTCTGTCGATGACCTACATATCCCTATTGCTCATAGACGACAGAAGCGTGCTCGGACGGTGAATCCCAAATATGGGGTGGATTTTTGCTCTCAGGCGTCATTAGAGCGTTTGTCCCCGGACTTTCGCAACTTTGTTGTTGGATTATCGGCAGTACACATTCCACGGTCTTATCAGGAGGCCCTATAGAGCAGCCCATGGCGTTTAGCTATGGAAGAGGAAATGGCGGCGTTACAGTCACGTGGTACGTGGAATATTGTGCATCCTCCACCAGGTGCGTCCATTGTTGGAAGCAAATGGGTTTTTACTATTAAGCATCAGGCAGATGGTACGGTTGATAGATACAAAGCCAGATTGGTTGCTCGTGGGTTCACCCAAACATATGGGGTGGACTATCAGGAGACGTTTTCTCCAGTAGCCCGTCATACTACCTTACGGATTCTCATTGCAGTTGCTGTTGTCCAAGACTGGCCCCTATTTCAGCTTGATGTCACGAATGCCTTCTTGTATGGTGACTTGCAGGAAGAGGTCTATATGCAGCAGCCGCCAGGGTTTGCGGCTGAGGGGGAGTCTAGTATGGTGTGTCGTCTCCATAAGGCCATATATGGCCTGAAGCAGAGTCCACGGGCTTGGTTTCAGAAGCTCTCAGAGTTGATTGAACAGAAAGGCTTCGTCAGATCTACAGCATATCATACTCTCTTTGTAAAGAGAGATCAGCGAGGTACTGTGATCATCTTAGTATATGTTGATGATATTGTTATTACATGCAGTAATGAGCAGGGCATTCAAGCAGCCAAGAAGTTTCTTGGCGAGCAGTTCGTTATGAAGGATTTAGGTACACTTCGCTATTTTTTGGGGCTGGAGTTTGCACGGAACAAGCAAGGTATGGTAATGACACAAAAGAAGTATGTTATGGATCTCTTATCTGAGACAGGTATGGCAGGGTGTAGACCAGCTGCTACACCTATGGATTCTAATGTCAAACTTTATGATGATGACTCTGAGGAGGTAGACAAGAGACGATATAGAGAGCTAGTGGGAAAGCTCTTGTATGTCACTATTACCCGACCGGATATAGCCTTTGCGGTTAATAGGGTAAGTCAATTCATGGAGCAACCCAGGCAGGCTCACATGAATGCTGTTTTTATGATCTTGAGATATCTGAAGTCGTCTCCAGGTACTGGTCTTCTGTATAGAAGAGATACCTCTATATCCATCACAGGTTATGCTGATGCAGACTATGCTGGGTGTCCTAATGATAGAAAGTCAACTTCAGGCTTTATTGTATTTGTTGGCACCTCACCAGTAGCTTGGAAGAGTAAGAAGCAAACTGTGGTGGCTCGATCAAGTGCAGAGTCAGAATATAGGGCAATGGCCCAAGGTAGTGCTGAGATGATGTGGGTTAAATCCGTTTTGACTGATTTAACCATTGATGTTCCCCTTCCCATGCATCTAAAATGTGATAATCAAGCAGCCCTGTTCATAGCCAATAATCCAGCCTTCCATGAGAGGACGAAGCACATTGAAGTGGATTGCCATTTTACATGAGACTTAATTAAAAAAGGACTTATTTCGACTTCTCATGTATCATCAGGAGAACAGGTTGCAGACATGTTCACCAAGGCCCTTGCTAGGGGTCCATTTCATTTTTGTTGTTCCAAGCTGAGCATGTTGGACATATATGCTCCAGCTTGAGGGGAGTGTTAGAGTAACATTATTTAGTAGTGTTAGAGTAACATTATTTAGTAGTGTTTGTTTGTCTTCTTTATGTAAATTACCCATAGAGCTTTTCTCCTATATAAGAGAGCTCTAGGGTTAATGGAAATGCATCTCATTCATTCCTTTCAACAAAACTGTCCAGATCTTGGCTATGATTTCTTGCATTTGAACCTATTCATGATTTAACGATGATTTGGTTGCATTTGTCATAAGCATCCTGGGCATTTTAGAGAAAATATTGAAGCAATTCAAGAAACTCCTAATCTTGACATGCCCATAAAACTTCCGTCATTTTTCTTCTGCATAGATCTTAAGAATATGTAGACCTTTTTACAAGGGAGTTACTGAAGAACGTACCATGCCCTTATAGTTGTGCGCTCGGAGAAAATTAAGCAATGGGTACATGCTTTCCTTGTCATGGAACAACTTTGAAGAGAGATGCCTGTTGAGGAACTGCACGCCATTACCAATGGACTTAGAGAGCGATGGACGAGGGAATGATGCATTGAATGGTTCAAGGTCCAATTCAAGTGTGAAGTTACTGCTTGCTCTGCATATCGAGGATTAACACATCACCGTCAAACTTTTTACTGGAAAATAAGTATACGCTCTACATTTGTGCATTGAAAACCCATCTAAGCAAAATAAGGAACATTAACTAGAACAGACAAAAGAAGCATCCTCTAATTTCAAGAATCATGTGATAGTCATTCCTTGGGATGTTTCTATTAAAAGAGATTCAAGATAATCTTCTGAAAAAATAGAAAATAACTTCTTCTTTCTCACATGGTATCAAAGTTAAGTTGGAGAAACCAATGACTCAATGGTCATGAAGTCTCATGTTTCTCTCTCCAAAAAGACAAGGGCTAATTTCCCCACGAATCCAAGACCTGCCATCTCCCTCGACATCTTCCTCCATCCAAATTGAGCCTCTGCCTTGCACCTAATCCCACGTATCTAATCTCCACTTGTCCTTATTGGGCACCCCTTAACCATGTCTTGAAGCATTCACGCCTATGCAGCCATGCACACTATCACCCATCAACCATGGCCTCAAGTGGTTGTACTTGCACCTACACGCATACTAGAATTTAGGAGTCCTAATCATAATATGAACAAAGTTATACTCCGATGTAAAGTCCTAAATAAGTGTAGGACTAATGGTTGTGCATTTGTATTCTATAAGTAAAGTGTGGAGATACCTTGAATACTTACCATATGTTCAAGACGATGCATTACAAAACATGTTATGAGAATGTAGAAAAGGAATCAATACAAGCACCAATACACAAGACACAAGATTTACGTAGAAATCCTCCTAACCGAAGGGAAAATCATAGGGAAACTGATTTTTGTTGCTCACAGCAACAAGAATCTTGCTTTTGTTCTTTCTCTTATATCCCAAAGCCTAGGTGGGGTGGGTTACATAAGTAGAACCAGTGTTGCAGAAGACGGTATTCGGTATTCAGTTGGAGGGGTCACTGAATAGAGAATAATCGGTATTCGGGCGACTATTCGGAATTATTCGGTTTTGTATTTTTTAATATAAAAATTATTTATAATACATATATTCTTATATTTTTATACATATATGGTCATTATTTAACATGAATCCAAGATAAAAGTATCAATCAATATAATAGACATATAGAATTTGACATTTGTGGAGATACCATGGTAAAATGTAACCCATAAATATTGAAAATTGAAAATAAAAACATAAAAATATGAAGAGTCAAACTCCAGTCGGCCTCATAGTCGGGCCAGTCGGCCGACTATTCGGTCGGGCCGACTATTGCCCGACTGGAGGTTTGTTCAGTCGGGTACCCCACCGCACCTCATAGTCGGACCGACTATTCGGGATAGTCGGCCGACTATTGCAACACTGAGTAGAACCCAAATGGGTAAATGGATCCTTTGAAGGATATGGTGAAATCCTCAAGCGCATCACGGAATCGTGGTCATCGTATCAAATACGATGAAGAACGACTAATCGAACTAGTTGTTCTATGCAGCGGAAATTAAAAAAAATTCATGTGACGAAACCACATGATCCAAGAACACTTCTCGGATCATTTCGTCTGAACCACGAACAAGTATTAGGGTTACCTCTTGAAGCGTGGTTGTGATCGAGTCTCTAAACAAAGAGACCTCCTGTCTCAAGTCCGATCCGACGGAGGAGACGCTTGCGAGCGTGTTGATGAAACACGTGCTTCTCGCAATCCATGTTGATGATCCAAGCGGAGGATCTCCTGATCTCGACACACGAGATCCGATGTCTTCTTCACGAGCGAGGCGCACCGAAGGAGACGGAGATCCACGAACAAACGATCGGCCAGCATAACAATGACACTGCGGCAATGGAGACTCCCTCTAGGGCATCCATGGTGGACGACCATGAGAGAGGAAGAGAGAGGGCTGACGTGTAGAGAGAAAGAGAGAGGGGGAGACTTATGTTCTCTTGTGTAAAGAAGAGCAATGGGATGCCTCTTCTTTTATAATATTTTAGGATCCATGGATCTCAATCCATGGGCAACACAAATCCAATGGCTTTCATTGATTTGTGTTTCTTTTAATGGCTAAGATTTGTGTTGATAAAAACCAACAACAATTAATTTAATTAGGATTAAATCTATATTGATAAATAAATATAAATCAGTCCCAAATTAAATCAATCAAGCACGGAGATTATGGAATGGAGAATGCCTCCTTCCATAATATTGGATTTGGTGGCAATCTCATGAGATCTCATGAGATTACATTATTCCATGAAAATCTCCAAGATTTACAACAACACTTGTTGGAAATTATTTTACAAAAATAATTCATAATTATTTTGTGAATATTGCAATCTTGCCATTGAAAAATTGTGAATCACATTCACAACCCAAAATAAAATGTAAATTACATTTTCAATTCATTGTCCAATGTGAATCCAATTCATATCAACATTTAATTAACAAATGTAAATTACAAATAGCTCTCTCTTATATATTGTAAATCACATTTATAATATATATGACTAATATAGATATTGCTATCCACATTATTCATATCCATGATAATTAAATCACATTTAATCATCTTGGATCTCATTCTCTTGTTCTCAAATAATATGAATCACATTCACATTACTCATATCTTTGATAATTTTAATTATCTTAGATAACTCTCCTTATAATATGAATCATATTCATATTACTCATGATAATTAAATCACATTTAATTATCAATTTTCTCAATGCTCGTATATACATATCAACAATGAAATTATCCTGAACTCTTTCAAGGATAATGCGTTTTCTCCGCGGATACTTGGAGATAAGGACAGGGTGATTGTATTGTTCCACGTATAGTGACTTGGATATTGAGATCATATCTCAAATTCAGATCGCGGGCCTCCCATAGATGCTTGATTAAATCAAGACCGAAATCTAATCTTCTCATTGCATCTGAATCACATTCATATCAATGTCCAACATTTGGACTAAGATCAGATTACTTCTAGTGAGAGGAGTCACTAAAATCCAGACCCGTTTCATCACTCCCTAGGAATGGAAACGTCATGGTTATACAATCGTTTATGATCACGTCACCCTCAGGTATTCCCAATACATGTACATCCTGCATACTGGAAGACTCAGAATAAACCCGAAGTATTAGATCAACTTTACATTGTCTACTTCAGGGTTTTATCAGTAAGTTTCTCATTCGACCATTGGAAGTCGGTATCGATCATATACTTTCCAAAAACATATATCATACCTAGGTCTTGATCATATACTTTCCAAAAGTATATATCAAACCTACAAATTCAGTCAAGCTTCCAAAGCGAGACGACCGTGCACGAAATTCGATTCTTCCCAATATCTCATGAGTGAGCTCATGTCTTTCGGTTCAATAGCTGAACCTGTATGATTCCTTTGAGAGATCATATTACTCATATGCCCTTACATGCACACCAGCGCGTCGGTGTATAGACCTTGATTAGGTTATCAACATATTGGTCTGCCAAATGTACATACTCATACATATAGTAACACATATGTCTTCGGTCAGAGGATGTGTGCCTATATCATGACAGCATATGATATAGGACTTTGGTTATCTTGATCTCGTTAAGTCAACTCTTTACCTAATTTATCTAACACCTTCGAATCTCTATTCCTATGCAGAGGACCTGCATCAAGAGCTCGGTTAGATATCAACCTAAATGAGAAAGGATTGCCATCTCCTACTCAAGCTGGAGATCATCTCTTGACAATCATTTGACGGTGCTTGATGAGTCCTCAATCTAACTCTTTAGATATTCATCCAAGCATCAACCTCTATGATTTAATAGTTGAATCAACAGCTGTATGATCATCAAGATGGCCATGGTACATAACCCTAATTGTACTAAGGGACCTATTATGCAAACTAATTATTCTTCATTTCAGATCAGGGAATGATATTTGCAATAAATTTATTGCATAATGGATCGCCGTGGGCTCGCATGTCCAACATCCTCACCCACGATCCATTTACCCGTAAGCCAAGTAACTCAACACTCCCCCTCAAGTTGGGCATATAGATTATACATGCCTAACTTGCCCACATTATTCACAAAACTAGTCGTGGGAAGCCCCTTGGTAAAGATATAAGCCACTTGGTCTTTGATTTTAATGTACAGCAAAACAAGCTTCTTGGGATCAATTCTCTCTCTAATGAAGTGGTGATCAATCTCCACATGCTTGGTTCGATCATGCTAAACAAGATTGTTGAAAAGATTTATAGCAGATTTATTGTCACGGAATAGCTTCATAGGGAACTCAGGATTCATTCTGATGTCAATCAAAATAGTCCTTATCTATAATATCTCAATAACACCTATAGCCACGACCCTGTATTCAGCTTCAGCACTAGATCTGGCACAAACTGATTGGCTTTTGCTTCTCCAAATCACCAAGTTGCCACCAAGAAATATGCAATATCCAACGGTAGATCTTCTCGCATGCACCCAACCCAATCACTTCAGTAAATCATTCAATCTCCATCTTTGTGTTTTGATTAAAAAAAAGAGACTTTTTCCAAGATCCTTCTTTATGTAGCATATGATACACTCTACAGCCTTCATGTGAATATTTGCAGGGGCATGCATGAGTTGACTCGCCACGTTTACAGCATAAATCATTTCAAGTCTGGTTAAGGTGAGGTAAATTAGCTTCCCTATAAGTCTCTGGTACCTACTCTTGAAGTTCTCATCTAGTTGCTTTCCATCCTTGATGCTCAACATGGGATTTCCCTCAATAGGTTTAGAAACATATTTACATCCCAACTTTCCAGTTTCTTGTAACATGTCCAAAGTATATTTTCTTTGACAAAGAATCATATCTTCTTTGACCTTGCAAACTCAATGCCTAGAAAGTACTTCAAATTTCCTAAGATCTTCAAATAAAAAATTGTACCAAGTTCACCTTTTAAGCGAGATATCTCCTCTTCATCATCCCTTATGATAATCATGCCATCGACATAAATAAGCTGAAGAGCGATTTACTTTCTCTCTTCTTGACAAAGAGAGTGCGATCTCCATTGCTTTGACGATATATCAACTCGAGCATCAAATTCTAAGCCTCTCGAACGAAGCTTTCAAAGATTGTTTCAGTCCATATAAAGCTTTTTCCAGTTTGCAATATTAACCTATCCTCTCGTGAACAGGTGGCATATGTATGTATGCATCTTCCAGAAGATCTCTATTCAAGAATGCATTCTTCACGTCTATTTGATGAAGCTCCTAATCTTCGACAACAAAAAGAGAGAGCAAAATTTGCACAGTATTCATTTTCGCTACAAGGGCAAAAGTGTCCAAGTAATCAATGTCATATTTCTAACTGAAACCCCATGCAACAAGTCTAGCATTGTATTTTTCTACTTGCTCATTTGTCTTGTATTTTATGGTGTAGATCCACTTCGAACCAATCAAATATGCACCATATGTGATATCTACGATGTCCTGCGTACAATTTTTTAAAGGCCTCCATCTCCTCATGCATAGCTCGAACCTATCAAAGATCAGCATTAGCTTCAGCAAAATTCCTAGGAATCATAGAGTTAGAGAATGATGAGATAAAGCATTGATAATTTTCGCTAAGCTTGGAGTAGCAACATATCTTTCAATAGAGTATCTTATACATTATGTATATCTCGATGGGAGTTTATTTCTCTTCGTCCACGTCTATGCACAATCGAATCTTCTTCAGAATTGATTAACTCGTTGACATCATTGTTGTCATTAACATCCTTTTCCTAACCACTTTATGGATTAGAACATGAATTACCAACAACAGTGGACGGACTTGGATCATCCATGGTTTGAACATGGTTCATCCCTTTTCCTACAATTTACATCTAAGTCCCTTGTAGACATTTCATACTGTAATCTTTTTCTTACCAGTGAGGAGAACGAAGTTTCCATCCCTCTATATTTGCATCAGTTTGGTTGGAGTTACCCATAGATCTCATAGAAAAAGAGCCTAAAAAAAGATCTCATAGAAATATCATATGCATCTAGTAGAAGAACATCCTGAACATTTCCTTCACCATTACTTCCATTATCCTCCTGAAGGGGATGCTCATGAAAATAAGATTTGTGCTCAATAAAGGAGACATCTTTAGTAACATTTATTTTTCCATCTTTAGGATATAAGCATTTATAGCCTTTCTGAGTATGAAAGTATCCCAAGAAGATACCTATAATTGTATGTGCATCAAGCTTCTTTGCATCACATGTATAGCTGTGGAAATAATAAATACAACTAAAAGTCTTTGGAGGGAGACCAAACGACTTATGTTCAGGCTGAATAACAGAATAGCCATATTCAATCGTCGTGAGGGCATTCTGTTTATAAAGAAGGCACTCGTAAGAACAACCTCTCCCTAAATCTCTTGGGGAGGTTTCTTTGAAAAAGGAGGGCTTAGCTAACTTCAAGAAGATGTATGTTCTTCCGCTCTGCTACACCATTCTGTTGAGGAATATAGATGCAAGAAGTCTTATGAATTGTTCCTTTAGCACTAAACAGTTCATGCAGTTCTTTAGACAAATATTCACGAGCATTATCATACCCGAATCGCTTGATCACTTTCATGTATTGTTTCTCAATAAGATTGAAAAAATTTACAGTGTTGATAACTTCTCCATGATCTCGAAGTAAATAAACAAAAGTGCTTTGAGAGTGGATATCAATAAGCATAATGAAGTACTTGTAGCCATTATGAGTATGAATGCTAGCAAGATCCCAAACATCAGAGTGGATTAGCTCAAAAGGCTCACTTGTCTTACTTTCAAAAACTGAATATGCTACACGAGTGTGCTTTGCCTTCAAACAAACATGACACACTAAGTCTGTAGAGCTTAAGTCTTCAAATATTGAAGAAAACGATTCTTTAAGATAACCGAATGAAAGATGGCCAAGACCCTCGTGCCATTGTATGACTTGACGTTGGTAATCATTCTTGCCCTTCCTTCCTAGAATCACATTTGTTAAAGCATCTGCCACTTTAATCGGTAAACGATACAAACCTTCAGAAATAATGCCAATCCCAATTTTCCTTCTTGTTTTCAAGTCATGCAACACACATCCATCAAAGGAAAAAACAAGTTCAAAGTTCAATTCTTTTGTTATTTTGCTAACAGAAAGGAGTTTCAGAGGCACAACTGGAACATGAAGTGTATTATAGATGGCAAATTTATCAAGAAGGTATATGCTTCCTTTCCCAGCAACAATGACATGATATCCATCAGTAAGAGCTACATGATCCTTGCCAGAGACCAATTTATAGGCTTTAAAGAGTTTGGGATCACCCGTCATATGGTTAGTGCCACCACCATCAATTATCCATTCATGTTTTGGATTACCAACCACGAGGGAAGGAATACACCACCACTACCTTGTAATCTCAACGAAATTAATCCCTGATCACTATGGCTGAGCAAACAAGGACCAAACAACCAACAACAAGATGGAAAGAACCACTAAGAAACAAACTGGCATGTAGTGCAGTCCCAAGAAGGACAATAGCAACAGCACTTGCAGTCCGATGAAAGAAAGAAATACAGCACATGGGGTGCTTAGAACAACAATACTTGCAGCCCAATGGTGTTTCAAGTCCCACTTGCAACATTAGCAGCAACTTGCAGCCCTTGCAATAACTCGACTCAACAACTTATCCTCCTAATAGCAATCAAGATCTCCCTGCACAACGATGTCCTGGAGAATGACCCTTAAGAACCTCGAATCGGAGCAACAACAATAAAGGAAGGTAAATAGCAACAACAACAAAAATCATCGAGCGAACATGTTCTCAAGCATTTTGTGGAACACTTGGTATGCACCACAAAGTCAAGAACAACTTTGCCCAAACCTAGTTGTCCCCTCTCATAACCCAACACCAAACCTTCATGTAGACACCTTCCAAGGCACAAAAAGAAGCCCAAAATATTGCAACAATACCGGCCTATAGGACAAAATCACACATGACGAATAGGCTTAGAAAAGGCTGCCGCATCACCCAAAGATGACAACACCAATTGCAACAGCAACACCTTTTAGGTTGAACCCTAGAATCGAAAATGGCCTCTAGATGAACCCCAAATGTAGCAGCTCCGCTAGCTTCAGCTCAAGAAACACATCAGCAAACCGTAGCCTTGAATCTCAAAGGCTCTGATACAATGTAGAAAAAGAATCAAGATAAACATCAATACACAAGACACAAGATTTACATGGAAATCCTCCTAATTGGAGGGAAAAACCATGAGGGAACCGGTCTGTGTTCCTCACAGCAACAACAACCTTCTTTTTTATTCTTCTTTCTATATATCCCAAAGGACTGTGGGGTGGGCTACATAAGTAGAACCCAAATGGGAAAATGGATCCTCATCAATGATCCATTTACCCATGAGCCAAGAAAATCAACAGTGAGCTTCTTAAACACTAGCAGCGAAGCTCACCGTCTGAAACAGAGGCCTTGTTGTATTAGGATTAATGGATCCTCCCGTTTATGGTTGTCCGTTTATGGTGGCCCGTGGGACTGCTATATAAATCTCCTTAAGGTTAGCACTATTATGTATCTTTTGTACTACCATTTTCCCACCATACATATATATAGAGAGAGAGAGATCCACCACCATCATCGAGGACATAGCCCATTTAAGTGTGAACCTCAACCATCTTGTGTTGTGGTTGTTTCATGCTTGCTTATCAGTGTATTTGATTTGTATTCTACTTCCAATACGCACAACATAAAGGAGTGGAGTCATTGACTACACATATACTAATTGAGAGAGAGGAAAAGGGGAAATGTGTGAACAGAGAGAGTTGTGCTTATTTTCTTTACAGTGAATTATCTTCTTTAGTAGTTGTAAAATGTGATTGACCATCAAATCGTATATCTTCTTCTACATGCTTCTATAGTGGTTGACTTTGCATGGTGACCTTGAAAAATCATATCAAAATGAGTTCGATTTCAAGCAATGAAAAGGCATATTATGCATGTTCTTATGAAATCATGAAGATTTAGTAGTAATGGATACTCGCGGTCGATCGAAAAAAGCCACCGAAATATTATATTGTTAGTCTCTAGAAACAAGTTCAAGTATGAAGGCATAAGTATAGTGTAGCAGGTTCAAGTACGAAGGCATAAGTACAATGTAGCATGATGTCAGAACATATACGATAAAGTCATACATTTGTCAAAGATATCCTTGCATGCACCAATTCAATAGATGTTATGAATCAATCAAGAAGATTTAAGCATCAAGGTGAGTTTTAGATTGTTGTAGATGAGTTGGACAATATGGATTGGAAGGACTTGTCCATGATTTTAAAATTATACAAATCAATGTGCATTTTATCATTTTCATGGTGATTAGAGAGAATCAATTTTTTTAGGGCAACCATATCGTAATGGTATAAAGAGATCATATTAGACATGCATCTAACAACAAGGTTCACATCGAAGGGCACATCATTCTCCATGGAGCCATTCGATGGTAATGATGACTTTGCTTTATACCAAGGGTTTAAATTTTGTTATCAACATCCATATCAGTCTCATATCGATATGATATTTGAACGATATATCGCCGAGTTGTGGCACATATCGATACCCATTTATGAAGGAATGAGCGAAAAAGTGCCCATATCGCCATATCAGTATCGATATCTGTCCTTTGGCCATACCAATATATTGGCGATATATCACCGATATTTCGTAATATCTGAAATTCCATCTTACATATTGCAATTCTCATGAACATGTTAGCAAGTCTCCTTTACATATCAGTAAGCCATAATGAATCTCCTCTCATGAACATGTTAGCAAGTCTCCTTTACATATTGCAATTGAATCCTCTTAGTCTCAGTTTGAATCGTATGCCTTCTTATTCCCCGTATTGAAGGTGGTGCATCAGTTATCATTGAGAGAATGATTGGGACATGTCATAACGACGATGTTACAAACACAAACACAAGTGGACAGGGATATAAAACTCCAAGAGAGTATTGTACTATATATTGAACAAATAATGAAAGTGTGTTATACAAGTAAAGAATATTTAACATGGGCTTAAGCATTTTAGACACGTTTTAAGGGTTCAATCTAGACCTAAGCCCAATAAGTTAGTCAGAACCAGTATTCCTAGACAGCAACTCGGGTTTAGGCCTAGGATGTTATATCATGTATTCCTTAACATGTTATTGCTCTTCGTTGATGTGGAGTAAGCTAAACTAGTGACAGATGATACAAGGCAATGAAATGGCAAGAAACACGTGTTGAAGGGAGCATATGTTGTAGTTGTCATAAAAGATGAAGGAATGAAGGACGAGGTGATGGATGGAGAAAGAAGAAGAGAAAGGTGGAGAACGAATAAACATAAGAGGTGAGAATATTCTCATACGGATCATTTAGTAAATATGTTTTTGCTTAAGTCCTTATAATCAAAATTAATTATATAAACTTCGAATCTTGGTGTCAATGGGGCATGCAATGTAATACGAAAACACTTTTGTAGTGGTCTGAGTGAAAATATGAAGTATGCAAGGACTAGGGTATATGTTTGAAATTATATAGGAAAATGTATGTAAAGATTCGATAAAGCTATAGTTGGAAAGCTCTATACATGACACTTGGTAATCACTTTTTTTATTTCTTCCTCTCCTTCCTTGATTATGAATACTTTGTGTTCTTCCTATGTAGGGATTTTTTCAATGGAAGCCTTGTTTCGATCAATTCTCCAACAACATACCAAAAGTTCTTTGTTGTAGGACAATTCAACCACTTCTTCAACATAAGGAGTATGATGGACTAATATAAGACAAATCCTAAGATTATGTGTTAAGACACAATCCAAGTACACAACAAATGAGGAATTACAAAGAGAAGACAAGGATTTAGGGAGAAGAACCCATCGGTTAACTAGCATAAGAAGTTAAGAACCATGGGCAAACATAGATCATTATGAAGAACTGGACTACATGGTACTAAAAACCCACGGAGAAGACTTTCTTCCCATAATAGACTTGTTGCGAATTGTGCAAGCACATACAAACACGATCAATCATGCAAGAACGAAGACACACTGATTTACAAGGTTCACTCGTAACTGAGCTATGTCTTTGGGCAGTAGAGATCAGTTTCCACTATGTGAAGAAGAAGGAAAATACAAAGGATACAAAGAGTCCTAACCCTAGGGGAGTTTATATACTACTCTTGTACAAACGAATCCATGTTACAAACAGATTCATATATTCGAATGCAAATAGAAGCCTTCTAAAAAAATTTTACAAATACAACAAGCGAGACCCCGCCTTGTTGCGGTATAGTACGGCATGAGTGGTGCATAAGATGGTTCTTCAAACTGGATCAGATGGTCAGGATTCAAGGCATAACAACAAGACTCACATAGAAACCCATGCCTTACCCCAACATAAGTATATATACATAGTACATGATAAATGGATCCTTAACCGGATCAAAAGATACTTACAAATGTATTGGATCATAAATGGGTGGAGTCTTCAAGGCATATATCAACATTCTTAATATCCTCTCTAAACATAGGGCAACATGTCAAGAATATATAGTATTTCCAATGTATGAGTTATTCAGATATAGCTTATACATCTTAATGGAGAAGCAACGATTTCCCCTTAGTTACCATAAGTGACTATATAAACTACTTGTCATGGCTCTACCAAACATATAGAGATCGATCGTCACTTTAATAGAGATGTACCTGGGAAAATCTCTACTCCTATAAGTCTACTGAGTAGCAACTAATATATGTCTTAGTGAACACCAGTAAAATTCATATTTTCCCATGCTTATATGCATGATATGTATTCTCTAATTCGAGGAGCATTAGAACAAAGAGGGGGAAAAGGTTCTCTTGTATAAAGAAGACAAGGTTCTTTATTAAAAATATAAAAAGAAGACTATTCTCTTTAACAAAATTGCTGGCGTACCCTCCATCAACAAGCTCTTCCTTAAACTGCAAGTACTCAGCTACACTTAGCTCCTCAACTGCGAGCTCGTTCACATTGACACGAATATATTCCCACACCCCCGGCCGAGGACGAATAGCGAGAGCAACCCATGGAGGCATGACTATTGCTTCCTGCATAACAGTTGGAAAACATCACTCTCACGAGTAAAATGAAGATCAATAAAATGACATTTTGTTAGTAGCCGGAGACTGGTGTAACCTGCGCAGCCCGCAAAGCTTCACCCAGTGTTCCATCAGCGAGTTCCTTGTCTGCATCAGGAATGGCAGCTTCGAACTCTGCCAATAATTCATGAGGTTGGAGCATTCCTTTCCCATGATGAACAAACCTGCACGTAATGATCTAAAAAATTAGATGCCAAAAACCTTCATTTTTCAAAAGTACCAACAAACTGTATCAGATCCGTCAGGACTCAGGAGCATCAATAGCACAAATCTTCTTCTAAAAAAACACAAATCTTATGAAACACCTGAGGTATGAGATATGGGCTCAAGGAGTGACAAATATGCACGTTACAGTAGAAGAGAACTAAACAACACATATTTCATTTCCAAAGAGGTGTCTACAAATATATCAGATCTATCAGGACTAACAATAACAAAATCTTATTGAGCACTTGGGATCCTCCAAATATGTGATCAAAGAGGAAATATTGCAACGTGCAGTCACCTGTGCAGAAAGGAAATGATCCACTACTCCAAGCTAACAAAAAACCAGATCAATAATGATATATGAATAAATTAACCCCAGCTATATAAAATTTTCAAAATGGCAAATCTCAAATCCAATAACTTTTAGAAAAATCATTCAACAGTCCAGAAAATCAATGCCTCAAATGCTCAGCAACTTAAATCAGGTGAAACAAACAATACCAACAAGTTCAGTTTATTTCACAACCAGAGTTTACTTCCTTAAATCTAATATCAGTAAGCAGATCATTAGCACATACAGACCTTGAGAAGAGAGCAAGCAATTCGTTAGGATGAGCAGATAGGGAATCACAAACACGCTCCTTCACACTGTGCAAGCGAGAAAGCGTGCGCTCCGGCATGGTTTAAGCTTCCAAGAAAATTGTCCTAGATCCTCTGATCTGTCAATCTGCAATGAAGAAGCAGTGGAGAAAATGGTTAATTACTGAAATTATGGGCAACCATTACTATCAGTTATTCTTAGAAACAAGTGGCCTCTCGGGTATTGGATGACTCCTACCCAACTAACCGCCTTAAAGAGACAATAACCTCAATAGCATTCTACACGCAACACTTCAACAGGTATTTCCAATCCCATACGTTTGCCATGCTACCAATATTTCCATAATCAAGGGAGTAGTTGGAAGTGGAACTAAAAATTAGCTTAGCAACAAAATAATTGTGGTAACCAATAACTTAATGTCAATATCACCTACTGCCAATCTTTTCTATAAAAATATTATTTTTTCGAAAGACAAAAAGTTTGGTTTTCCTTTTTGAAAAGAAGAGAACACAAAGGAATCAGATCAAAGCAAAACTGGAATGAAGAAACTTACTGCAAAATCTTAACTCGTGCAAAAGCTTGGGGGAAAGCAGAAGAGAAAAAAAACGCCTCAAGATTTTATATGCACATCAAAGTGGTAAGAAAACCAAGTCAGAATGCTGAAACAAAGCCATGAAAAATCAAAGTCTTTGCTTATTGGTCGGCACTGTGCATGGTGATACATGAGAAGTTTCTCGGTCTCTGACGTATCCAAGTGAGAACATGGCTGCAAGGCTGCAAGAACCAATCCCACAACGAGAGCAAAAGGACCAAGAAAATATTTTCCACAAGCTCAAACTACGTAACAAAAAATTTGTCCTTGTAATATATATTTCTATCTCGTCGTTTTCTCGCATTTTTTGGATCAGAAGAAAAGCGAGGACGTCAAAACTACAGCAATCAAATTTCTCAAAAGCTCTTAACTTCATGTAGAGCATATGCCTTACTTTCCCAACAGATTATGAAGGTGGGAGAAGAGAAAACGATGGAGAAAGAACCCACCCAAAGAAGAGGCGCCAGCAGTGGACGGAGGGAGCCATATGGGCAACGGGGCCCCTTTTATAAGGACACGAGGAGAAAGCCCATTGGTATCTTCTCTTTTATTGGCTAAATATTTTTCGGCAGTTCTGTATGGTTTCCCGTCGATGGCTGGAGACAAATGCAACCAGAAACCAGCAGCCATACCGGAGTGCTGAAAGATGGAAGAGATCAAAGAGCACACGTCAACGAGAGAGAAGAGAGGGATCAAGAAAATTACCTCACCTTCGTCCCCACCACCACTAACCTTTTCCCCCTACCTTTGAGTTCGTACTGCCCTTCTTTCTGGACCTATGGGTAATAGGCTACGTTTCTTGCAGACTGTGGAGTCTAAAGTGGGTCTCTCTTGTTGAAGTAGAAATACCGGCAGCTGTGCCCTGTTGTGGATAAGTTCAGGCCCTGCTCGTCAATAATAGTTTGATTAAGGTTGATTAGATGTAATGGAATAGAAAATCTGGGCTCTTTTTTAGTTTCCATTATATAACTCAACTATGGCTGATCTCAAGTTCGGATAAATGAAGAAAGTTACGTGTTAGGTAGATGCTAGTGCAAGAGAGACGAAATACTAAATAGTATTGTTTTTAAATTTGTCTCAAAACATTTCGGATCTTTTCAACATGTATTTAAGAAGACAATTAGATTTTGTTGGAACATGCCCTACGAACTATGTGTTGCATAGTCCGAATTCAATGAGAAGTTGGCAAGGACCGCTACATCATTGCACGGATATAGTTTAAAATTTGCAAGAGTTCTCGCATGAAGAACGCATACGGGTAAAAGAGCTTGTTGCACTGCATTGGTGTGCAGATGCAATCCAACATTTGAAAGGGTTCATGCATGATGGACGCATGCGAGTAAAGGAGTTAGTCCAAAAGAGGTTGCAAAGGAAGTTGCGAATAGGTAGTTGAAATATTGATACTTTGATAGGAAAATTGATGGAGATAGTAGATACAATCGAAAGAATGAAGATTCAGATACTATTCGAGATGACATGCATTAAACTTTGATTTTCAGGTAAAGATAAGGAAATAAATGATGTTGGAGTGGTTATTCATAAGGATTTGAAGGGATGTGGTTGAGGTGCAAATATTTTGGGATCGTATTATTTGCTAAAAATGGTGCTCGAAGAAGAAATTCTGAATATCATTTCAATTTATGCACCGCAAAATAGTTTATATGAAATGATTAAACAAACTTTCTTAAAGGATTTGGATAAGATTATGCAAGGATTCCCACAAAGAGAGATGACTTATCTAGATGAATGTCTTAATAGATATGTGGGAAAGGATGCTTCAGGGTAAGATAGTGTTCATGGAGGCCATGGCTTCGGGGACAAGAATGAAGAGGGAAAAGTTACTCGGGATTTTGTAACCTCTTATGATCTTTACATAACAAACAACTCTCTTCATGAAGAGGGTGAAGCATTTAATTACTTCTAAGAGTGGCCCGACTAGAAAACAAATAGAGTACTTTGTGTTGAGGAGAAGAGATCGGTTGTGTTGCAAAGACTGCAAATTAATCACAGGAGAGAGTTTGACAACCCAACATCACTTGTTAGTCATGAATGTGTAGGTAAAAGAGCTGGTAAAGAAAAGAAGGGTTTCCAAGATCACTAGAACTAGATGGTGGAATCTCCCATTGAAAAAATTAAGCTTCAGGGAGAATGCTTTAAAAGACTTATCTTGGGATTGTGTGCAAATGATATGTGGGAGGCAGTAGCATCTTGTATTCGAAGGGTAGACAAAGAGATGCTAGGCAAGTCAAAGGAGGAGTTTCAAGCCAAAAGAAGACTTGGTGGTGGAGTGGATGGGTGCAAGAGAAGCTCAAAATTAAAGGAGCACACTTTAAAGTTGCGTCTAAGGATAGAATAGAGGCAACTGTCACAAACTACAAAATTACAAAGAAGGTAGCAAAGAAGGTTGTAAGAGAAGCTAAGTCAAAAGCTTATGAAGTTTTGTATAAAAATTTCGACTTTAAGGAGAGCCAGAAAGATATATTTTGGTTGGCCAAAGAAAGAGAAAGAAAGATCAAAGACCTTTCTAAAATGAGATGCATTAAGGATGAGGAATGACATATGTGTGTTACTCAGAAGGATATATAAATTAGATGGAAGCAGTATTTCCATAAACTTTTCATTAGGGAGGAAAATAGAGAGATCACTTTGGGAGATCTAGCAAGTAGTGAAAGTTACTTGAATTATGCAAGCTATAGATGAATACAAAGGAAGGAAGTAGAGAAGGCTTTGAAGGTTATGAAATATGGGAAAGGTACATGACTTGATGACATTCATATAGAAGTGTGGATAGTTCTAGGTGAATGTGGTTTGACTTAGCTTATAAATTTATTCAATGTTATTTGGCAAAGTAAGAAAATGCTTGAAGAATGGAGGAGAAGCATTGCAGTGTCCCATTTATAAGAACAAATGAGACATTCAAAACTGTGTGAATTATATAGGTATCAAGATGATGAGTCATACTATGAAAATTTGGGAATGTGTGATCGAAAGAAGGCAAAGGCAAGTTTCCAAAAGTAAAAGAAAACAAATTCAGATTCACACCATATCTCTCAACTATTGAAGCCATCCACTTGCTGAGGAGTACAATGGAGATTTAAAGAATTAAAAGGAAGAACCTACATACAATTTTTTATTGATTTTGAGAAGGCTTGTGACTCTGTCCCAGGGGAGATAATATGGAGAGTTTTGGACAAAAGACAAGTACATGTCCTATATATCAACCTCATAAAGGATATGAATGATAGAGCTTCATCTTGTGTTAAGATCCAGTCTATGTAAACTGACTATTTTTGGCATCAACATTGGTCTGCATGAAGGTTCAGCGTTGAGTCCATTCCTTTTTACTTTGATTATGGAAGAGTTGAATAGTTACATTCAGGACAAGAAACCATGATGTATGTTATTCGTTGATGATATTATGTCAACTGATGAGACTAGAGATGTAGTAAATGAGAAATTTGAGGTACGGAGATTCATTAAAGACTAAAGGATTTAGTACAAGTAGGGCTAAGATTTAATATATTGAGTGCACTTTTGATGGAAGCAATGGTGAAGGAATCGAGGTGAAGATTGACGACGATGACATTCAGAAGAGATATTCTTTTAGATACTTGGGATCTATTTTATAATGTGATGGGGAAATTGATGGAGACGCTACTAGTAGAATAAATACATGTTGTCTACAGTGGATAGGAACCACTAATGTTCTATGTGATAAGAAAATTCCTTTGAAAATCAAAGAAAAGTTTTAGAAAGCAGCCGTGGACCTGCTATACTCTACGGATCTGAATGTTAGCTTGTGAACCATAGACATGTATAGAGAATGACAGTGGCATGATGAAAATGCTAAGGTGGTCGTGTGTACATACACATAAATATCATATTTGGGATGACGCAGTCAAAGGAAAATTGGTGTAACTCCGATAGAGGATAATGTGTGAGAAAACCGCTTAAGGTTGTTTGGTCATTCGCAAAAAAATAGCGGTCGATGTTTTAGTTAGCATTAGGATGTTGAACTAACTAAGAGAGGGTAAGGAAGGCCCGAGAAATGTTGGAATGAGACTATCCGAACGGATCTTACTTTTTCATATCTAAGCCCGAGAATGACCCAAAATAGATCTAAATGGAGGCAAAGAATCCATCTAGCTGGTCATACTTAATGTGGGAAAAGGCTTTGTTGTTGTTGTTGTTGTTGTTGTTGTGAATTTCCTATTTTCAGTAAATAAATCTTAGAGATGGATCCATTTACCATTTATATATTGATGTTCTTCTCTCAGGCTCCCATCGACCAACAAAATCACATGATAAAACTCTAGCTTCAATAGAGACTAGTTAAAGCTTGATCATGTCGTTTTTTCCCTCTATAGGTTTCTACCTACATCTTGTAGTTGTCATGACTTGTTACTTTTCTACATGGTAGCAAAGCAAAGTTATACCTCGAAATTTTTATCTGAAGATTCTCGATTCAACCACAACCTGCAATGGTCCTTAGACATTGTTGCATTGATCTGCTTCGTCTTCTTCGATCTGTACTTGTGGCCATATCTTGTGCTTGATCATGTGTCATCTCCATCAATTTAGCTCCTCTCCGGCATGTGCTTGTGCCTTCTCTAGTTGCCGCCTCAAGTCGCCTTCTCCGGTCTGCATCATCTCAATTCTGTCTTCGGTTGTGGTATTGTGAATTCGAGGATCATGGTATCGTTTCTATTTTTCTCTAGTGGTTTACTCGTATCCCAGTATCGATATTTCATAGATGGTAGTCATTGCATGACTAGCGAACAATGACATCGTGATTCACACATTCTATTATTCAAATAATGAAAATCATTATTCGCATTCTTCACTAGTGGGAGTATACACGAATATTATATTGTGAAACATATTCCAATCATGAGTATTATAAGGTGCGAAGCCCTACCCGTTTTTTGTTATTGTTTTTCTTCCTGGTTGTCGAATTATGCATGTAACAAGTGTTTCTCATTCATTTTTTTATATTCATTATTGCAAGAAAAAATATTCTATTGAAAATGTGTCCTTGATACTAATGGCTTCGTCTAATGGAAAATAAACTAATAAACAACAACAACAATTACTATTATTATTGATACTTGCGTTTGCAACTGGCTTCGTCTGTTTTTTATACGTTGAATGCAATTTATAAGCATTCATTACTAATGAAATCAAATGTATCCTTTTCAATATATGTAAATAAAGTACTGTTCATTCATTCGAACCTGCACTTATTTGATGGTACTCGCGTTCAATAATGATTAATTATACTTACATGGAAAATTGACATAAAATTGAGAGAATTATTGTTGAAGGAAGGTTGAATATTTGCGATTGACTAGAGCATGGAAAGGGAAGACTAAATTGGAGAGAGATTGATTGAGGATAGATGATTCATCACAAGAGTTTGTTCAACGGAATTAATTAGGGGAGTATTTATGGATCACGAGATTAATGGATGGGTGATGGATCAATGGAATGAGTATTAATGTAAAGTAGAGATATAAATGGCTTGGTGAGAGATTAATCATAAGATGATTAAAAAGGCAATGAGAGTTGACGAACCGCAAAATCGACCCTTTAAAAGAGTGTTTTTAGCACTCAGAATCGTCATCGTAGTCGGGCCGGTTTCGGTCGTCAAAAAGATCACCTCATTTAAATATATGCGATTAAAAATCCAAATGAGGCGATCGTTATTTATTTATTTTTTACTTGGCAAGATACCAAGGTCGAACTCAGGGACACGAGCCTCTCTTGTATTAATCAGATTTAAATGTGTTTAACTAAGTGTTGAAATAAAGCCTATAGGTCAAATGATGCAAAGACACAATCATGAAAAGATATTGAAGTAAACATGCATTTTTTATCAATTTTAATAATGCAGATAAATGATCATGCAAAGCGACTGAAATGCCCTAAAATCATAGTCACTTGAGCCGTAAAGAATACGAGTTAAAATGAGTTGGCATTAAGAAGCCTTCCATATTTACTAAGTAAATAAGCATGTCAATTATACCAATCAGGACACTTAGATATTAGAATAATACACTACTGATCTTGGTGTCAAATTTAAACTTTAAGCATGCCATAATGAAGAAGATGAGAAGAGCTTCAAAACGAAACTGAAATCAACTCGATTGGAGCTATGTAGCTCAAGTTATTCAACAAAGAAAGCAAGGGCATAACTGAAATAAAACATGAAAAGATAACTACAAAAAAGGTCCCTGGAAAGGACTGAAATGCAATAAAAATAAAGCGCGAAACCTTCCCTGTAATTTACCCAAAAGCGCGGGGACCTCTTTGCAAATATGGAGAAGTTCGAGGGCGTCTCTGCAAAATTCCCAAATAGCACGTGCTCTGCACGTGCTACTCAGGCTCGGAAGGAGGCTCGGATTCGGCAGAGGCTCGGAGGCGCTTCGGCTAGGCTCGGAGCAGCGAGGCTTGGTGCAGGCTCGTGGAGGCTCGGAGATAGCCAGGCCTATAGGTCCGGATGGCAGGCTCGGTGAAGACGTGGCTCTGACACGTGGCTGCATCGGGTCCGTTGGATCGAAAAGATCCAACGACGAAGGAAGACATCGACGTGGCTTCTCATTGGCCGTTGGATGGTCGCTGGGGTGGAACCATCCAACGGTCCCTGTGCTGTCTCCCTCGCCAAGGATTGGCGGCGCTATCTGGGCTCCGGCGACGGGAGCTCTTCTCCGCCGCTTTGTATCAGCTGATGGCGACCTCCCCAGAGCTCCTTAGATAGATGTCGGAGGAGATGGAAGCTCCGGGGAGGTCCCAAAGCCTCTGGATCGGTGCGTCGGAGCTCGAGGAGTTGAAGCGAAAGTGACGAAGATGGCTCCGGCATGTATTCCGACCATTGAAGGTTCGTGAAGACCTGCAGTGTTAGGCCAAATCGACGAAGCAGAAAATGTGCGTGCGTGCGACATGGAGTGAGGTGGGAGCTCAGGGTATGGAAGAAGCGGGGAGCTCAGAGCTCCTCCGCCGCGGGTGGCGGAGGAGATGGGTCGGCGGTGGAAAGATATGGAGGAAAGAGAAGGGGGCCGTCGGAATAAAGCGCGATGAAGGGGGAAGTGTGGCCGAGCTTATGGGGAGAACGATGGAGCGAGGGGATGGCCGGATAGGCCTAGAAAATTAAAAGAAATAAACTAAAAATACAGAGGAATAAGAAGGAGGGCTTACCTGATCGGAGGCGGCGTGGATGGTTTGGGCTCGAGCTCCGAGGAGGAGCTCTGGTCTTCGCTGAACACGGGCAACCATTCCGTGCAGCTCGAGCGGGCTCGGAGCACTGCGACGACGCCGTGGGTGGCGAAGGGTCAACACCGGAGGCTCCGGTCGTCTTCGCTCTATCCCCTCTCCTCCCCCTGTCACAGGGAGGAGGAGGAGGGCTGGGCCGTGCCCCGCATACAGGTGGACAGCTTGGACTCGAGGGGGGAGGCGCGGTTTTGAAGAGGAAGCCGGTGGCGTAGGTGCTGATAGTCGTGGGTTGTGAGGGGATTATGGACTGACTGGGAGGAAGTTGTGGGTAGTGGAGTGCGGCGCGGAGAAGGTGGAGGAATGGGGAAGACCGTGGGACGGTTGGCGTCGTGAGATGATGGCTGAGGTGGTGAGGGAAATAGGAAGGGCGAGTGGTCATCGAACGATGGATCGTGGGAAAGCGTGGGGTCTGGAGGTTGACGATGGTGCATGGCCGTTGGATCTGGAGATCCAACGGTGCAGGGTTAGGCGCGAAGTGACGGTCAGGATCAGATCCGAGGCGGTGCGATCGGAGAGCGGTGATCGCACCACGTGTCAAGAGGATGGGCAGGCGGAGGCGAACGGTGGAGATGGATCCTTGAGTCTGATCTGAAGGCTGAAAAGCGTCCAAGGAAGAGACGGTTCAGATGGAAGATCAGGGGGGTGCGATTGGTGGCGGATGGAAGTGCCACGTGTCGTGAACAGGGAGCAACGCGAACGGATGGCCTTGATGGGAAGCTGGGGAGATCTGATGGCTGAGAGAAACGAGTGGGTTGAGCGGCTGTGATGGAAGATCCAGGGCGCGATCGAAGGGCGGATGTCGCGCCACGTGGCACGCTCTGGTTCTGAGCGCTAACGTGCGGATGAGAAGGAGTGGAAGATCGGACGGCCGAGGTTTGAAGCGGATGTGGAAAAGATTCAACCGTTGGATCAGGAGAAGATCCAACGGTCCCAGAAGAAGGCGGATGGTACAAGGGGAGCGGGCCACGTGGCTCGCCCAGATTGGGCCACGTGGCCCAATCAGGTTATTGCAAGAGTATTTTTGATTTTTGAGGGCTTATTTGGTCGAATTTGAGAAAACTCAAAACATGAAAGTTGTAGATCTTGACGAGATCTACAAGTTTCATGTTGACCAGAACTCGAAAAGAAATCAAACAAAGACACGAAATATTTTTGAGGGTATTTTTGAGTCTAAAAATACCACTGATTTTTGTTTTGTCATTTTTTTGTGATTTTTAATTTATTGAGGACTCTGTTAATTATTAGACATTAACAAGGAATTATTGACAAAATATTTAAGCAAGGGGGTTAATTATGACAAATAAAGATGATGAAACTGAGGTTCATCACCCCCCTATACTTAAACTATGCTCGCCCTCGAGCATCAAAAAGAATGACTAAGTTGGATTAACCCCCTTGTGCATGTGAATACAGGATCCAATCTGATCAAGTCGACTCAGCTTCAGAGACCCAAAATTTTAGAGTTCAACCCAGCCTTAATCAATAGGCTTCCAACTCCTCTATTTCTCTAGACTCTCTCTGATGTACATATAAGCTAAAGGATATGAGTTTAGTGTTGACCGCAATTCTGAGAGTAGAGTCAATTCGTCACCCAAAATCTTGGTCCTGAGAAAATCTCCTAAGGACCTAATCCTCAACACTAGGGAATAAATCCAATCTTGCATTCAGTCTACCGTCTCTTTAGTTTGTCAGACTTAGAAAATGTGGATGGCAGTCCAGAAAATGGAGGGCATGGGATTGTGTCAATTCTTCTCTCCCTCTCATTGGAACAAGGATTCTCTCTAGTGCCTTTTTACGCAACACTTTTTTTTTGGTGTTGATCAGTGCGTCCGTCAAGAGAAGTTGGAGCCGTCTGCACTTGTTTTCCTGGGAGTACACCGGGGTGTGCCTTTTTTGAGTACCTATTATACCTTCTACACCCAGACTTGTAGCATTTACGATGCAGAGCCCTTTTTTGGTGCAAGCCCGACTCCTGGTCCTAATAGCGGTGGTCCAAGTGGACACTTTTGAAATGGTTGGGAGCGCTCGCCTTTGGTGGAAGCTCTTTGATATTTGACTTTGTATGGAATGAGAGCTTTTCTTTGAAATTTCAATGACTTGTAGTATTTTTGGCTAGCTCCACTGCTTTTACCAAGAGTTGGCGCACACTGATCAACAATTTTTTTATTTATATCACACCCAGGCACTTAGGTCAATGTCAAGAGATTAGTATAAGAACCAAGTTCTCATACTGGCTAATATTGCTGACACTCAGGTTTCCTGAAGCCTCCAAAGATTTTATCCCATCTTCGAGCATCATTAGATCAAATCCAAACTTGACTTCCTCATCCCAATCCCTCAGATGAAAAATCAACTCATCTCAATCAAAACCGCAGTCGTGCATGTGATGTGCTGATCATATTCTCTTTTGTATGAGACTAAGCATGGAATATAGCATGCAAATCTAGAGACCTAGGGGAATGTGGATGATTAAGTCTAAGACCCTGATGGTTAAGGCTGGTTAACTGCAAATCTCAAAGACCTCAAAAAGCTAAGTTTCCTTGAACAATTCAGATCCTGGGTGAAAGTGTAAGAGTAGAGGTTTAATCCAACTTCTTCATCCAAAAACACACATTTTTTTTCTTAATTTTGCAATTTTTATGGATTTTAGTTTTTTTTTTAAAGTCAAAACCTAGGTTAGACTCAACTTTCCTTGATAAAAGATTTTCAAAACCATGTCACACGAATAAAGAATTTTCAAAACATTTTTCAAACAGATTTTTCAAAACAAGAAAAACTCATTTTTCAAATCATTTTCGAAAATATTTTTATCAAAATAGTGTAACATAGTTAGAAAAGCCGTGAAATCTTTTGAGTTCTCTTAATCCAACGAATTTTAACTTAGCCAAAAAGTTTTTAATTTTTCAAAAATTTCAGATATTAGCTAAAGTAAATAAATTGTATGTACGGTATACCCCCCTATTCTTAAACTTTGCTATGTCCTCATAGCACTAGATGTTACGAGTCCATAGATCCATTTAAGTATAGAAGAATATACGGGAACTAAGAGGGGCTCCCCCTATACTTAGGTTAGAAATAACCTAAGTATAAAGGCAAGAAAAGAGGAGTAGAGAAAATCACGGGGATTTGGGTCCCCCCCTATACTTAGGCTGAGATTAGCCTAAGTATAAAGATGAGGATTGATGCTGGAAGAGACCCAAGGTAAACAAAGAAGAGGGATGGATTTACAAGTGAGCGGTATTGAATCTTGGAGATGAAAATGGAGTCACTACGGTTTGGGGGTGTGTGTCGCAACAATTATGGCTCAATCAAGCAAGCAAAACCCGTAATTTCACCAACTCACACATGAAACCAACCAAGGTTGGTTGATTATCTTGTCGGTTTTATTGGTGATAAAACTTTAGAAAGTTACGCGGTAAAAAATGTAAGATGAAAACCAACGCGTAACTGAGGGTGTTGCTCTCCCAAAACCGAATTTTACTCCATTTTTGGTTGACTTGTAATTAACAGTCCCAATTTTTTAAGTTATCACTGAATTAAGTTTAGCACAAAATCAAGAAGTCATCGTCTACCGTTCATTCCATTTTCCATTAATCCTAGGTGATCAAGCTAGGAAATGAAAGCCGAGAAAAACATGTATTCGAAGAAACCGCGATCTAGGCTAAGCGAGAAATCATGCAGTGATTTGACGATAAAAGCCGCGAAAAAACTGAGAACGTTTTGAAAACTCAAATCCAACATGTATGCAAGTCGAAAAAAACCACACCTAATCATGCATCTATTAGCGGTGATTAATCTTCATGAGTTTTAGCTAAGTGATGCGAGATTATGTGCGTCTTCATTAAGTGTGTGTCCTACCTACGATCAAGCACGTAAAAAATATGAAAAATTGAGCTCGGAGAGCCGCGTGCCTAGTCCTAGGTCGACACTCAAGTGGGGACGATCCCCGCACAACCACTTTCGTCCGATTACAATCGCGAGTCTTCAATCGAAGACCGCTGTAAAAGACGAGTTTATTAAAAATGCAACAAAAATGAGAGACACACATTTTTTCTTTTCTTCCTTCTTTGCTCCAAGCATGCTCCTGCGGCTCCTCGCAGCGGGGAACTTCCTGCTCCTCGCCTCCTTGATCCATCAAGGGCCCTGCCACAGAAACAATCGTTAGATACCAAATAAGGAAGAAAAATTTTATATGCAAAATATATAATCATTTGACCTATGAAAAGAAACACTAAATTAAACATACAAAAATCAAAAAAATAAAAGAAATGAGCCGTGTCCCCGGCAACGGCGCCATTTGACGAACCGCAAAATCGACCCTTTAAAAGAGTGTTTTTAGCACTCAGAATCGTCATCGTAGTCGGGCCGGTTTCGGTCGTCAAAGAGATCACCTCATTTAAATATATGCGATTAAAAATCCAAATGAGGCGATCGTTATTTATTTATTTTTTACTTGGCAAGATACCAAGGTCGAACTCAGGGACACGGGCCTCTCTTGTATTAATCAGATTTAAATGTGTTTAACTAAGTGTTGAAATAAAGCCTATAGGTCAAATGATGCAAAGACACAATCATGAAAAGATATTGAAGTAAACATGCATTTTTTATCAATTTTAATAATGCAGATAAATGATCATGCAAAGCGACTGAAATGCCCTAAAATCATAGTCACTTGAGCCGTAAAGAATACGAGTTAAAATGAGTTGGCATTAAGAAGCCTTCCATATTTACTAAGTAAATAAGCATGTCAATTATACCAATCAGGACACTTAGATATTAGAATAATACACTACTGATCTTGGTGTCAAATTTAAACTTTAAGCATGCCATAATGAAGAAGATGAGAAGAGCTTCAAAACGAAACTGAAATCAACTCGATTGGAGCTATGTAGCTCAAGTTATTCAACAAAGAAAGCAAGGGCATAACTGAAATAAAACATGAAAAGATAACTACAAAAAAGGTCCCTGGAAAGGACTGAAATGCAATAAAAATAAAGCGCGAAACCTTCCCTGTAATTTACCCAAAAGCGCGGGGACCTCTTTGCAAATATGGAGAAGTTCGAGGGCGTCTCTGCAAAATTCCCAAATAGCACGTGCTCTGCACGTGCTACTCAGGCTCGGAAGGAGGCTCGGATTCGGCAGAGGCTCGGAGGCGCTTCGGCTAGGCTCGGAGCAGCGAGGCTTGGTGCAGGCTCGTGGAGGCTCGGAGATAGCCAGGCCTATAGGTCCGGATGGCAGGCTCGGTGAAGACGTGGCTCTGACACGTGGCTGCATCGGGTCCGTTGGATCGAAAAGATCCAACGACGAAGGAAGACATCGACGTGGCTTCTCATTGGCCGTTGGATGGTCGCTGGGGTGGAACCATCCAACGGTCCCTGTGCTGTCTCCCTCGCCAAGGATTGGCGGCGCTATCTGGGCTCCGGCGACGGGAGCTCTTCTCCGCCGCTTTGTATCAGCTGATGGCGACCTCCCCAGAGCTCCTTAGATAGATGTCGGAGGAGATGGAAGCTCCGGGGAGGTCCCAAAGCCTCTGGATCGGTGCGTAGGAGCTCGAGGAGTTGAAGCGAAAGTGACGAAGATGGCTCCGGCATGTATTCCGACCATTGAAGGTTCGTGAAGACCTGCAGTGTTAGGCCAAATCGACGAAGCAGAAAATGTGCGTGCGTGCGACATGGAGTGAGGTGGGAGCTCAGGGTATGGAAGAAGCGGGGAGCTCAGAGCTCCTCCGCCGCGGGTGGCGGAGGAGATGGGTCGGCGGTGGAAAGATATGGAGGAAAGAGAAGGGGGCCGTCGGAATAGAGCGCGATGAAGGGGGAAGTGTGGCCGAGCTTATGGGGAGAACGATGGAGCGAGGGGATGGCCGGATAGGCCTAGAAAATTAAAAGAAATAAACTAAAAATACAGAGGAATAAGAAGGAGGGCTTACCTGATCGGAGGCGGCGTGGATGGTTTGGGCTCGAGCTCCGAGGAGGAGCTCTGGTCTTCGCTGAACACGGGCAACCATTCCGTGCAGCTCGAGCGGGCTCGGAGCACCGCGACGACGCCGTGGGTGGCGAAGGGTCAACACCGGAGGCTCCGGTCGTCTTCGCTCTATCCCCTCTCCTCCCCCTGTCACAGGGAGGAGGAGGAGGGCTGGGTCGTGCCCCGCATACAGGTGGACAGCTTGGACTCGAGGGGGGAGGCGCGTTTTGAAGAGGAAGCCGGTGGCGTAGGTGCTGATAGTCGTGGGTTGTGAGGGGATTATGGACTGACTGGGAGGAAGTTGTGGGTAGTGGAGTGCGGCGCGGAGAAGGTGGAGGAATGGGGAAGACCGTGGGACGGTTGGCGTCGTGAGATGATGGCTGAGGTGGTGAGGGAAATAGGAAGGGCGAGTGGTCATCGAACGCTGGATCGTGGGAAAGCGTGGGGTCTGGAGGTTGACGATGGTGCATGGCCGTTGGATCTGGAGATCCAACGGTGCAGGGTTAGGCGCGAAGTGACGGTCAGGATCAGATCCGAGGCGGTGCGATCGGAGAGCGGTGATCGCACCACGTGTCAAGAGGATGGGCAGGCGGAGGCGAACGGTGGAGATGGATCCTTGAGTCTGATCTGAAGGCTGAAAAGCGTCCAAGGAAGAGACGGTTCAGATGGAAGATCAGGGGGGTGCGATTGGTGGCGGATGGAAGTGCCACGTGTCGTGAACAGGGAGCAACGCGAACGGATGGCCTTGATGGGAAGCTGGGGAGATCTGATGGCTGAGAGAAACGAGTGGGTTGAGCGGCTGTGATGGAAGATCCAGGGCGCGATCGAAGGGCGGATGTCGCGCCACGTGGCACGCTCTGGTTCTGAGCGCTAACGTGCGGTTTAGATGAGAAGGAGTGGAAGATCGGACGGCCGAGGTTTGAAGCGGATGTGGAAAAGATTCAACCGTTGGATCAGGAGAAGATCCAACGGTCCCAGAAGAAGGCGGATGGTACAAGGGGAGCGGGCCACGTGGCTCGCCCAGATTGGGCCACGTGGCCCAATCAGGTTATTGCAAGAGTATTTTTGATTTTTGAGGGCTTATTTGGTCGAATTTGAGAAAACTCAAAACATGAAAGTTGTAGATCTTGACGAGATCTACAAGTTTCATGTTGACCAGAACTCGAAAAGAAATCAAACAAAGACACGAAATATTTTTGAGGGTATTTTTGAGTCTAAAAATACCACTGATTTTTGTTTTGTCATTTTTTTGTGATTTTTAATTTATTGAGGACTCTGTTAATTATTAGACATTAACAAGGAATTATTGACAAAATATTTAAGCAAGGGGGTTAATTATGACAAATAAAGATGATGAAACTGAGGTTCATCAAGAGTACATGGAAAATACGCGGAAGATTTGATTGTCATGAAGGAGGGCATTCGATAGTTGAAAACAAATTACAACGAAATTGTTGGGAGACGGGCAACAAGCTGCGCCGCCAATCCCTTTTGGAGGGCATTGCCTTTGACTCAATACAAGTTATATCAAATATTGAGATTAAATATACTATGAAAAAATAGGACTTTGGAATGGAGGGGAGGCATGTGCCTGGCCTTGGCCAAATGTAGGTCCGCCCCTGATAGCAGATTCATGGGATAAAGAGTTGCATCTACGAGGACACATATGGTTGACAACGGCACGAAGAATGGCACTCAAGGTACCACAGATACATTAAGAGATAATTGATTTGATATGTCAGATGCTAACAATGATTTCATTAAGGTATAACGTTAAAGGTATCCAAAACTCATTTTTCGAGGAATAATGATTTCTCTGATCACTAGTGATACTACACATTTTTGGGATAATATCAACTCCTTGGTGAAAAGAGAGAGTTTGAGTTGCAAATGGAAGCTCTATTCCCATGGCATGAAAAGGGAAAACTCCTTTACTTAATAAATTTAATATTAATAATGCTCTTCAAGTCCTACATATGCCCCTTAATATTTTATATGTAACCAAATATGCAAAGACCTTCTTGAGAACTTAAATTTGATGAATCTTCGTGTCTTAGAGGAAGATTGGAATTGATTTGATTATTATGACCCATAAAGACCCCCTATCACAATCGCAATAACATCGACTCTGATGGATACGCATTGTGGACATAATAAGTTAGTTTTTGACAAAATAGTCTAGTCGCATGAACGAATTAGTCATTAAGTTTTGCGTCGATTCATAAAAAGTTTCCATTTTTCATAAAATTGATTTGAAAAATTATCTTGTGAAGTGAACCACGTGTCAAAAAAACGCATGCCTCTTATAAGCTTCAATGAGTAAAGCATTAGATATTTTCAAATTAGTTCATTTTGAAAGAAATTTAAAAAGAACTTTTTATAGATGGCTCCTCTTTAGGTGGAGATGGTTCAAGAAGAAGATCGATATGAACATATTTAGGTATTTGACAACAATGGCAATGAGAACATCTCTAAGCAGCTTGTCATTGAAGATCAAGAAACCAATCTTGATCCTCAATCCTACTAGATGATCCAAATCAGGAAAGTGAATTCGACATTGGCTCAAGTGCTTGTGAAAGTGAGCAAGATGGCTCGAAGTAGGAGGCCAGGTTATCATCCAAAATAGTCCCCATATTGCCTTGAGAAAGGAGAATCAATATCCTCTAAAAAGATGTTTCTTATTATAAATTTAGTAAAACTTATAAATTTATATTTCATCCCTTGACATGTCTTATATTCACATGAATGTTGCTGAAATTGAAACTAATTTGCGTAGGTTGAGGCAATGAGAAGAAATAAATGAGCTTCGAGCTTCTGAAGAACAAAACATGGGAGGTTGTTGATGCTACATAACATGTTCATCTTGTGGGATCAAAGTTGATTTATAATTCGAAAATCACACCTAATGGCAAGATTGACAGATATAAAGCTAGACTCGTGACAAAAGGTTTTTGTCAGATTACATTACTTGGAGACATTTGCTCTCGGGCGTGAAGTTCAGTTCATGTCATTCGTTCTCTTATGATAAGTATTTGTTTCGTTCCTATGGATGACATATATAGATAAGGATTTTTGTTGATATTCTTTTTTCAATACAGATTCGACTAAAGAATTGTGTTTTCATTCCTTCCAATGACACACATTTGTCCTCTCTAACTGTTGCTTTTCTATAGACCCATATTGTTGTAGTGTATGTATCCATATCTCCGGAAAATGCACAACATATCCCTATATGTATATGCATATTGTCGGGCACTCCAGAGGTGTGTGGCCTTCATAAAAAATGGAGAATATCAGAGGTCCTCTCTACAATACATGTTGCTTAGTCTATAGTCTGGCAGAAGATTTGTTGCTTCTTGCTTTGATGGAAAGGTTCACATCATGGTCTTCCTTGTCAGCTACATTTCATCTGCATGGGTTCCTACCTTCTCTTCTTGGCTTGTTCTTGTTCTACTACTCGGTGTCATCATCGAAGAGTTTGGAATTACTTGATGCTCATGAGCCACATCTACTTCTTTCACTTAAATAATGAGTGGGGTTGAGTCTTTTGTTCTTTCATTCTGCTTCTAGGACTCCCATATCATAGCATATTCATTCCCTAATCTTGTCTCTTCAGTAATGGCATGAGGTGGTGTTTTTAGATGAGCGTTGAAAATTAGTGTTTACTGGTAGGATGTGGTGCTATTACATGACTTTCTGGTGACAGGAGTTTCTAAAATGAAAAAAAAAGAAAAGAGTTGCTCAAGGCATAGGTGGGATTAATGAGTGTGTGGGCAGGAACCCCCCCTTTCCCCCACCCCTTCCCTCTCATGTGATCACTTCTCAAGCGTTGACAGTTCAGATGACTTGGGCATCTGATCAGATATTAGACCATAACCTCCTTCTTCGAATGATTGCATGAACAATATAAAGAGGGATGATCTTGGCATTGCTCCTCCATCCGGATCACTCCTCCGGCGATGTGGGTGCTTCTTTGTGGGTGCAATATAAAGAGGGATGAGGTGGGTGCTTCTTTGTGGGGCAAAGGAGGAGGGAAGCGAGGGAATTCTAGCCATTATACATAATCAGAGTTGGAGAGGTTATGAGAGATAGAAGCAACATTGGGAAGAAGAGGAGATGAGTTGTATTGAAGAGCAGTTGGTAGAGGATGGGGGTACAAATTATTGGGAACAAAAGCTGGTACATATGTGAATACGCAACCAACCACCACCATAAAAGCACATGAAGAAGACACTAGATATATGGCGGTAGTTGGTCACCTTATGACCACAGGAGAAGAAAATCACCAAGAAGTATAATGAGTACAACTCTCTCTTTTTCTTTGTTTTCTCTCCCTTCTCTTTTCTCCCTCTCTCTTTTTCTTTCGTGGTTCCCTCTTGTGGTGGTGTGTAGGCAATGACCCCATACCCCCCCTCTATATATATAGCCCACTTACAAACCAGTAGTTCTATTCTCATAAGGACTACACATAGAATACGACTTATTTACTCTTTGGATTTGGATTCCAATCCCTATACATCCACAATCCTAATATAACTATAATCCTAACGCAAACAGAGATAGGTTTTTGCTGAAAGCAAAAAGAAGAAGAATGAAGGCAAAGGCGAAGGTGAAGGCGAAGATGTACATGCAACTACGGTTGAAAGGAATGAAGATGAACGAATCGCATGAGGTTGCGTAATTCCAAAGAGCGTGCAAGTAATGGCCTATATTCTCTGGTGACGAGAAGAAGCTAAGCAAGCTCCAAGAGCTCGCAACAAGGGCTAAATCAAGTACAGGTCTCTCTTTCCTTGTTCTCTTCTTCTGATCTTTCCTTTTCTAGCTCATTATCTTTTCATGGTGGTTTTGGTGGTAAGGCCTCCTCCCCTTTATATAAGCCCCAGAACATTAGGAACATGGACCTAACTCCTTTAGGAATTCCCTATCATCTTAATCCTCTCAGAGTTTCACCGGTGACCTTGCGACTTTTACCCCTCATCTGGAGAAAATAAATCCTAACAAATACTAAGATGGTAAAAAAATCCGACAAGAAAATATCTTCAAAGTTTTTTCGTTGACTAAAGATAAGACAGGGATTGCAGATGCGTGCAACAAATGATGGGGATCGAACGAGCATGATCGAGCGGATGTAGTGCACTACAACACTACAGCAGAGGATCCGGACTCTCAAAGTGCTGCTCCCTGCGCGCGGTACTTCCTTTCACGCAGCATATTCTCCTCCTCTCGGCAGATCCGTTACGTGCACTTATTATCTACCGCATTGTTATCAGGTTTAATACCTCACCACGTGAGTTATAACAGTTGAATTAACACTTCATATTTAAAGCGCAAAGACTATGTGCCCGAAATCATACACTTGCACTCGTAGCTCCAGTAGGGACAACTTTGCATAAGCCTATCTCGAGAATATATCATAAACAAATGAAAGAAGTACACTTTGACGTTTTTACTTTATTAATCATGACTTTAGTATTATGATATTGGGCAAAGACGCGAGAAGAAACGCTCTCCACTGGTTCAAAGTTCCCACTTTGAAGTGGGTCAGGACTTGTGTGTTGTGATAAGTGGAAACTTGATCCTCACAAGCATTGTTTCATCACAAGCGAGGTTTGAAGTTATGCGACTAAGAGATGAGATTAATGGCGATCGAGCTAGTGAGATCTCGTGAATCTGCCATAGCATGCAGAGACAAATGGGCTCGATCGGATTTAATGGCATCACACATGTTGTGGCAATGGGAACAGGATAATGTGGGCCTCCACATCGCAGGTGTTTATCCCACGTAGTGTTGGGTTTATTTCTGTCCAACCCAACTTGGGGACTGCAGCAATGTCCCTCTTTTGCAGGGACATATTTGATATTTGTCCATCTTTTGGGAGCCCCAATTCCAGGGAACGTTAGAAGCCCCAATCGTTCCGTCAATTCGATTCCAGGGGAGCCGAAAAACCCCATTCTTGTTTCTAGAGAACGACGAAGCCCCATTTCTCCTCCTTCTTTCTAGCTCCACCAACAGGGGTTTTGAATCCATCGTCCTCCACACGCGAGAGCAAGAAGCCGTGCACGAGGGAAAGAGAACAACCACCGAGATCGAGAGGAGCAGCGGCTAAGGCTGTTGGGAGAAGCAACGGTTTGGACGAGCTCGAGAGGAGCAGTGGGGAGGTCGTTGCGGAGGACCTCAAGGAGACGAAGCTATCGTTTTGGGTCTCTATCCGAGAGCCAACAAGGAAGCCACTCCATCTTCTTGTTTAGAGCACATTATTGGTATTGTTAGATACCTAGGGATAATTAGATACTTGTAGAAGGACTATCATTGTACTAGTGGCTTGTATCTTGATTTTGTTGGGCAACAAAACCAAAAGAATTTTTGGCTCATCTTGACCGTAGTGGATTTGTTGCCGATCTTGCCTCGTAGTTTTTCTTTACTCACATCGAGTAAGGATCCACGTAAAAATCTTTGTCTCGTGTGGCTACTTGTGTGCTTGATTATCATTGTTGTCATTGAGTTCCCGTGTGGGGAACACATATACATATTGTGTATGCCATCTTTGCTTCAGGACAGGAAGGGATTTAAGAACACCTCCTATTATCCCCAACAAGTGGTATCAGAGCTCAGGTTGAGCAAAATGAGCAAAGATGATGAAGGCACGATGATAAAGCTCACAAGTAGTAATTGGCATATTTGGAAAGCTAAGATGGAAGACATCTTGTATTGCAAGGACCTCCACGATCCGGTGGAGGGAGAGAGCGCCAAGCCGGAGAACATGTCCGCAAGTGAGAGGACAAAGGTGAACCGAAAGGCCATTGAGACCATTCATAAGTGGCTTGACATGTCCGTGTTCCATCATATTGCCGAGGAGACCAATGCGATGGAGTTGTGGGACAAGTTGTTCGAGCTCTACGACCAGAAAACCGCAACTAACAAGACTTTCTTGATCCGAAAGCTTGTGAACTTGACAAGGATGAGACCAAAGTCGCAGTGCATTTGAATGCCTTCCAAAGCATAATCAACCAATTGACCTCCATGAGTTTGACACTTGAGACGAGTTGCATGCACTTCTTTTGTTGGGTTCATTGCCAGACAGTTGGGAGACTATAGTAGTCACCGTGAGCAACTCTGCGAAGGATAGCAAGTTGATCATGACCATGGTCAAAGGTAGTCTCCTGAACGAGGAGATTAGACATCGCTCATCTGGAGAGACATCCTCCTCTTCACATGTGTATGCAGTTGAGATGAGAGGAAAATCCAGTAGCAGAGGAGCGTTGCAGGAGAGCTGGAAATCCAGAGACAAGTTCAAGGGCAGAAGAAAGTGTCACCATTGCCAGAAACCTAATCATTGTAAGAGAGAATGCAGGGTTTGGAAGAGAGAGCAAGCTGAAGCCAATTGAAGACATCGAAGTTGCCCAAGACCTTTTGGATTGAGGCGGTTCACACTTAATGTTACTTGATTAACCAATCTCTATCAGTTCCTTTGGGATTCCAGATTTCAGAGCGTGTTTGGACAGGAAAGGACCCCTCATATGCTCATTTGAGGGTGTTTGGATGCAAAACATATGCATTGATACCCAAGGAGCAGCGGAAGAAGTTAGATGACAAGGCGGTATCTTGTATTTTTCTTGGTTATGGAGATAAGAAATTTGGATATCGTCTCTGGGATCCAAGGAAGAAGACAGTCACTAGACAAAGGGATGTGATTTTTTATGAGAATCAGACATTGGCTAAGGACACCGCTGAGAGTGGTGATGCAGATGAGTTTTCCATTGATGATGAAAGTGATAAGGACAAGGACCCCTCTCTAGTATAGGGTACAGATGGAGAGGATGGATAGCTAGAGCAGCATGAGCCAGATGGAGACCCCGTTGATGCAGGTCCAGGGGACTTGGGGCAGGGGGGCAACCTCATCCACATGTAGATGCAGCAGAGCCTCGTGCTAGGAGATCTGAGAGGGCACGCTAGCCATCATCCCGCTACCCCACTTCTAGGTACGTGATGCTTACAGGATGCAGGTGAGCCATACACCTTTAAAAGGCACATATGCATAAGGACAAGGATCATTGGTGCAATGCAATGAATGAAGAGATGTTATCTCTCAAGAAAAACCACACTTATGATCTTGTTGAGCTTCCCAAAGGTAAGAGAGTCTTGAAGAACAAACGTATTTATAAGCTGAAGTCTGATGATAGTGGAAAGCAGGTGAAGCACAAGGCCAGATTGGTAGTGAAAGGATTCAGTCAGAAAGAAGGAGTGGACTATGATGAGATCTTCTCCCCCGTGGTGAAGATGAATTCTGTGAGAGTGGTCCTAAAACTTGTTGCTAGCATAGACCTTGAGCTGGAACAGACGGATGTGAAGATGACGTTTCTTCATGGTGACTCGAAAGAAGAGATCTACATGGAGCAACCACATGGTTTTCAAGAGAAAGGGAAAGAGCACATAGTTTGCAGGTTGAGGAAGAGTCTTTATGGCTTGAAGCAAGCTCCGAGATAGTGGTACTTGAAGTTTGATACTTTAATGGTAAAGAAAGGCTTCAAGAGGACAACAGCCGATCCATATGTATATGTTCGTCGTCTTCCCAATGATTCATCATTCTTTTGATCTACATGGATGACATGTTGATTGTAGGTCATGATTCCAACTTGATTGCAAAATTCAAGAAAGAACTCTCCAAAGAGTTTGAGATGAAAGATTTGGGCAAGGCAAGCCACATTCTTGGGATGCATATCACAAGGGACAGGAAGAAGCGCATGTTGTAGTTGTCACAAGAAAGCTGTGTTGGACGTGTGTTGGAGCGGTTCAACATAAAGAATGCCAAGCATGTCAGTACGCCTTTAGCCTCTCATTTCAAGCTAACTAAAGAGTCATGACCATCCACTTCTGAGGAGAAAACATAGATGGCCAAGATCCCATACCAATCCACAGTTGGGAGCCTCATGTACATCATGGTTTGCACTAGACCCGACATAGCCCATGCAGTAGGCATGGTGAGCAGATTCATGTCCAATTCGGGAAAAGACCATTGTGAAGCCATGAAATAGATCTTGAGATACTTGAGAGGTACCTCAAGTATGTGTCTTATGTTTGGGAGGTCATATCCCAAACTTTGTAGCTACACTGATGCCGATATGGCTGGTGACATGGACTAGAGAAAGTTTACCTCATGCTACATTTTCACTTTTGCAGGGGGAGCCATATCATGGCAATTCAAGCTAAAGAAATGTGTTGCTCTCTCAACTACTGAGGCAGAATACATAACAGCAACAGAGGCTGGTAAAGAAATGTTGTGGCTACAACGCTTTTTTGATGAGTATGGATTGAATGACAGTGAGCTAGTTGTGTTTTGTGATAGCCAGAGCGTTATAGATCTGATCAAGAGTACCATGCATTATGCTCGCACAAAACACATTGATGTGAGATACCATAGGTTGAGGGATGCAATTGACCAGAAGAAACTCATGTTGAAGAAGATACACACCGATGAGAACCCCTCAGACATGTTGACCAAGGCAGTCACTCGTGACAAGCTTCATCTCTATAGAGAGCTGAGCAGTGTCACTTCTTCTTGATTTCCATCATCGGACAACAACTCCCCATCGGGGCTGGAGGGGGAGGTTATTGGGTTTATTTCTGTCCAGCCTCAACTTGGGAACTACAGCAATGTCCCTCTTTTGCAGGGACATCTTTGATATTTGTCCATCTTTTGGGAGCCCCAATTCCAGGGAACGTTGAAAGTCCCAATTGTTTCGTCAATTCGATTCCAAGGGAGCCGAGAAACCCCATTCCTGTTTCCAGAGAACGACGAAGCCCCATTTCTCCTTCTTCTTTCCAGCTCCAACAGCAGGGATTTTGAACCCATCGTCCTCCACACGCGAGAGCAAGAGGTCGTGCATGAGGGAGAGAGAACAACGATCAAGATCGAGAGGAGCAGCGGCTAGGGCTACGGGTTTTGGGAGAAGCAACGGTTTGGGCGAGCTCGAGAAGAGCAGTGGGGAGGTCGTTGCGGACGACCTCAAAGAGACGAAGCTATCGTTTTGGGTCTCCATCCGAGAGCCCACAGGGAAGCCACTCCATCTTCTTGTTTAGAGCACATTATTGGTATTGTTAGATATCTAGAGATAGTTAGATACTTGTAGAAGGACTATCATTTTGCTAGTGGCGTGCATCTCAGTTTTGTTGGGCAACTAAACTGAAAGAACTTTTGGCTCATTTTGATCGTAGTGGATTTGTTGCCGATCTTATCCCGTGGGTTTTCCTTTACTCACATCGAGTAAGGGTTTCCACGTAAAAATCTTTATCTCGTGTGGTTGCTTGTGTGCTTGATTATCATTGTTGCTATTGAGTTCCCGTGTGGGAAACACATACATATTGTGTGTGCCATTTTTGCTGCAGGACTGGAAGCCTCCTATTATCCCCAACACGTAGAAGGAATTATTTCATGTGCGGAGTTCGTGAACGGATCCTCTGATGTCAATAGTTGAATTGTGCAATCGAATGGATACAATACGGTATGTGAATGAGCGACCGGGGAGTCATAGAAGATCTCCTGTAATAACAGACTATAAATTTTTTAACACCGAGAGAGTTCGCCGGAGCGCGCAATATGTCTAGCATTCCGTATGGAGCATCAAGCTATTGCCGTATAACGATCACGTGGCATTATATGCATGGAACAAAGGAATGGCACTCTGCGTGATGAGTTCTTGACAGTTGCTCGTGACATTGTTGAAGCTCCAACATGATCTAGACAGAGTGGTTATATTAGAATGGTTTTATTTTTTTTTGCCTGAGATCGATAATCCTTCTCGTTTAAAACAAAATAAAAGGAAAACAGGCAAAAAGATGTATTCTTTTATAGTTAGATTACATAGTAACAATTCAGAAGCCGACACTGATGCAATTAATCCTTGGATACAGGTTTTTTTCATCCGTGCTTCGCTACAGTGACGGTCATTTTAATTGGAAAAAGGATTTTCAAACTGCAGAGAATAGATCCAAGGTCCGCGTCCTCGAGAACGCTGCTGGTATTCACTGAGACGTCGGTAATCTTCTGTAAAAAAAGGGACCAGACTTTTTATCCGTATGATCTACAGAGTCGATCGGTGAATGCCGATTTCCAGGTTGTAGAATCCAAGAAACAAACATTTGCAATGTATATCACTTGCTAAATCGGAGTAGGTGTTCCGGATAGAATGGGTGCATTTAAACCAGGAATCACAGCCTTACTTACACCAATATTTGGATGCAGCTTTCCGCTGCCTACTATTTTTCGACTTAACAATGTTTTGTTCTTTGTCCTTGGAAGCTAAGGATGTAAATTGATATGAATATACTATCTGATTTGTCACCGTATTTATGTTTTACGGGATACGTTTGGATAGATGATTATCTTAAAGTAGATAACCTCTAAAAAAAGTTACTAGATAATTCGTTTGTGTATTTTAATATTTGGATAGAAGGTTTTACTGCTGAGATGGTTTATTGTGATGCAATTGTATTGAAGTTTGGAATAATGATTTGAAGTTGAATATTCTATATTTTTTAGATTATAAAATATTATGGCATTTTTTGTTAGAATAGACGAAGGAGATACTAAGTGTAAGAGAAAGTGGTTTCTGGGTGGGCCCCACACGATGGGAGATAAAGAATGGTCATGGACCCCATATAGCTAAAAATGAAGGGTTATGGGAAAATCCTGGGGCAAGATTTTAAAAATCGAACCGAACATTGAATATGTTAGTCTTCAATTTGGTCCAATTGAGTCAGACCGTCAGTCGAAATCGATTGGACATGTGATGATGTTAGCATGACATTCTTGCTGACTCGGAAAAAATCAGGGATTAATTTATTAGTTCGATTGATCGAACCGATTTTTTGAACCGATAAGATCGAATACATATATGTAAGTATGTATGTAAGTATACTTACATATACTTAGATAGAGGAGTGATCTTATGAAAGCAAAAAGTTGTGAGAGCATGAGAGGGGTGATTCTGGACCACATGATTCACCCAGGAGAGAGAAGACCATGAGAGAGAAAACAGAATCATGTGGTCCAGAATCAATCTTCTCATGCTCTTACAACTTTTTGCTCCCATAGGATCACTCCTCTACTTAGATATATGTAAGTATGTATGTATTAAAGGATCAAATCTTTCAATAGAATAACATGATTGTCTATTTCAAGTAATTCTTTGCAAAGTTGAGCAAATTTTCTAACGTTATATATAGGGTAAAATGGGGTTGCTCCCGAGAGGAGCTAACTTGGCTCCCCCGCCCTATGTTTTCTATATTTTTTTTTGAAAAATGATTTCATAACTATAATCCCATTTCATGTCATTCAAATTTCATGTGAAATATAGATGTCTACGGTCTCCATCCAGACGACGTTGATTTCAACTATTCTACGACGGTTAAAAAAACGACTGTCTATATGGATGTCGTAGGAGTCTCTGTTTTGCACGAAACTTAAATGAGATAATATAGGAATATAGTAATGAATTTCTACAAATTCAATTTTCAAAATATCAAAAGTTGGGAAAATGAGGTAGAGGAAGCCAAGTTAGCTCCCCATATGGGGACATCCCCATTTTTTCCTTTTATATATAATGCAATATTGTAAACATTTATATATGGTTTCTTCTAGAAAACTACTCTAAGAAGGTAGGGACACAACTGATATTCCAAAAAAGAGGAGCATAACTAATATTATAGAGGTTAAGAAGGGTATTAGTGATAAAAGTACTATTATTTAATTATTTAAACTTTTATCTTTGAAAACTTACCAAACCATCGAAATTGTATCAATCGGGGTCAACCCGATTCGACCACCAGTTGGACCCAATTTTTTTGTTTTATTCTTTTTTTTTTGAAAATTAGTTACATGAAATCAGATGAACTGACCAGGTTGAAGCTAATTTTCTCAATCCAACCAGTCCGACTAGTTGTTTCAATCCAGTTTTCAAAGCATGTCTAGGGGAACCTTCCCAAAACAGGGGGAAACCCGGATTTGGAGGGATAACTCACAAACTGAAAGGCCCCATAAATTTTGACAATAAATTTTGACATATGTGTAACATTCATTTTAAAGTAAACATGTATATAAATATCATTTTCTATATTTATATATGTATACCCATTTTTATATATAAATAGTTGTAATTTATTATTGACCATATATAACATAATTATGTACATTCTTTCACTATATTTGATATAATTAGTATGATATAAGTATATTTTATATATTTAAGCTAATGGAACAATATTGGTTTTACATCCATACATATTTTTTTAAAGATATAGTAACACGGTCTCCGTATTTGTCAATATCTATATACACGTCAATATTTTTATTTAAAAATTGATAAGAATATTGTAAAACTATCTGTACAAACTGTTTGCATAGAATTAAATTAGATTTCTGTTTGACTTTTGAGATATAATATATATATATATATATATATATATGGTCATATGTGGCTGCCCCCTAGGGGCAGCCAACATGGCTGCCCCCGCCTTATTTGAGCAAATTTTTTTATTTTTTTGAAAAATAACACCATGTACATTCATCCCTATATCCCTCCTATATACCATTCGAATTTCGTCAGAAACAGAGACTCCTACGGCCTCCATCCGGACAGTAATTTTTTAACGGTAACAGGATTTTTTTAAATCGATACCATCGAGATGGAGGACGTAGGAGTCTCTGTTTCTGACGAAATTTGAATGGTATATAGGAGGCATATATGGATGAATATACATGGTTTTATTTTTCAAAAAAAAATAAAAAAACGCCGAAAAATGGGGCGGGGGCAGTCCCATTTTTTCCATATATATATATATATATATATATATATTTGAACGTGCAAATCCTTATCCTTCTTTTTATCACTTCGGAAAAAAATGGACTTTGCCATTGAAGAACATAGTCAAATGGTAATCACATCATCCAATCACAATTACATCATCCTATATTTTTTGCTTTCAGAATGATGCTGAAGGATTGCGACATTTGGATAATTATATAAGGCCATTAGATTGTGACAATCAGGCATGCGCATGAATTCATATGGGGCTCTGTTGAACATATCTAAAGAAATCTCAAAAGTCACATTAAAGAATTTAACACCATAATTTTTGTAAAATGTCGATAGAACCAGCCAAAGTTCTTTATCTGATTGTATATGGTTTGATAAGTCATTTATTCGTATGAAACGGTAGGGAATGGATTCTGTGTCGAATTACAAGAAAAAACAAAGTTGATAAGTGACTGTTGCACGATATGTCAAACTAAGATAACTAAAATCCCAGATAATAATTCCAATCACACATTCATGTAGAGATTTTTAAAATGCGAAAAACCTCTGATTTGAAGATAAAAATTCACAGAGTTGATCGCGACTCAAAACCAAGACACTTGAGGGGTTTGTGTAAATGGACCTTCTCTACTATGACACAAATTATCATAAATATATGTAATTTAAGGTAAATCTACGTGATCACCAATGGATTGAGGGATTGAAACTGTAGAAGTTCACAAATGTAGAAACGTGGACGCACTTCGATATATGATCGCATGCCAAGACATGCCAACGAGTTGCTTCTTTTGTTCTTAGTCTCTTTGTCTTTTGATTTCTCTCTTAAATTAGATGTCTTTTGATGAGGGATCAAGGATCTCTTACAAAGGGATAGATATGAGAGAATATGTAGTCATAAAGTCCTAAATCCCATTGAATCAAATTAGAACACTCACATTCCAAAAAGTTTAATTGATTATTTTACCGAATTAGGTCTTATTACTGGGACTAGGCAATGTCTTATTTAATGGTTGAGTTCCCTTGAGGAAGGAATCCACCCAAGAAATATCTCGTTCATTGACAATGTCAAAACTACTCTAGACATGCAACAGAACAACAACTCTCAAACTTCTCAAGCGATAAAAATTTTGTCATCGTATGAACACCATTATCATATATGTGGATCTTATCAAGTACATGTTGCTTCAATTCTTGCACAACCCCTATCCAAAAACATCATATGTTATTTTGACCTTGAATGAAATTAGAGTTCTTGCCAAGGTGAATTGCCTTCTAATTGTCACAAGAAAGAATACTTTTCTTGGGGAAAATTGAGTTTGAGCATGAACTTCTTCATCCATATGAGTTCTTACTAGCTTTTATAACAACCTTTGTAGTAGATAATGCTACACATTTTGGCAATATCAATTACCATGAAACATCACTAATGACATAAGTCATCAAGTAGCCATCTATAGATTGACTGCCAAGAACATCACATGTCATATCAAAGTCTATGTAGCCTAGAAGAATTGCCTTCTCTTATCTAGAAAAAAAGACATGTGTGTATAGTACCACAGAGATATCTCAATATCCACCTAACTGCAATCCAATGATTTTCCTATATTTGAGATAAACCAGTTGAAAACTCCAATAGAATGAACAAATATAATGTTTAGTACATACCATAACGTATATCAGACTGCATGTGATCGAGGCATAAGAAATCATCTCCATATAATTTTTTCCATATTCTGTCCTTGGGCTATGCTCTATGCTTAACTTGACGTGTGATTTTAGAGGGATACTTACAAGTTTATCCCTATCCACCCCCTTCGATGACTGCCCAGATCAGGAAGTCTTTTTTCGTAAGTGAAACCAGAGCTTAACTATCAATATCTAACTTAATTTCTCAATGTAAACTTTCGAAGATAGCTAAAGTTTCTCAGACTTTCTATCACAAGTAATCATCATGCCAAAAATTTGATTTACAGATCCCAAGTCCTTTATAGCAAAGGACTTCCTCAATTCCTCCTTCAAACTAGACATTATCGAGGTATAACTGTCGATAATGAACATGTCATCATTATTAATAAAAAAATGATGAAATTGTCACTTGAGAACTTCTTGTTGAAGACACAATGATTTGAAGAGGTAAGTCATATTTCAATGCATACAAATCTTTCCTCAATTTGCAAATATAATCTTCTTTTCCTTTGACCATGAATCTCTCACTCTGGTCGTGTTGTGTAGATTTCCTTCTTGACATCGCCATGTTGGAAGGAAATTTCACATACATATCCTGCACCTCTAAGTCTTCAAAGGCTGCCAACTTGAGAATAACTTTGACAGATGACATCTTCACCTAGGTGAGAATATTCCATCGAATTCACTACCATTATTTTTATTGAAGGCTTTCATAAATAACCTAACTTTATATCTTTGATTTTAAGAGTTTTCATCATGCTTCACTTTTCTCAAATATTTTTTCCCATGGGAAATTTCACAATTTTAAACATATGGCTGAAATGCGAAGGCTTCATTTCATATTTCATAGCCTCAATCTACTTCTCTTTCTACACATATGTATTGCCTCTTTGTAGTCTTCTACTTCACCATTTTTATCAAAAGTATAATCATGTGCACGGTATCTTCTAGAGTGGCATATTTCCCTTGTGGATATGTGGTTTGGATCTGCACCAGAGGAAGAAACTTCCTTTTGATTGCTAGTATGATCATTTATAATGCCAGCACCATCTTCTTCATGATTAGGATCCTCCCCATGAACTTCATCTAGAATTGCACTTGTTGGATGTTGCAACTGAATAGGATCTACGTTAATTGGCGTGTATTTATTCTGAGATGCAAACTTGGATGTATTGTGAATATCTTTAAGGCTCTAATCCTCAATAAATAGTACATCGCAACTTCTTACAAGCTTCTTGTATACATTATTAGATAACATATATCCATACCAGTCATGTCGATATCCCACAAAGATGGACCATGTGGTCTTTGATTCCAACTTGGATCTATCATTTTGTTGGAACATGCATGAATGCTCTGGACCAAGTACACACAAGTGCTCAAAGGAAACATACTTTCCATTCTAGACTCTATGATGATATCTACAACCAAGATAGCTTGTCGAGATATGTTGATCGCAAGAGAGGTAGTGTTTAAGGCTTCACTATAAAAGAAATTGAGTACTTTTGACTCAAAAGTAGACACGTGACTCTCTCCCTCCCTCCCTATTAGAAACATGTTCATCTTCTTAGTGACATCATTCAGCTGAGGAGTGCACACCTAACTCTCTCTATGAGAAACATGTTCATCCTCTTAATAACATCATTCAACTGAGGAGTCTTTGATGGAGCCTTTTAATGTATGATCTTATGGGACTTGCAATACATATTAAGAGGTCCCACATTCTCCCTGCTAGTGTTGATGCATATGCAATTCTACATCATTCCAGTATGCTTATCTACGAGTGCGAAAAATTCCTTGAACATATCAAGGACTCGATCCTTCCTCTCTAGGGTGTAGACCTATAGTTACTAGGAAAAAGCACCAAGAAAGGTGGCAACATAAAGTATGTCATTAAGAGGGAAACCCTTCAGAGAACCACATAAATATATGTGAACTAACCAAGTACTCATGCATTCATGGAGGTTGAGTTATTTTTGAATGTAACTCTTGGTTGCTTTTCAAACAAGCAATGAGTGCATCTCTCGATTTTTTTTCTTTCTTTACACATGAAAGAATATTCACCTTGATCAATGTATGCAATCTCTTCTCCTTTAGATGAATAAATCTTTGATGAAGCTTATATTCATTTATTCAAAACCCTATTATTGAGCTCAACTCCTTAAGTAAATGCCTCAATTGTCCTTAATTTTATATTTTATAATTCTCTATGCATGAATAAAGTCTCTTATTAACACAAAACATCCAACAAAAAAATTAAAAATCAAATGTCTAATTAAAAAGTTAGACTATAGCAATTATTTCTTCAATTGAGAAATTGAAAAAAAAGAAAAAGAGAATAGTGGAAATTCTCTTATACCATATATAGTCTAACCAAGAAATAAATATTAAATAGGAAGTAAATCCTATTTAGTACGCCTACCTCCAAGAGCTGAACAAGATGACCTAGTTGACAACATCAGAGAATAAAATCAGAAAAAACACCAAAAATAGACTCACATGTATAAATGTTCACTGATATATACAATGTACAGACTTCACTAATTTCTAATCAATTCATATAAATTTTGGTTGATATAAAATCCACCTCCACCTTTTGTATAATAATCAATTTAACCAATGAAAAATCAATCGAAATATTAACTTCTATATTTTACCAATAATCTCAAATCCTACTTTGCAATATGTTTACACCAAAAGCCGGGTATCTGAGGCATACAATCACCTATGAAATTTTAATCAACTTTAAAGTATTGTACTCTTAATTAACTTCAAATCAGAGCCACTTGGAAGTTAATACGAGTTCATATGTGAAACTTGATTTTTTGAGCTTCTACGTACATTATACAACCATACACGCTTGATAAAATCATTTCATATGCGTATTCTCTTCTTTTCTTTGAAACTTATGTGGCTATTGTATCCATACTATGCGTTCAACCTATGGAATTTTAAAACGAAAAATATTAGAAGAGCAGAGAAAATTGAAAGAAAGAATCACATTCTTGTTGCTATGTTATACATGTAAATATTACCTTATCTAAATATAAAAAAATAGATATTGTATATAATAGAATATATATAATCTTAAGTATAACATCTATATAGTATTAAGAATGAAACCAAGAAAAAAATATGAAACCACTAAAAATGAGTATTTTATGCCATTAAAATACCCCAAAATATATAACTGGGTGTAATTGATCTCAAATGTTTTTCAATGCTTCATAGAAGTTGTAGACTTGTTGAAGTTTTTTTGAACCATGTGCTAGTCTTGCTCCAATTGAAACCATAAGTAGGGGTGCACATGGATCCAATCCATTGTCAATGGATTGGATTGGTTTGGTTTTATAACTTTAATGGATTGGATCGTATTCATATTTTACAAATCCGTTGATTAATGGATCGGATCGGATATTGTCAAAATCCAATCCGATCCAATCCGTTAATCCGTTAATAACTAAATATATGATAATATGATACATTATTAATATTTGAGCATATTATTTATTTAGTTTATTTAAAAGCTCCTACATACTAAATATTTTAAAATCCATTGAAGGGTCAAGAATAAGGAGAGGACCGAGAGGCATAATGTGGCCCACCCGCTTCCACTAAAGGAATGAAAAAATAAACAAAAGCTCCAACCCAACCCTAATTGACCCCTTCTCGTCATCCCCAATCCCCACCACAAAGTCGACTCTCCAACTCACGCCGCCACCGCACACATCCCTTTGCTGAGTTGGTAGATTTAAGCCGATGGAGGTTATCTTGTGGTTGTTGGGAATGGGATGAAAGACACTTCTCAGTGGTTCATGTTTATGATATACACCTAGCAGTCCCTTATTTTTGGAGGGAAATGGATTATTTCTTTCTTCTCCACCGACATGGGATGGAAGAGGTCCAGTATAACAGGAACTCAGTCCCGATTTCTTATTTGAAAGAGAATTGATTTCAAACTATCATGTGGGTGGAGCTCAATTGAACCCATGATCTGTTGGAACAAAGACTCTTGCACCAATCAACTCCACCTAACGATCTATCTATTATTTGAGTTGTTTTATAACATTGACAACACCGCTATTTGGTAAAGTTTGGCATGTTTTGTGATGTTATTTGGTGCATATTGAGTCAGACTATTAGTTATCCATTGAATGTAATATGGTTTGTGAAATGGAATTCTAACAAAAACATAATTTAGTAATGCATGCCAAAGTTTATTATTCTATCAATTGATTTTTTTCTATACTTATATGTGTTAATTAAGAACTATGTCAATCACGGGTAATGTTATTGGAAGTAAACAACTCATATCTCAAACTTTATTTACATCCGCATATTTGTTTTAAAATTAATACTTTTATGTCATGTAGGTTAGTCCGATAAAGTCAATGTGATGCTTCTACAGTTTCTACTGATTACATGTATGTTACTTTTCTTTAGTCATATAATGATTGCTTGTACTAAATCTGTTCCAAGCATATACTCTTTTATTCCCCAAAAAATAGCTACCTTTTTCTTCACATTTATCCATGCTTTCAATTTTAGAACCATGATTTAAGTGTCAAGGTTTAGTGTAATATAAACTTAATCATATATTATGATGTGACAATAGATAAGCATTAAAAATCCGATCCAATCCGATCCAATCCGTAATCTAGTGGATTGGATTGGATTTGCATGTTTAATGGATTGGATTGGATCAGAAAAATGGAAAATCCGTTAAGTATGGATTGGACATGGATTAAGCCAAAATCCGATCCAATCCAATCCATGTGCACCCCTAACCATAAGGGTGTGTTTGGTTCGTGGGTTATCTGGGGGAGGATAATCCGTTTTTGTATTTGTGTGTTTGGTTGGTGGGTTAAGAGTTGGGTGGGGTTTTGTGATGTGATTGTATTGAAATTTGAAAAAGATTGTAGTTATTATGATATGATTGTATTGGAATTTGAAAAGTGGGTAGTTGTTGTGATGTGATTGTATTGAAGTTTGAAATAATGAGTAGAAGTTGAGTATTTTATGATTTTTAGATGATATAATGGTATAATATACATTTTTTGTGATGAAAAGATAGTAGGCCCCACAAGTGGGTTAGGGATATGGGTTTTGAGGGGTAATCCACCCAAAGTGAGGGGTAACCCCCAACCGAACACACCCTAAGTGATAGCGTATAAAACCTCTTTTGGGTTCTATCCTTAAGTCCCATCTATCATTACACCATTCTCTACTCCAACTCCATATTTGAAAAGGGAGGTCACAACTTCTTTGGTGCTACATTGGGCAATGACAAGCCATGGTTGGTCAATTGGCATGATCTCGAGAGGGACCACCTTCTACATAACAGGCGTCGCTCAATGCTTGCATAAGATCATATCCTTTGCACCATCGTTCATTGGAGCACTATTGACGATTGGACTCCATATATAATCTTTTCCTTCTAGGTATCTCATTTACCTCATCTTCTTCCTTTTTATTTCTAATTTCATTATTCTTATTCATTCTTCCTATCTCCATTTTTCCGGTCCCTATCTCAATGTTTCCTCGATCACATATGCAACTCCCTATAAGTTCTTCCAATGGCTTCCACCTTTGATTAGGTCTGATGAACGGAGTCGGGAGGAGGACTGATTTTTCCCATAGTGTATCATCCATGTATGAACTTCATGTTGATTATGTGGAATATGTGAAGTGCCCATGTGTAAAGTAACAACCCTTTGTAGCCTTTACCCTTTGCATGAATCTAATCGACTTAAGGTCATTCATCGACCTAACAAGAGTCATAAGGGCAACAACGAGTGGAGATGAACAATCAAGAAGCTACATCAAGAGCACCTCGACCTCAATGAGGCTTCACTTGAAGATCATCCTCCTATAGCATGCCGAAAGGAGGCATGTGGAAGAAGATCTCCACCAACAGCTCTCCCATTAGCTTAAAAAAGTTGTGATTGTGAGGGAAAGAAATGGAGGGACATTTTCGAGTCCCCAAAGGAGCAATCTTCCTCCACCATGGCTGGCACATAGAATTTGTGGAGGGGTGGATGTGTGAAAAAGAGTCATGTTCCTGGAAATTTTGCAGGTGTCCCTTTGAGCGTCCACTATTCCTAAAAGTACCTTGCCTACCAACGCCTCCCTTGCACGTTGCTTCTCACAAGCTAAACCCTCTTTGTGGTGATAAAATCTCAATACCGATTTTTGAGAATAACCTGTGCGACATTAGCTTCTCGCAAGCTAACCAGCCTTCTCCTTTGCATGTAGACATACACCAGTATGCTGAATAACCACATCGTTAGAATACTCGATCGCAAGAACTCAAGCACAAGGATACAAGAGTAATGACACAAAACCCTCTTTGTTATTAGCAAGAGATGCACTCTGAGTGTGTTCTTTATAAATGAGCTCTACCCCTTCGTATAAATACAAGTTGGGGTATATGAAGGGATACCATTATTAAATATACAATGAATGCAAGGACTCTTCATCTTCTATGGAGATCCTTCGTCTTCTAAGATAACTCTTCACATACCTTGTTTCTTTATCTTCTGTGCAACCCCTTCGTCTTCTACAACCGATGTCACATCGCCCGCTCCGTCAGCATGTCATGTCGTCTGCCTCAGTAGTATGCTATGTCATCACACCACATCATCAGTAAGCTTCACGCTCCTACGTAGGATGTTACAGCTCTGCTCTATCAAGTATCGTCGAACACTTGTGTTGTACCAAGGGGAACCCACGATCTCTGAATCATCGTGCGGTAAACCTCATCCTTAGTTGTCTGTATGCTAAGATGAAGTCCTCCAAAACTTCATTCTATGGCCACCAAACTATACAAGCATGCGATATCGATATCTTATTGTATTCCCGTACCTCGGGAGTTGGGGTGTGACATGCCTCCCTGATGATCGTGAAAATGTCTCTTTAATAATGTTATATTATTGTAGCACATGAGACAGTTTTTGATTTAACAAATACCACAACTTCGAATATGTGGTAATTAATTTACTTGGTAAGTGTACTAAGGTCGATCGCATGGACACACGCCTCTTAGTCTATTCATCGAAAATTGTTGATCAATTCTTGAGCGATTAAGTTCTAAACCTAGGTCTTCATATGCAAATTTAAATGCATAATATATAATGATATGCAAATATATCATGCAAATAAAATAATACAGAGATCAAGTGATATGTAGAGACAAAATAATATGATGCATGCACTTTTTCTTCGGTTTTAAAAATGCAATCAAAAGAGATGCAAATGCAACAAAATGCTATGTAATGCAAACAATTACTCATGTGCTTCAGTGGTGTTGGCTAATTGTGCATCTGTATCCAAGGGTTCATCAACGAGTAACTGAGCAGAGTTGAAACTCACGGGTCGTGTCCCAACATAATGTGGAAACCCCCATGTACAAGCGTCGATGACAACCCAAATTCAAGCATTATAACAAAGGGTGTCATTGTTCAGGACTTATACAAAGCCGACCTTCTTCTATAATGACACAAATTATAAAAATAGAGATAATTTTAGACAAACTTGTTACTAAAATCACCAACAAATTGATGCCTTGAAAATGCAAAATTTCATAAATCTAAAATTGCGAACGTGTTTCGATCTTTGATCACGTGCCAAGAGAGGCCAATGAGCAATTTTTTCTCTTCTTTCTGTCTTTCTCTATTTGATTTCTCTCTTGAGCTAGGTGCCTTCGGATGAGAAGCCACTCATCTTATATAAGGTGGATATAAAACATGAAGACTTAAATCCCGCAGGATTGTGATTAGAGCACTCTTACTCCAAAAAGATAATTAATTTTCTTAACCAATTAGATACTGCCACTATTAGGACTAGGAAATATTATAGGGTAAATTACAATTTGGGCCCCCATTTATGGGTCAGATCCCAGAATGGGTCCCGATCTTTAAATTGTAACGATTCGGGTCCCAGGATCATTAATGTAAAGAACTTTTTGGGACTAATGACGAATATGCCCTTGTTTAAAAGTTGGAACTCAACCCCCATTCCCTTCCCAACAAGGGCATATTCATCATGAACCTCAAAATTTCCATTTCTTAAATGGTCTTGGGACCCGAATCGTTACAATTCAAAGATCGAGACTCATTCTATGGGGATCCAAATTGTAATTTACCCAACATTATATTTAGAGGTTGAATTCACACAAGAAGGAGAATCCACCCAACAAAAACGAGATGGCTATACGTCTTCATCAAAGGCAATCAAAGATCTTTTCTTCATAAATGCCACAAGTAGCCTAGAATATTGTATTTACCACCACATTGGATTCTTCCCATGATTAAGTCTTTGTTTCTTTATCCCATGCAAAAGAGCTAGAAAAATATCTATTATACCATTGTTATTTGATGACTTTTCTACAATAGGATGTATTACAAGAAAAGTCAATGGATAACCCTTGGTATATGATTTGTTGCCAATAGTAATAGATACAATTTCTATTGCAATGAACAATATTTATTGTTATACATTTAAGTACGGAAGATATGGCAACACATATTAGAATATTCGTTGATGTAGACGATCTTTTTGTAGTTTATATTGGATACATTGGCGATTGCTTTAGAATTGCTCTAAATACTCATATAAGTTAATTTTTTGTAACAGGGGCGAGACGGAGAATTGTTGGCTTTTGGGGGCTAATAGAATAGAAGTATGTTTTATGATATAAATATCTACTTAAGACAATGCAATAAATTATCTTGACTTCATATCATATATCTCTAAAAATGTCACGATTTTTTTTAATGCATTGCTTCATTTTTAAAAATTTAGAAAGAAAGACATGAGTGACAAAATTATCAATAAACTTATTACGTTAGAATTAAGATTTGATTACCAATAGATTTTGATAAAAAAATAAATACGCATACAGTCATTTCTCTTCTTTGTAATTTAAACTTGTCTCAGAAAAACTAACCCTGTTATACTATTTGAAACTATAAAAAATAAAATAGGTTGACTAAACTTTTATATTAATCTATGTAAAATGTAATCTCCTTACGTTGAATCACACTTTTTTGTAATTGATTCCACTCGCGCATAATAATCATTACATGATTCATTGCAATTGATTCAGTAACAAATAGACCTGGTCAAAGTGCGGGTTGGGCCGGCTCATGGGCCTGGCCGAACGTGCTGGGGTTCTAAAACCCTCTCCCCAAGGCTCAGGCCGGGCCGGTTCACGGGCCATACTTCAATGCCCAAGTCCGGCCCAAGTCTGGGTCAGGCCGGCCCATGGGATAAAGAAAAAATGACCTCCATTCATCAATTGCATCATAGTAGTCAAGTATGCTCCTGTATGCACAAAAAGATAGATAACGGGTGTTAAATAGAGATTTTATGAGACAATGATTCATCAATCATATGTTCATGGTTGTTTGGATTACACTGATGAAGTTTCCTTAACTTCCAAATGAAACCGACGTAGTTTCCAACTGAACTTAAGTATCTTGCAACACTGCAAGGCTGATAACTTTGCACTTCATACTCTAGAATTGTTTACGTTCTGGTTTAAGCAACACCACTTTACATTTTACATAGCTGGATTGCAGATTATAAATAACTATAGCAAGAAACAAAATCTCCCGCTAATTGTACACGCAATCAACAGATGCATTGAGTTGTTGCAGCTCTGCAAAAGTCAGGAAAAGAAGCAATGATAAGCTTCACTGCATTATCAGAAAGGATCAAAATTTCGGTTAGATGACTGGTTTTGATCACCATGTTTATTTCATCTGCTTGAACGGATTTTTTTTGAACTGGCAGTAACAATGATATCGCATTCAACTTACAGAGTTGATTACGAAAATCTCTTGACAGATTTAACCAAGAGATGATTTTTTTACCACTGTTCGATTAAGATAGCTTCCAACGTCAAAGCTATTGGTAGTGAGAGGAGAAGCACAATTACATATGGACAACATCAAAATTTCCGCATCTTATGATGGGAAACTATTCTGGCAATGTCAATATGCGTTATTTGTGAAAGCATTGGAATTCGATTGTAATCAACAGTAGACGACCCTATACAGATCCCACCCTAGACCCTGTCAATTGTTAATTTGGGACTAACAACATGACTAGAAGCTTTGCAACCACTTTCAATTTTGATAATGTAAAACAAAAACTTCAAGTATATTATACTAAATATATCAAAATATATTTTTAAATCCTTATTTTTATATGTGTGGGCCAGGTCGGGTCGGGATGGGTTTTGTGGCACATGTCCACGGCCCGCCCATTTGATGGGTGAGCCAAAGAGCGGGCTGGGCCGGGCCGGCCCATTCATGAAATCTCTTGGCCCAAGCCCGGCCCATGAGTGGACTGGACAGGTTGGGCGAGCGGGCCCCCGGCTCATTGGCCAAGTCTAGTGACAAATGCCATAATCCTTTTAAATTAAACATATTAAATATAGTTTTGCAAGAAATAATGGTTATTAAATTATTCGATATTAAATTATTCAATATTAAATTATTCGTTATCATTGATCAAATTTACTTTAGTTCGGAAACCGTGCAGTGAAATCTAATTCTAGGATTGGTTGTAATGTCCAGCATATGCTATTTTTTTAATAAAATTTCCAAAATGACGATTGGTTTTGTATATATGGTGTAATCTATGTGAAAGTCTAGTGTTCGCCTCTTAAAATTCATTTATTTAAGAAAGCTAAAAACGAATAGTAGTGTTGATAGGAAAATGTTGGTATAATTCACGTATGAATTCCAAGAGAAATATGTTGAAATGCCATTGATTTGTTGTCAAGTTCAACCCGCACCAGACTTGATCAACTGAGGAAAAGGCCAACGAGTTGGAATGATGGGGGAGATTAAGGTTTTTAAAAATCGGACCGGACGTTGAATTGGTTAATCTTCGGTTTGGTACGATCGAATCGAATCGTCAGTCCAAATCGGTTAGACCGATGATGATATTAGCATGGCATCATAATTCCTATCAATTCGAAAAAAATGGATCAGATTTAATTTATTGGTTTGACCAATTGAGCTTATTTTTTGAACTGATAAAAATGGATACAAATATGTACCTATGTAGATATATATCAATGAAATAATCCTTTAAAATGTCAAATCTTTTAATACAATAACATGATTGTCTATTTCAAGTAAAACTAATCAATACTAGTTAACACCATTTTCTAGCATTACATATGAATACAATATTATAATCATTTATGTATAATTGGTTCTAGAAACTACTCTAAGAAAGTAGGGACACCATTAATATTCCAAAAACAGAGAGGAGCATAATTGATATAGCAAAATGTAAGATGGGACATAAGAAATAAAAATCCTGTTATTTAATTATTTAAACTTTGTTTTTTTAAAATATACCAAACTATCAAAAAGGGGTCAATATGGGTCAGCCGATCTGACCAAACAGATCATCCCAATCTGATCACCAGTAAGACTCGATTTTTATTTTTTTATTTAATTAATTACATGAAATTGATCGAAATATCCGAATCGAATACAATCCAATCCAGTTAGTATTTGAAATAGGAAAGTAATACTTAAAGGCCCATGCCACACGTGGGAAAAGATAACGATATGCGACCTTACGATCAATTTAAAATTGCAAATATAATCAAATTCCACATGGAACGTGACCCTGGGGAATCAAAATACAAGACCATATATAGGGAGTATGTGTTTACCTGCCTTCCACCAGGCAACTCAGAAATCCCATGCTGACATTACTACGCATGTCAGATGGACGGAACACCCATCCACTCACTCACTTTATATAAACCATCGATTAAAATTAATAAATTGCCCCTAGTTAACAAGCCAGGAGCTTCTTTTCCCCCACTCTTTTATGATTTTCTCTTTTATCATCTTATTTTAGAGTGCATTTTAGAGTGAATAAGGTCGGGGCAGGTCCAAAATCCAAGTTCGACCCCATCCAGTAGTATATATGTAAATCGGATCCGAGTCTTCGCATTCTCAAAGTCGTGAAGTCGCGTCCGACCAAGACCCACAAAGGCATGCCTGCTCGAAGTAGTAAGCTTTGGGTACTGATGAGAATTGGCTTAGTCCAACCCGATCCATCCCACATGCCTGGCTCGAAAACGATTATCAAGTCAGGCTCAATCTAAAAATTTGACTCATTAAATAAATCGATAGAGCTTGGACTGATCTCAACCCGAACCCATTAGGCCACTAGATGGCCTAATAAGACATCCGATATAATAATCATTGATTCTAATATTATAGTGCAGTTATGTATATTCCCATCAATCTTTATTGATTAATACAAATAATTGTTCACTATCTTCTCTTAGAACAAACTCGTAGTTAGCTTTTCTCATTATCTTTATCACAACATCACTTATCTGAGTACACGATGAGTATCACTTCTCTTACTATTCCTCATATATGTATCCCGAATAACACACTATCTTATTAGTAAATAGTTAGTTTTAAATCAAGGATTCATATACCAATAATCCTTGCATACCAATTCATCTTCAAGTGTTTCATCAATAGCATAGAACCTTCAATTATCTATTTTCCTTCTCCATGCTCCCACTCAAAATTTTTAAGTAGGTCGGTCCGACTCGAATTCCAAGACATATTAACAGGGACGGCCAGACCGTGGGAAGAGTGTGAGAAAAATTTCAAGCATCGATCTGATCCACGGTCATGTCTCCTTTGACCTAAAGGAGTTCGATCTGATGTTCATCCCTAACTTTGAGTCAGGAAATGTTATTATGATCAGGGACGGAGCCAGAAAATTATATCGGAGGGGGCACAAATTAAAAATAATCATATATCTATTAATGTAATAGAAATATTTAACATATGAAAAAAGTACAATAAAAAACATGTTATAACTCTTCATCAAATTACATCACGCTGGTTTAAAAACATCTTTCCATTCTTTAAATGCAACAAAGTAGAACTATTAGTTCCTTGACTTGCAAGTAACAATTTATTACAATAAAAAAATTATATATCATGCGACAATAATAACTAAATTATGCAATCACCATTTCACATTTATGTATTGCATAGTTTGTTCTTATACTATTATATATGTTGACAAGTACAATCATATATTTCAATAAAGCTTAACAAAATACAAATTACGTGTATAACTTTGATAAAACTTTCTCAATGAGCAACAATACTAATAAAAAATCTTTTTTTAAAGTTTCTAAATATAATCAAAAAAATAATATAATCAAGATTTGTAATTACTATAATTTCTATAAATTTTATCTTTGTATATCTCTAAGATTTGCAAACAATAGCTTGTAATTGAAATCCATTTAGATTGAATTTTATCGTAGTAAAAGTTACTTTCAGCATTGAACTACTCATGTTATATATTTTTTATACATAGGGCTCCGCAATAGAGTTTTCTTTATCTTTCTTCTTTCTATTGAAAAATACAGAATAGAGACAATAAAATCCATTTGATTCAAATTGTTGAATAAGCTATTTAGAACTATTTCGTTCCTACTCTTTTTTATTTGATCATTTTTATCTTTTTCAGGAAGAAAGCAAATATTATTTACTATTAATTAGTATTATCTCACTTTTCTCATATTATTTTTTTTAGAAATTCAAAAAGTTCTAATATTTTTGGTCAAATAATATGACCAAATAATTTAATCAAGACTATTATTTAATTGTTAATTAAATATATACTAAGATATAAAGCTAATATATAATTATTTTTTAAACAAGTCAAAAGTTTGATGTTAGGCATAATATTAGCTAATAAAAATATATACATTTCAGGACCTTAAAAGCAATGTTGCCATATACTTTTTTTAGTTATCCCAATGCTAAAAGAGCAAAATGAATGGGAGAGAAGGGCTAAACAAGAGAAAGATGGTGAAGAGAGAGAGAGAGAGACACATTCTTTCTCAAAGTTGGATTCTATTTTTAGAATCCAACTTGATATAGAATTAAAACAAGTGTGTTCCTAAAACTTAGGGGGGGCACTTGCCCCTCCTTGCCCCCCTCTCTATCCGTCCTTGATTATGATGGTCGGAAATTGATGTTTTATGATTTAAAAGCTGATTTGAAATGTTATCTGCCAAAAAAAATTAATATATACGATCCCACAAAAGCACCATCTTACCGGATTGCTCCTCTGGCAGGTATATGAGAGAATTTTGTATTTTTGTTACGTATGATCCCAACTTATACGTATATTACACGAATAGACAAGTACGTGGAGAAAGACCATGCGATGCACCAGGCACATGGCCATCACGTTAAGAGACGACGGACTTGTTCCCATATGTAACAGCAGACTCTAGGAGCCAATTTGGCAACTATGCATGTTTTATACAACACGTGTATTTAATTAAATATACGAAACCAATAAATGAAACTGATTATTGTAAGATTCGTTTAGTTTTCTCCCACTTCTTCGTTTGGATATACAAAAAATATCCCTGTAAAGATCGCAATGCCAAAAATAGGATCATTGGTAACACGTGACATGTGTTCCATCTCTGCGTCTAACTAAGGTGCGAAAGACTGAGAGATGAAAGTCCGTAGCGGATGGAGTAACGGGAGGCTTGGCTGTAGACAACCCAAATCTCATTAGAACTTTCTCGCTGGTATTTCTGAGATAAGAAAAGCTCCCCTTCTATATGATCTCTAATGATCCTCATTCCTAAAATCTTTTTCAATGTACCAAGGTCCTTCATGTCAAACTCTGAACTAAGGAGCATCTTCATATTATCTATGGTACTCTTCTTCTTGGCAACAATCAGCATGGCGTCGACGTACAATAATGGATAGATGAAGGATCCATACTCCACCTAGTTGTGGCAAATACAACAATCACATGAGCTCATGTTGACCATGACCTATTATGAAGCTATCGAACTTCTTGTACCCCTTCCCGAGAGACTGCTTAAGCCCATACAAGGACTTCTTCAATCTAAAAGCATGATCTTCCTTACCTTGAAATGTGAATTCCTCTGGTTGTCTCATGAGAACGTTTTCTTCGAGTTCACCATGCAAGAAAGCTGTTGTCACGTCTAACTACTCTGGCTTCAAGTCTTGGTGTGCTACAAGAGCTAGTTGCACCATGATGGATGGATGTCTTACAACGGGAGAGAATTTCTTGTTGTAATCCAAACTTCCTTCTGACAGTAACCCTTCGGAACTAGGCGTGCCTTGTTTTGATATCTTTACTATCAGAGTTTTTTTATGGGGCCTTTACTTCCAGAGATTCATGTTGTTTTCTCTAAGACCCTATTGCATCCAACAACCTTCCTCTCTTTTGTCAACTTGACAATATTCCATGTCTGAATCTTGTAAAGAGACTTTGTCTCCTTACCAATAGCAACAATCCATTGCTCAGATTTGTCCCTATCATAACCTCCTTGCAAGTGGAGAGCTATAGAGACTATGCCTCCTCTGCAACATGTACTGCAAATGCAACATGTCTTCAATTTTGTACCTCTGCGGTGGATGTATCTTTTTACGGGGCTGATTAGTAGAACACTTGGTTTCTTCTCCTTCGGTTGCTCAGCTTCAGGTTGTTCAACAATAGCCTAATCAAGAGTGGTGCGATCAACTGTGTAATCACTACTTGGTGTCAGTTCGAACTCCACATATTCACACACATCATCACATATCCCTATATAAACAAAATCACTACTCAGGTGGAGTATAGAATTTGTTAGAGAATTCCATATATTGTCGCTTCTCTATTTATCTCTATTTCCGTATGCATCGTTTCCTTATGAACTATTTCTCTTTGTAACCCTACAGGGGTACTTATGTATGTTCTACTCTGAGCACCCTAGGGTTTTAGTCCTATATAAGGACCCCTAGACCTCACAGAATAAATATACAATTTCACAGTTTTCACATGGTATCAGAGCCTAAATTTCCCCCACCCCAACGGCCGTCCTCGTCATGCTCGAACCCTAGGGGTCCCCTCTAGGGGCTCCTCCCAGCGCCGCCATTCCACGCGATTCTCGCCCATCTCTTCCCACGCCCTCCGCCCTCCACCAGGTGTGATTCTCGTTCTCCGCCAGACGCCCTCCCACACCAAACCGACGACTTCGCCTCTGCCAACCTGTGCTCTCCGCGACGCGCAGGCGCCCTCCGCCAGGCGCCCTCTGCTAGAAGCACCCCTCTGCACGGTGCCCTCCTTCCGCACCCCTCCGCACGGTGCTCTCCGCACGGTGCCCTCCGCACCCCTCCGCATGGTGCCCTCCGCCAGGCGCCCTCCGCCACGGTGCCCTCCGCCAAGTGCCCTCCACCAGGCGCGCGTGACCTCAGCCAGACGCGACCTCCGCCAGGCGCCCTCCGCCAGACGCGCCCTCCGCCAGACGCGTCCCTCCCTGGCACCCTTCCAGACGCGCCTCTTCTCCAGACACGATGTGCCATCCCAGTACTGCCCTACGGCCATCCCAGTACTTCTCTCCGCCCCTCCAGCCGTGCCATTGCTCTACGACCATACAGACGCGCCCTTCTTCGCAAGAACTGAGCTCCCTGCGATCCAAGGCTTTTCGCAAGGCCCCTGGTCCCCTGGACTGCCAACCATAGATTGATGGTTTTCTTCATGGACTACATCAGCATGATCTGCTAATATTCTGTATGATCTCAATTACCTCTGCATACTAGGTCATTGACCACTACGACCACCATGGCATCTGCTCCTACATCTTCGGACTCCAAGCCACTGTACCATACCTCATCTATGCTGGTACAGGGCACCTCAATCAAACTAAAGGGATCAGAGAACTACGTACTATGGTCTCGCTCCTTCAAAATTTTCACTGGTGGCCAGCGCAAGATCTACATTCTCACTACTACTCCGCCTACCGAGACAGACGCCAACTATGACACCTGGTATGTCGATAATTTCCAGGTAATCACTTGGATGACGAACAGTATTGATCCTAATATTGCGTCAAATTTTCTCTATAAAAAACTGCAAAAGAAATGTGGGAAAGTCTTGAGAAAACTTACTCCCAGAAAACAACCAAATCGAGGCTTTCTGACATTTACACAAGAATTTGGTCTGCAAATCAAGGAGAAACATCCTTGATAGAATATTATAGGCTTCTCACAGGGTTATTTGAAGAACCGCTTATATTTCAACCTACCTGCTGTGACAAGCAAATTGGTGAAAGAGCAAAATGGCAGGTGTATCGTTTTCTTTCAGGTTTACACCCTCGATATAAACCTGTCAAAGACCAATTCCTGACGGCAGCTTCCCTACCGTCCCTTGAAACTATTTTTGGCAGACTACAGGAGCTGGAATCGCCCAACCCACCTCCCACTGCAGACACTACTGCTCACTTTACAGGAGGACGACCACCCTTCCAATGATCACGCAGCCGCATAGTTGGTCGCAGTCGTGGACGATAGCAGGGACGAGGACGAGACTCAGGACGCGGTCGTGGTCGTGATTTTTCAAATCCTCGTTATCCTGCTTGTACTCATTGTGGCCGCTGGAACCATCCGTCTGACAAATGTTGGGCGACCTTTGGCATGCCCAAAGCCAATAATGCATATGAGGCCACACCTTATGACCCAAATTATGATACTATGGAAACCTCTCAGGCTCAATCTCCCACCGATGCTCCTGTATCTTTTACTGCTGCAGAATATACTCGCCTTCGCCAACTCCTTCAGAACCCAGTTGTCGACACTACAGCTTCAGGGGCTACTGCAACTCTAGCAGCTACCACAGGTACGATTGCGAGTTCTGCCTCTACCACTACTTCTACCTGGATCATCGACTCGGGTGCATCAACCCACCTCACAGGAGAATGCAATCTCCTCACCTCTCCCAGGGACCCCTCTACGGTAAAACATGTTCGTGTGGCTAATGGCGCCTACTCACCCATCACTAGTGTGGGGACTATGGAATTTAGCCCCAAACTTAGACTAACAGATGTCTACTGTGCTCCTGCTTTTCCCCTTAGTCTGCTGTCGGTTCACAAATTATGCACAGAATCAATTGCCGCGTGATTTTTGATGATTTATGCTGCATTTTCAGGACATCCGGACAAAACAGATCTTTGGTGGGGGACATGAGAAGAACGGCTTATATTATCTTGATATCCCTTTCAACTCTGGTTTCACTGGCGCAACTTCCATCTCTGCTGATCCCCCTTCTCTGGCACCTTCGTCTGGGTCACCCCTCTGCTAAAGCTCTTTCCTTAATGTTCCCTGAACTGTCCATGCTTAAACCCTTCGAGTGTGAGGTATGTCAGTTCGGAAAACATCATCGTGCATCTTTTCCTGCTAGGACTGAACCCCGTCATACTATGCCTTTCTCATTACTTCATTGTGATGTTTGGGGACCTTGTCCTGTCCGAACTATTGGTGGACATCGCTATTTTACTGTTTTTGTGGATGATTATAGCAGGTCATCCTGGGTCTATCTTATTAAGGAACGATCAGAAATCAATAAAATTATCAAAGATTTCTTCGCTTATGTCAAAAATCATTTTTCATCGAATATTCAGATATTCCGCTCAGACAATGCCTTGGAGTTTACTCAACGAGATCTTTCTGATTTCTTTGCTTCCAATGGAACAATACGTCAAACCTCTTGTCCTTATACCTCTCAGCAAAATGAGGTTGCTGAATGCAAGCTTCGTCACCTCCTAAATATTGCCCGATCCCTTCTCACCCAGATGAATGTTCCCAAAACATATTGGGGTGATGCTATTCTCACTTCCGTCCATCTTATCAACAGGACTCCCTCTCTTACTCTCAAAGGATCCACACCATTCTCTTTACTTCACCCTGATAATCTTCCCTTTCCTCTACCTCTACGAATATTTGGGTGTGTCTCCTTCGTCCATAATTTTCACACCAAAGACAAATTATCCCCTCGCTCCATCAAGTGTGTTTTCCTTGGTTACTCCTCCACTCAAAAAGGTTACAGATGTTATGATCCTATTAATCATCGATATTTCATCTCTGCAGATGTAACTTTCTTTGAGCAAACCAACTTGTTTACACAAAGTGTCCCCGATGTCCCTCTAGATCTTCCTCCACCACCAATCAACCACACCTATCGCTCTCGGACCTCACCACCAGATGTCCCTTTACCCATACCTCTGCCTCAGGATGATATGCCATCTTCGACAGTCCCCTCCGCTACTGTTCCGGATGATCCAGACGACCTGCCGATTGCATTAAGGAAGCAGAAGAGAAAGTGTACCTCTTATCCTATGTCTAACTTTAATACTACTGTTGGACTCTCTTCCACTGACAAACAATATGCAGATGCCCTAATGACTATCTCCATTCCGAAAGATCATCATAGTGCCTCCCAAGATGCAGGTTGGCGACAGGACATGAATGAAGAAATGGATGCACTCACATCCAGAGGCACGTGGGATCTTGTGCCATGTCCTACAGGCATCAAGCATGTTGCTTGCCGATGGGTCTTTACGACCAAACAATCTCCAGATGGTTCTATTGACAGACTTAAGGCACGACTTGTGGCAAAAGGATTCACTTAGACATATGGGGTTGATTACTTTGAGACCTTCTCTCATGTTGCTAGGATGGGTTCCATTCGCACGAGCAGCTAACAAGAATTGGCCAATTTTTCAGCTGGATGTCAAGAATGCCTTCTTATATGGTGATCTCGAAGAAGAGGTCTATATGATGCAACCACCGGGTTACTCCGTCGAGGGGGAGTATGTGTGCCGACTTCGTAAGGCCATCTATGGCCTAAAGCAGAGTCCTCGAGCCTGGTTCGACAGGCTTACCACTGAAATTAGCTCTATTGGTTTTCACAAGACTGCATCTGATTACTCTGTGTTTGTTAGAAGACGATCCACTGGTACTGTGATACTTGCAGTCTATGTTGATGATATGGTGGTCACTGGTGATGATGACAATGGAATTCTAGAGACCAAGGCATTCCTTCAAAAGGTGTTTGTCACCAAGGACCTTGGACAACTCCGGTACTTTCTTGGTATTGAGGTAATACACACTGCTGAAGGGTTACATCTATCACAACGAAAATACTGCTTGGATATTCTTACGGAAGTCGGTTTACTTGGATGCAAACCATCTGGCATCCCTGCAGAGGTACGAAAACACACTACATCCGCCGATTCTGAGTTTGAAGACACTACGCGATACAGAAGCCTAGTGGGCAAACTAATCTACCTCACCGTCACTAGGCCTGATATATCTTATGCTGTAAGCAGAGCCAGCCGTCACATGGAAAGACCTCTTTACAGTCATTGGCAGGATGTCCTTCTGATCCTTCGATACTTGAAGGAATCACCAGGGCGAGGACTTATCTATAGAGTCAACGGTCATACTGATATCACTGCTTATGCAGATGCTGATTACGCCAGTTCTCCTGAGGACAGGTGATCCATTACAGGGTATGCTATGTTTGTTGATGGTAACCTTGTTACATGGCGAAGTAAGAAACAAACCGTGGTGTCCAGATCAAGTGCAGAGGCAGAATATAGGGCAATGGCCCATGTTGTTTGTGAGATTACATGGCTTGTATCTTTTCTACGGGATCTTGGGTTCCCAGCTACCACTCCCACACCGCTATACTGTGATAACAAGTCTGCCACATACATTGCCACCAATCCAGTCTTTCATGAACGGACGAAGCACATTGAAGTTGACTGTCACTTCATTCGAGATGCAATACGAGGAGGGCAGATCGTCACACCACATATCTCTACAGATCTTCAACTTGCAGACATATTTACTAAAGCACTATCAAAGAAGCGTCTTTTATGGATAACTTCCAAGTTGGGCATGATTGATAGATATGCTCCAACTTGAGGGGGAGTGTTAGAGAATTCCATATATTGCCGCTTCTCTATTTATCTTTATTTCCTTATGCATCGTTTCCTTATGAACTGTTTCCCTTTGTAACCCCACAGGGGTACTTATGTAAGTTCTACTCTGAGCACCCTAGGGTTTTAGTCCTATATAAGGACCCCTAGACCTCATAGAATAAATATACAATTTCACAGTTTTCACAGAATTCTCATTAAAAATAACATTCATGCTAACAATAATTCTATGATCAGAAGGGGACCAGATTCTGTAACCCTTTACTCCATCAGAATAACCTGTAAACGCCCCTTTCTTTAACTTTGGTTCTAACTTTCCTTTCACTAACATGATAATAGGCAACACAACCAAAGGTTTGTAAAGCATAATAATCAACACGATTATAAAATCATACCTCCATGGCTGTTTTGCAATCAATGGCAGATATAGAACTCCAATTCACCAAGTAACAAGATGTACTCACAGCTCCAATCCAGAATGCTCTGCCGAGTTTAGCATTATAGAGCATGCACCTTGCTCGCTCTAGAAGCATATTGTTCATTCGTTCTGCAACTCCAATATGCAATGGCACATCTCTGATGGTGATGTGTCTCGCAACATCCTCCTCCTTGTAGAACTCATTGAACTCTAACGAACAAAACTCCAACACATTATTTATAGGAAGATGCTTTACATTCTTAGAAGTTTGATTCTCCACCAAGATCTTCCACTGCTTGAAAGTCTAAAATGACTCGTTCTTATGCTTCATCATGTACACCCATACCATCATGGAATAATTATCGATAATATATAAAAAAATACCCGACACCTCTCAAAGATGGCACCCGTGAAGGGCCCCAATAATCATCATGGATGTAGTCGAGCATCTCCTTTGTATTGTGGATAGCTTTACAGAATTGATTCCTATGTTGTTTCCTGAAGATACAATACTCACAAAACTCCATCTTGGATCCCTTGAGATCCCCTGCGAGACCCTTTGACTGCAGACATTCACCCCCATATGACTCATGTGTCCCAGCCGCATATGCCACAATTATGACTCTGATTTCATGGCTCCGGATGCCACTATGACAAAACCCAAAACTATAGACCCCAACATGACGTATATGGTCTTCTGCATGTTATCCTTGATGACAACCACCACTCCTTTGGTAACTTGCATGACTCCATCTTCAGTGTTATACTTATATCCTTTAGAGTCCAAGACTCCAAGGGATATCAAGTTCTTCCTCAGATCAGGAACATGGCATACTTCTGTCACCATCCTCACACCGCCATCATGCATTTTGATCTTCATAGAGTCGATCCCTACAATATTGCATGTTGCATTATTCCCCATGATGGCACTTCCACCATCTATCTCTGCATCGATGTAGAACCGATCTTTATTGGAGTCATATGGTAAGAATAGCATGAATCAAGAATCCTTGTGCTATCTGTCGTCTTTTGATCTATGATGGTGAGAACTCGATCATCTTCAGAACAATAGCAATCATGCCTTTCCTTTCTTATTCGGGTAGTCCTTCAAATGTCCATGTTCGTTGTGGTAATTGCGGATGTCCTTAGCATTATGATTCTTCAACTTGGACTTCTTCTTTCCCTTCTTCACATAGATAGAATCGGCATGACTCTTTTATTGAGTCACAACCAAACAAGCATCGTTAGAGTCCCGCTTCTCGGTAACCATATGCCAAAGTTCACGTGTATGCACACTTGCATGAACTTCCTCTAGGGTTATCGATTCTTTGCCCACAATAAATGATTGAACAAAATTTTCATACGATAATGGAAGAGAAATCAATAAAATCAAGACAACATCTTCATCTTTAACTTAACATCTATGTTTGTTCTATCCATCGACAATGTATTTAATAGATGTAGATGTTCTTTAAGAGATATTCCTTCATGCATAGGGGTGTCTATCGAGTTCAACGAGCCGAGTTGGCCTCAACTCGGACTCGAACTCGATAAGAAACCTAAGGCTCGAACTCGGGCTCGATAAGGATCGAGCTCTGGATCACCAACTCGAACTTGAACTCGTCGAGTTCGAGTTGACTCACAAGCCTCTTATCGAGCCATGAGTTTCTGAGCTGGCTCACGAGCATCAAAATTAGTTGGCTCACGAGCCTCTTATCGAGTCATGAATTCTGAGCTGGCTCATGAGCCTTAAAATGAGCAGACTCGTGAACCTCTTAATGAGTCATTGTTCCATTTTATACATTAAATTATGCAAATGATATTTGTAATTTTGACTTTTTATACTCTTTTTTGTAGCTTTTTTTATCAGAAAAATGTTAACCTCTATTTTATATCAAACTCAATGGGGAAGTTTCGGTATATATGTTTTTAATTTTTTATTAAGAGGGAAAACGAGTTATCGAGTCGAGTTTTCGAGTTGAACAATGCCCAACTCGGACTCGACTCGATAAGATAACGAGCCATAAAACCCAACTCGGGCTCGGGCTCGTTAAGATTTCGAGTTCGGCTCGCGAGCCCTTAATGAGCCGTTCCCGAGTTCAGCTCTTCGAGCTCGAGCTTTCCTGACAGCCCTATTCGTGCATATGGAGAGAGAACAACTGCTTCAAGAGAAACTTGTTGGTTAGGGACTTCATCATGTACATATTTTCAAGTCTCAACCACAGACTAGCTACAAAATGCTCATCGACAACCTCTGCAATAATCTCGCCCACCAAACACAACATGATTGCTGAGTGTGCCTTCTCTTCTTGCAATTTCAACTCATAGAGTTCGAGTGCCTTTACTCGTTCCTAATTCAACGACGCCCAAATGTCATACTGCTTCAAAAGGATGCGCATCTTGGTCTGACATAGACTGAATCCATTCTTCTTTGTGAACATCTCGATCTTCAGATTGTGTGATGCCATCTTGCTTAATAATCCAGATGGAACATGATGCTCTGTACTAGTTTATTGTGAACCACAGAAGCAAACACACACACACAAATGATCAATCAAATAAAAAAGCACATATTTACAAGGTTCACCCGTAACTAGGCTACGTCCGGGGACGACAATGATCTATTTTTCACTATGCGAAGAAAGAAGAAAAATACAAAGGATGCTGAGAGCACTGACCCTAGAGAATTTATATACTATTGTCAAATAGACGGATCTCTAAAACAAATGAATCCATATACATAAATACAAAAGGAACCACTCATAAAAATTCACCGGGATGTTGCCCCTGCACCCCTGTAGGGGGGAGCGCACCTGCTCCCCCAAGATCCCCCACCCTGGCTCATTAATTGGGCAATGAGACACCCATATTTTTATGGTATGGTACGGCAAGAGTAGGTGCATATGAGATTCCTCAATCTGGGTCAGATGATTAGGATTCAAGTCATATCAACAATTCCATTGATTTCTGTAGCTGGAGAGGTAGAGTATCGCATATAGTGAAGTCAGGTTCCCATCACAATATGGTTGATTCCTTCCATTGCTGCTATTAAAGAGAATGCCCAACAACCAGCACAAGATCCCTAGTTCTTCACGTCCGTTACAACACCCTTCATTCTCTAATCCATAAAATCGGGCAGATTAGTATCTTCTTTGCGCATAACATGTCTTAGAATTAAAGGATGAATGTCTCCATAATTTAAATTTCCTTCTTCATTTGTAACTTGTTTTTGCAGAGTTGGAGAATACTCCCATTTCCATGAAGATGATTCATCAAATATGACAACTTTAGATATAATTAATTTTCCTTCTTTGAAGAAATATAATTCGCAATCTTTAGATTCATCATAATATCCAATGAAGATAGACTTTTCTCCCTTTTCATCAAAATTTAATTTTCATGTCTAACTTGGCATGTTATATTTACATATGCAATGAAGCTAAAGATTCTAAAATGATTAACCTTTGCCTTTCGTTCATAACAAGTTTCATAAGGAGTTCTATATAACACCGCTTTGGCAGGAGATATGTTCAACATATAAACAATAATATTTACTGCTTCTATCCAAAGTTTATTTGGAAGACTCTTTCCTTTTAGCATACTCCATACCATCTTTACAATTATTCTATTTCCCCTTTCAGCTACTCCATTATGCCGAGGAGTTTATCTTGTTGTCAATTCTATCTTGATTCCTTGAACAATGAGGAAGTCTTGAAATTCCTTAGCTGTGAGTTCTCCTCTGTGATCTGATCAAAAGACGTTTACTTTTCTCCACTTTGCTTTTCAACAAAAGCTTTAAACTTGATAAAAGCTGAAAAGACTTTTAATTTTTCTTTCAAGAACCACATCATTCTACTATATTCATCAACAAATAACAGAAAGTACCTAACCCCATTGATTAACGGAGTTAGAGGTGGTCCACAGACATCTGAGTGTAATAACGCAGGTGGAGCTCTTGCTCTCCTTGATGTCTTTGTGAATGGAAGTCTATGCATCTTCCCATACATGCATGATTCACATGTACTTCCATCTTTCTTTATAAATGAAAGGCCAATATCCAAGTTCTTTTACTTTAATATCACGAGACTTCTAAATTTTTAAATGTACATATCTTAGATGCCACAACGTGGAATCATCTTCATTTACAACTTTCAAAGTGTAACCTTGTCTTATAGGCATTGATAGAGGAAATAATCTATTTGGAATCATTTTAATGTCAACGATGAGTAGCTTTATTTTTTTATCAAAAATTTTGCACATTCCATTATAAAATCTTAAGGAATGGCTAGTATTCATAAGTTGACCCATATAATAGATGTTTAGTTAAGCTGGGAACAAAAAGAACATCATAAACGAGTTTAGAAGTACTTTTCTTTATTTGTATTGCAATAATTCATTTACCTTACACATTTTACAACTTTCCATCTCTAAGCTTAACTTATGAATTACATCATTTTTCAATGTGAAACAATGCATCTTAACTCCATACCATGTTGTTAGTTCAACTATCGATATACCAAATGTCTTTAGATACTTCTTTAGTGTTCAGTCAAGAATAAATCAAAACTAAAAGCCTCATCTTTTGCAATGTGGACTCATCCTTTTGGTACCGGCAATCCGCTTAAGAATGATTTGCTATTTTACACCACACATCGAAATCTACAATTTTTATATACATGATTTCCTTTTTGCAAATGATGCAATGGGTATACGCTTTCTGTACTTGGAGATATTTGATTTGTATCCTCCTTTTGATCTCCCATTCCCTTGACTTTTGTATAATGTATAATTTCCAGCGTTCTCTTGCATCCTTGCATATTATCCCATTCTTTGCATATTGTCCCCTTTGCTTATCATGATCTTCGTTATTAGTTTGGAGGGACAGATGTAGTTGCACATGATTTGATTGGTTCAGGTACCTCTTGAATTGTGGTATATAACATCGAACAATAGGTAAAATCCATCATTTCTACGTATTTAATAACATCTTTTTTATCTTCATCATGCTCTATATTTGTTAAATAGCATGGTGCTGAGTCCTGTGATATCCTATAAAAACACATGAATTTCAACTTTTTTTCGATACATCCATTCGAAACACTGTCAAGATCTCGTCAACCACCCCCAGCAAATGTCATATTTGAGTTGATCTTTATTGGGTTAATATGACCTCCCACGTAAGTAACACCTTTGTTAAAATTTGAAATCGTGCCACCAGAATGACAGGTGCAATACTCTATATAACATCCTAAACGCTCATATACCATAATATATAATAATGGAACGAATACGTAGATGAACGAACAATGAAACTACAGTCAATTAAACTACAGTCCATTAACTATTAACTTAACCCAAAACCCGTCTACTGTTACAACCATAACTCGCAAAACCTACATCATTCATCTTGCCCTAGCACGGGAGCACGAGAGGGCCATGGCAGGAGGAGGCGGCTATCGAGGCCGTGGGGCCAAATATGGTTCTTTTCGCAAGAGGTTAAGGCTCTGTTTGGTTGTAACTTGTAAGGTTGGGTTGGCCCAACCCGGGATACCCCTCCTTCTAAACATCTCAATCCTCCTCACAGTTTACTGTTCACAGGGGTACCACAACCCAACCCAACCCTGCAACCAAACGAACCCGAAGGGTGAAATCTCCAAGGCACCGCTTGTTATATGTTAACTATTTATAGGATTGGTTACACTTGAGATTATGTAATTATAATTATACCTTCATATTTTTTACAATAATATTTGCGTCCATGTATTCTTACAAAGTCAACAATATTGTCCTTCTGTTAAAATAAAAACCAGAAAGATGGTACAGTGGATTCTAGAAGAATACATAGATACAAGTGTTATTGCAAAAATAGGGTAGAGCATAACTGTAATTACAAAATGTCGGATGAACATAAGAATAAAAACTTTTATTTATAAACACAAGGGAATATATTGGATGGAGATCACTTTTGGACAGGCAGTGCAACCATTTGCATATTTCATATTTGTTTCAACCTTTAGAGCGTACTAGGGTGCATAACCATGCTTCCCATGGTAAAATTTTTTATTGTAAAATTTTGAAGACATGTATAATATATGAAGAATATCCTTAGAACATGATGGATGAAAATAGAACTACAAGACATCATGAAACATCTGAAGAATTGAGGAAGTTGTATAAGACAAAAGAAGAATCATTGAAAGATTTAGAAGTAATGGGTTGGAATAAATTTATTGATGTAATATTTATATACTTGAATTTAGGCTGGAATTGATAGAGGAGAAAAACACAACTAAGAGGTTAGACACTAAAGTGCAGAAGGAAATTTGGGATATGTAGTCGACATTGTATTTTTACCCTCTCTTAGTTTTGTTGTAGTTCTTCATCAGGCCTTTGATTCTGGAAGTAACTTTATGTTTTTAAAAGAGAGGAAGATAAGTTAAGTTTTAATAAGAAAATGAAGGGAAATCAGTGGAATTAGAAGAATAAATTTCCAAATAGTGAATGTAGCTGATATTGTTATATACATGTCATTTTTATTAATTTGTAAATTTTGATAGGAATTACTAAAGAATTAATATGAATATATTACATAAGTAGATGATTTTATATCATACACGAAAAATATAAGAATTAAAATGTTTCCCTTAGAAATTGAGTTTAACTAAAAAAGTTTAATACTATTACCATTATATTGTCAGAGAAATAATTAAAATACCTTAAGTTCAACATACATGAAAATAATTATTGATAAAATAATTGTTCATTATTACCATGTAAACACGTGCTTCACTGTCGTAAACCTTTTGTAGCACCCCAACCCCAAACATAGTGCCACATCTAAAACTTACAAAGTGTGGGTATGGTTTATAAGTGATGGGGACTACTACTTGACAACTTGAGCTTAAGCATTTTGGGTGGTTGTTAACGGATCAATTTGGGTCCGAACCCAACAAGATGTCAGGGCTAGTTTTCCTCGATAACGGACTGAGGACTTAAGCCTGTGACATTACAAATGGTATTAGAGCAGGTTCCCTCTGATAGTGGGAAGGGCTACCCGAAGGGACCTAAGTCGGGAGCGTGCAGCCACCACTGTCACTGAGAATAAGTGAATAGGTCATGTACGAGGACGTTGCAAATATAAGTGGGGGTGGTTGTAGCACCATAACACCAAACATAGTGCCACATCTAAAGCTCACGAAGTGTGGATGTGGTTTATCGTGATGGAGACTACTACTTGACAACTTGGGCTTAACCATTTTGGGTGGTTGTTAACGTATCAATTCTGAACCCGAACCCAACAAATTGTCACGGCTAGTTTTCCTCGATAATAGACTGGGACTTAAGCCCGGGACGTTGCACCTTTTATCACATTTTTATCATATTTATTTAATAGTTTGCACGAATGTATTCATAATCTTATATTTTTGGTCATTTTGCTGAAATAGATATATTTATAGCATTTATATTCATTAATGTCATTTATGAAATTGCTATTATTGATTTGTAATACTTCTATGATCTTATTATATTGATTTAAAACTTACGTTTAAAATGAAAGTGGTTTCATCGAATCATTTTAACTCGTATATTTACAAATCATAAACTTAAATTATTTTTAAATTTTCAAATATTTAATATTAAATTTTAAAATTTAAATTAATTATATTTTATAGATGATTTTGAACTTATTATCATACATCCATCACAAATCAATAAGATGTTATAAAGGATAATATTTATGTGATGAAATATTCTAAATTATTTTATTCAATTCGTTTGATATGAAAAAACTACTACTTAAAAATTATTACAAATGAATGGTGTCAAAAGTAAATCTGAAAAATCACATTCAATGTTTCCAATATAGTAGATTTAAAGTAAAATAGTAATTTTAAAAGGAAAATTCTAAACTTATATTTATCAAATTTATAGACAGGTTGGCACGTGTTTCTTTTGGGATGAAGAAGTAAAAGATCCACTAATAATATGGGTAATAGATAGATAGATTTACTAGACGGTGAAGATTTTTTCACAGAACGGGTAACTGCATTTAAAGCCACAACTGCGACAAAATCTTTAACCTATAAGACAATGGAAGGTAAAAACAAAACAAGGTATGTGCAGATTCTCTTGCTTGCTCCAGCACTCTTGTTTAGCTGTCGGAGTGCTGGACGCCAGTAAGTCAATTGACTCCTCCCAAGAATCAAGAACAGGTCCAGCAGAGCCACAGTTAGTTATTAGATATATGTCACCAGACCTCGTCTCCTTCTTCCGCGTGTCCACTGCTGATCCCACAAACACAATCTACCTATATATACACCTACTGCCCCTACCCCCTACCCCTAAGCTCCAACCCCCACGTCACGATGGCAAAGGGCAGAGAAGGCTCAAGAGCATCATGAAGAAGCTCCACTACCCCTCCAAGCCCTCACCCCACAATTCGCAGGAAGAACAGCAAGGAGAAGACCTCCACCCTGTCTACGTCGGCAAGTCCAGACGGCGGTACCTCGTCGATCGCCGGCTGCTCGACCACCCCCTCCTCCGCAGCCTCGTCCACGACGACGAGGAGGGAATTGTGGTGGCCGTGTGCGAGTCGTCCTCTTCGAACACCTCCTATGGATGCTCGAGAACGCCGATGACCCCCTCGATGACCTCATCGATTTCTACACGTGCTGATGGGTGTTGCCAAAGAGATGAGATCGTGGGTTCCAGCGAAATGAAGATATTTGATCATTTGATATTACGAAAAGAGGTGCAGGGCTGTAATACTAGTAGCTCGCTTGTGACCTTAATATATACTTGTGCTTTTCAAGTTCGGAGATCTTTCATTTCATTGCTCTCTCTCTCTCTCTCTCTCTCTCTCTCTCTCTCTCTCTCTCTTTTAGTATAATTTCCTTCGATTGTTATTTCTTTTTCCGTTCAGTTGAAAATCGGTGGCATGGTTCCTCCCCTTATATTCTCGGCTTTTATAAATTATTTCAACAGTGGCACTGTTTGTTCAAGGCTCGGATATCGATCTTAGTCTGTGGTTTGCTTTGGATAGCATTGGATCCATGGAGAAAGAAACTTAACCGACTCAATTGTTTGTGGTTGTGGAGCGTTCGCATATAACATCTGATTATCCCGTATATTGATATTGGACCTGGCATTCAAACTGAATTTTGATCGTCGAACTCTACGACCATAAATTTAAGAGTCGATATAGATGATATATTCAGCACAGTTGAACGTTAGAATAGTATGGTCTGTACCTTGTGATGTCTGAAAATCCAATTATCATCAGTACATACCGTGTACTCTGTTTAAATCAGTGCAACACAAAACCTATATGGTGAGCATACGTGATCGAGTATCCTCTTCAACCTTGTTTAAATGCGGGATAAGGATCCATCAACAGTTCATCTTATTTTCTTACTCAATCATCATTAGGGGAACTAGAGATGTATATAATAAACCTTTACGCGTACTGCCAACTTAACCGCCCTCGTGCACTCATGCATAAACGGGAAAGGATGAAGGTATGGAGTTGATTTGGGATTAGAGACAGAGAGGAAGATTTGATTAGCTGTACAAAGTTGGTAGAAGACAGCAAGATGGGTTGGCAACAACCGTGTACTGAGCCCCATACCTCCCCAAACTTTAGCTTTGAGTCAAGTGATGGCTGAGGGCAAGTGGTATAAGATGGCACATAATACAGGAGCCTGCGTACAGTGTATTCTGGTTGAGTGTCTCTGCATGATCGAGGGCACAGACATAAGGCAACGGTGTACTCCATTCATGTCACGCGCGTATATGCGTGGTGCTCAGTTTCTTTTGTATAAATTCCATTTGCGAAATAGTAATCGTTATATTTTAAATATGTAACTCTTAACTGGAAGATGTTCTACACAGTACCTCGAGCACATTACTGTTCATACAGTTAGATTATAGCAAGAGATCTTTATCCACAAGAACAAATTACGGACCAGCCAAACAGAACAAAACTGGTTAGTGCCAGCTCTTCTCAGATTCATGCCGTTTGGGGACGAGTATCATATTGGAGACGATAATGGAGTGACTAAGTGAGGGGTTATTCCTTGCAGATCAATCATATTGTGCATGGGACAATTTGGTTATTGTATGAACCTCATAATCATCGAATTCACGGTTTTCTGCACTTGTTACATATCTTCAAAGATTGATACATGATCCTGCTCTGATGAAAATAAAGAAATAAGGAGGAATAAGTGGAGGTTATCCATCATTTATATTTGGTTGGTTTGGAATATAGGGAAGGAAAAAGTACCATAATCAAAATTATAATAGATGGTATAACAATAAGGTGTAAACCTTATTCCAAGAAGGGATTTTTATACCATGACTCCTATAAATTATGTAGATCACTCATTAGCCATCATATACTTCAGATTTATTCCACGATCCCTGCAAAAGTGATGTCTTAGATCACAACCCCCACTGTCAATTTTATCTTTACTTGAGTCAATAACTTGAGTTAATATTGAGTTAATCTACACATCGAAATTCGATAGTGGATTTTCCACCCCTCTCTCCTTCCATATCCTCCTCTCCCTCTTCTTCTCCAGGTGGGTGTCCACAAGGCATAAGGCGATGGTGTTCGCAGGAGATGTATGTGAAAAAGTCAAGCGAGAGGGGTGGGCGACGGAGTCGGTGGGAGCATTCACGAGGGGAGGTAGATGCGAAGAAGGTGGTGCCCCTCACTGCAGATGGTGGACGGACATGAGCAAATCGACGGGGTGGGGAGGTGGAAACAGAGTCAGCTCAGGGACGAGTAATGCAATGGTCGGGAGGGCGACGAAGAAGGTGGTTCGAGGGATGTTGGGGATGGAAGGGAGAGACACTGAGGAGAGGAGCGACGCTGGGAGGAGATGGGAGGCAGTGGTGCTGGGATAGGAGTGTGGAATTATCGAATGAAAAGTTGTTTATTCCAAACCCTAGAGCTCTCTTATATAGGAGAAAAGTTCTATGGATAAATAACATAAACAAGACCATGGCCTCAAATTTCAGCGAAATTCGGTCGAATTTATATCCAGTCGAAATCGAAATTCGACAGAAATGACTGAAATGATCGAAATATGGGGGTCCTAGTACAAAAAATGTCCGAAATGACGAATTTCGGTCGAAATTCCACCGAAATTCCATCGAATTTCTGTTTTGGTCGGTACCGAAATGGTGACCGAAACCGACATTTAAGACCTTGAACAAGACAACCGAAATAGATAATACAAATATCGCAACACTCCCCTCAAGCCGGAGGCATATATATCTATCATGCTCAGCTTGTCTAGCAAGAGCCTTTGTAAACATATCTGCAATCCGGTCTCCTGATGATACATGTGATGTTTAAAATGAGCCCCTTCTGGATCAGATCTCGAGTATAGTGACAATCCACTTCAATGTGCTTTGTCCTTTCATGAAAGGTTGGATTATTAGCTATAAACAAAGCTGCCTGATTATCACATTTAAGATGCATAGGTAGAGGTACTTCAATAGTTAAATCAGTCAGGACTGATTTAACCCACATCATCTCGGTACTGCCTTGTGTCATTGCACTATATTCTGATTCTGCACTAGATCGGGCAACCACGGTTTGTTTCTTGCACTTCCATGATACTAGTGGGCTGCCAACAAATACAATAAAGCTTGAAGTAGACTTTCTGTCATTAGGACACCCAGCATAATCTGCATCAGCACATCCTGTAACTGAAAGAGATGTATCTCTTCTAAATAGAAGACATGCACCAGGAGATGACTTCAGATATCTCAGGATCGTGAAAACTGCATCCATGTGATCCTGCTTGGGTTGCTCCATGAATTGACTAACTCTACTCATAGCAAACGATATATCAGGCCTGGTAATAGTAACATACAATAGCTTCCCCACCAGTTCTCTGTATCGTCTCTTGTCCACCTCATCAGACCCATCATCATAAAGCTTCACATTAGGATCCATAGGAGTAGTAGCTGGCCAACATCCTGTCATACCTGTCTCAGATAACAGATCAGTAACATACTTCCTCTGTGTCATAACCATACCTTACCGATTTCGTGCAAATTCCAATCCAAGGAAGTAACGGAGGTACCCAAGTCCTTGGTGAAAAACTGTTGTCCAAGGAAATCCTTAGCTGCTTGAATGCCATGTTCATCACTGCCAGTGATAGCAATGTCATGCACATACACCTAGATGGACCACACAACCTTGATGGCTTCTCTTTACAAAGAGAGTACGATCTGCAGTAGATCTGACAAATCCCTTCTATTCAATCAATTCTGAGAGCTTCTGAAACCAAGCCCTCGGACTCTGCTTGAGGCCATATATAGACTTATGAAGACGGCATATCATACTAGACTCCCCCTCAACAGCAAACCCAGGTGGCTTCTGCATGTAGACCTCCTCCTGCAAATCACCATACAAGAAAGCATTCTTGACATCCAACTGAAAAAGAGGCCAATCTCATACCACGTCAACAGTAATAAGAATCCGTAGGGTAGAGTGCGTGCCACTGGGGAAAACGTGTCCTGATAGTCCACCCCATATGTCTGAGTGAACCCACGAGCAACAACCTGGCCTTTTATCGGTCAACTGTACCATCAGCCTGATGCTTCACAGTAAAAACCCACTTGCTGCCAACCACAGACGCACCTGGTGGAGGATGGACGACACTCCACGTACCACGCGACCGTAACGTTGCCATTTCCTCCTCCGTCGCTAAGCGCCACTGACTGCTTTGTAGTGCCTCCTGATAAGATCGTGGTATCTCTATAGCTGACAATCCGACAACAAAGTGCTGGAAATCCTTGGACAAACGCTCCAAGAAAACATGAAAACTAAAGTCCATCCCATATTTAGGATTCATTGTCCTGGCACGTTTCTGCCGCTGAAGAGCAATAGGGACATCTAGATTGTCAACATGAGGAGTAGAGATATCGTCGCAGCCCTGTACCTCAGTCTGAACATGGAAATTACCCATGCCATTAGAAGAACTCTAATGCTCAGTACATACCTCGGGCATGCCGGATGATGGAAGAGGCGCAGGAGCAGGGGGTCGTCTCTGGTATACCTGAGGAAAGAAAGTAGGTGACATTGGTGGTGGTTGTGGTGTTGATGTTGGTGATGCTGGAGGTGATGGTGGTGGTGATGGAGGTGATGTAAGAAAACAGTAATGACGGAGGAGGAGGCATGTAGATCTCTTCTCCATTTTCTGAAGGAGTAAGTCTGTCACCAGTGGGAGAAAAATACATAATGGACTCAAAGAAGGTGACATCAGCACTGACATAGTATCGTCGTCGAACAGGGTCAAAACAACAATATCCCTTTTGGGTTTTGGGATACCCCACGAACACACATTTAACAGCTCTGGGAGAGAGCTTGTCAAGACCATGAGAGAATTGATGAACAAATGCGACCGACCCAAAGACTCATGGTGTAAGGAAGAAAAGATCCGTCTGGGGAAACACAATCAAGAACGGGATCTTTTCCCTAACACTGATGAAGGCATACGATTGACTAGATAGCATGCAGTTGAAACCGCATCTCCCCAATAGGAATGAGGAGCGCGGCTCTGAATCAAAAGAGTTCTGGTCACATCCAAAAGGTGGTGATGTTTTCTTTCAGCCCCTCCATTCTGTTGGGAGGTATATGCACAAGACGTCTGATGAACAATCCCATGGGACTTAAGGAATTGAGAGAGTTGTGTACTACAAAAATTCTAGAGCATTATTAGACCGTATGTACTTGACTCTAGCAGAGAAAATATTCTTTATTTCATTAATAAAGGACTGAATGACAGGACCAGCATCAGACTTATTCTTAAGAAGAAAAACCCACGACAATATGGAAAACTCATCTACTGCAATAAGATAAAATATGTGTCCCTGAAGGTCTGGGACACGACTAGGACCCCAAATATCAAAGTGAAGCAACTCAAATAGACCATGACTACTCGGACCCTGACGACTCTGGAAAGAAGACTGGTTATGTTTCCCAAGCCGGCAGGCCTCGCATTGAAAGGTGGAACGAGGAGAAATCTAAGGAAGAACATGAACCATCTTCTGCAGAGGAAGATGACCAAACCGGAGATGCCATGTGTAAGGAGAAATGGATCCAGCATGAAGAGAAGCAACACCAGCATAAGGAAATTGAACCAGTCTGTAGAGACCCCCTTGCTCACGGCCAGTTCCAATCACCCTGCCCGTGAGAATGTCCTGAAACACAAGAGAAGATGGATCAAATATGGCACGACAATGTAGATCTTTAGTGATTTTACTAATTGAAAGTAAATTCATTGAAAATTCAGGAGCATAAAAGACATTCTGAAGACGTATTGCAGGAGTCAATTGCACCTCCACCTGACCAGTAATGGGAGATTGTGTCCCATCGGCTATCACCACTGATCGTCCTGTCTGAGATGGACGAAAAACCTTCAACTGACTTTTGTCACCACATAGATGGTGAGATGCTCCTGAATCCATGATCCACTCTGATAAATCTGCCCAGTAGCAACTAGTAAGAGCATATGTTATATTTAACGTGGATGCTGAAGCTGATGCAGCTACCTCTGAAGATTCTGAAGAACCCGTTGATTCCTGACTAGGCATAATCTCTCTAAGTCGCACCACTAGATCATCAAATCTATGGTCAGATCCATGGGAAGAACTCCCTTCCTGCTGAGTCTGTTCAGCAGCACGAGCTGTAGTAGTAGGAAACCCATGCTTGGAATAGCATATTTCCTCAGTGTGACCTATTCTGCGACAGTAAGTACATGGCTACCTAGGGGGTCGACTACCCCTTCCCCTGCCACGACCACCTCGGCCTCGAAATTGTGAAGGTCCTTCCCTACCACGGGATGCTGCCATGGCTGAGGATGTCTGAGATCCACCAGGAGATATGGAGAGTCTACTCAACCTACAATATGCCTCCTCCATAGGAGGTATGGTAGCCTCTGTAAGAATCTGTGCTCTGTCTGCGTCATACTCATGATCAAGTGCTGCTAGAAATACTCCTGTCATCACTGAGTCCCTATATGCTTTGAGTTGTTCTGGTGTAGTTGTCAAGGGAATATAACTATGTAACTTCTCAAACATACCCCTTAGAGAGGTATAAAGGGTATGAAGAGGATGACCATTCTGCTTCAAAGTGAAGATCTCGTACTAAAACTGCAGAATCTTCGACTCGTTCTTTGTAGGAGAATATGTAGCAGCAAGGATATCCCACATAGCCTTCACCGTGGGCTGAATCAGAATGTCATTGGCTATCTCCATGGATACCGTGCCAAATAACCACACAAGTGCATAGGCATCGTCTGCCTCCCATGAGGCATTAACCCCAGTCTTATCAACAGGTTCCTCTTGTGTGAGGATATGCTTCTTGCCATTGCACTGCATCAAACTCATGAACTGCATGGCCCACAGTTCATAGTTCGTTCCATCCATCTTCACCATGGGTGCTGGACCTTTAAAGGCACCCAGGGATGGAACATCTGCCTTGTTGTCCGACATGACAACACCAATTTTCTATAGATTGGGGTTGCTTTGACAAGAATGTCTACGCGGACATATGTGTAGGCGATTGTGGGTTGATGAATCCACGATTCATCATCTTAATATCTTGATCTTAGCAAAATCCCGGAGTAAAATCCCAAATAAATGTCCATAAAATCAATAAATTAACAAAATAACTCTTGTAAATAAAACACACTAATTATTGTATATTAAATTATACAAAATAAATTACACATAAAAAGCCGCAAAATCAAAGGAGTTTATACATGTAAATAGCCCAAAACTTTATGTATTTTTAATAATTTCATATCAACTCCTTTTTGGCTAATTCTTTCTCCAACATGTTCATATCAATGTATATAAAAATACAAAAATACAAAACAAATTTTACCTCAAATAAATACTCTTAGATCCCAATGGGAAAAAAGCCGTAAAGACCAACTTCCAAGCTAAATTCCCGCTCCGTATGAACTCCAAATTCACAAACTCACTTTTAAGTTCAAGTTAGAAAATTATCTATCCAACGGAAGTGGTTTCATTAAAATCGGAGCTCATTTGCAAAAGTTGGATTTTGGGACCTAGATGTACATTATATACCTTGTATATATTCATTCTTTCTTTAATTTTTATTGTATCTTTCATAATTACTAAAAATACAAAAAATATCATGATTGTTTTGTATTTTAATTATATTATTTTATAGTATTTTTCTGTTGTAAATATCTCTTACTAAAAAGACAAAAAAATACAAATTAGAAAAGTAAACAAAAATTGTACATGGTGTTTTGTCTTCTTTTGTAAATTCTACACTATTTGTCTTCTCTCTTTATTTTATTGTATTTAAAGTAGCCAACTCTATTTATCTATTTATTTATTATTTAAATTCCATTCTCTACAATAACCACCAATTCAACTCCATTATTCCACCATTTTTCCCAACTTCCCATTCAACTCCATTAATAATACAACTTCCCATTCAACTCCACCACTTTAATAACCTCTCATTCCATCATCTTTATATGCATGTCATTCTCCTCATTTTTGCCTTTGATCCATTTTTATGTGAGGAGAGCCAAGTTCCCAGAGTTGAATCGGTGACAACGACGCAACCGCGGTCGAGCGACGACGGCCCTCTCTCCGGTGTGATCCGTTGGTTTTTTGGCCAACATCGCAGCCGCATCCGCGCGCTGCTCGAGCTCATTGCACGCCGACGATTTGAGCAAAGACCGTGCTCACAAGAGCACACCATAGGCCACCGCGTTCATCTTAGTTCCAGCAAAAAAAAAAAAACAAAAAAAACGCATAGGGGGAGGGGAAGCACGGGTACCGCCGCCGCCCCCTTCCTTTCTCCTCCTCCGCCGGCCGCGGTCTCCGCCTCCCACGCCGCCAGCGCGGACCGTCGCGCCTCTGAGGTGCCCCCCTCCCCACTGCCGCTCAGCCCTCCTCCGACCTCAGCCCCTCGCCGCCCTTTGCGGCGCCCGCAGCCCGCGCCCCTGCAGGTGTCCTCCTCGCTAGCGGCCTGCTCCGCCTTCGCCGCGCGCCGCCGCGGTGACGCCCGCCTCCTCCACGCTCCTCGCGGTGCCGCCGGTGCCGCCCCACTGCTTTTTTGGGTTCATCCCCCCATCGTTCCAAGGAAGAAGAAGAAGGTGACCCTTTTCCTTATTTTTTTAATGTAAAAATTGCGTTTTTGTTATTACAAGTTTAGAATATTGTATATCAGTCCCTGTACATAAGTTTGAGTTTCTCTTCAATTTCTGCTTTGCACAAAGACGCCTGTGTTCTCACTTTAATTTGGACTCATTTATGCATCCTTTTATTCAATGGAAAATGGTTTAATGATTGAGCAACTAATTCTCTACCTTTTGAATATTTATTTGTATTTTTGTGAGTTATTGTGAATTAATTAAAATTGTAAAACTGAAAGTCTACGTATTTTACCCAATCAGTGATCTTAAAATCATATCTAACTCATGGTTACTCCAAAAATTCCACAAAAATTAAATTTGATGCCTTGGCATGTGATGTAATTACTATCCAAATTTCATTCAAAATGGAGATGTCTTGTGCCTGAAATAAATTGTAGAGTGTTTGTAGTATTTGATTTTTAATTAAATCCACGTATATCCTTTTTGCGAAATTTCAAGTCTCCTGGACTGCATATGAAAATATCTTTCTGAGATAATTTGTACTCTGCTTAATTTGATAAGGTGGATTTATTAGAAATTATTTACTCACTGTCACTCTGACTTCACTAAAAAATCCATAAAAAATTCGTAACTTGTCAAAAAAATTCCAAAAAATACTATATCTTCCTTGCATCATGTTTATGTTTCAGTAATTTTTTCATAATATTTGCTTACTGTTTGTGCGAAAAATTGCGAAAATACCCATAAAAAGTGTGCATTTTTAGTTATTGCATTTTAACCCCTAAAATTCTAAAAAAATATGTTTTGCATTCATACCTGGATTAGGATTCTAGGAAAAATACGAATTGGCTAAATTGGACTTCTTTTCCATTAAAATTAATTTGGCCTTGTTTGTGTTTTTTAAGTGTCTTGATTCACTTGCATTTGTATTCTTGTTGCATAAAAAAATATAAAAAATACTGCACTGAAATCTAAAACTTAATTTTCGAATTAACCCCAAAGTTGTTCCTTTGCCTCCCTGAGTTCGATCCCAGACTTGCCCGGGATATAAATTAAGAAGAGACACTCTTCACGGAGATTCTTTTCTCGGTTCTGACCGAATCGCTAGGTACACGTATTACAACGAACACGAATTAAATATCGTATTTAGCGACTCGTCAGATGGCGCCGTTGCCGGGGAGGCAAACGGCTTAGGGATTAGTTTAACAATTTGGATTTAGATTTCACTTACTCGGGTAGTCTGACCCCCGAGCCACTTTGTAGTTAATCTATTTTCTGTCATTTTTTCTCTTCAATATTTTTGTATATATTTTGTTGTTTATCTCTCTAATATAAATCTCATTTTCCTTGCGAGGGCCCGGTGGACTTGGAGTGCATCGGAGGTCGACGGACGCGACGCGCGCCGACTGCTGAAGAGCTTGGAGGATTTATTTATCTTCGAGAGAATTTTTATAAATTGTTGTAATTATTTAGGTAGTTGCTCCTTTATAACGGCTCTTGTTTGAGAGCTCGCGTGTGTAAAAAGACTTGGACTTTATTTGTGGTGTGTCGAGACCTGTTTCACTCTCCGATGAGGGTGGGGCTCGACTTGAGTGGCGAAACTAAGGATTAGGCATACGGTAGCTTAGAATCAAATTTGTTTGTGCCCATCGTAAGTTAGGCCACACATATCTTAGAAGATTCACATATCTTATAAGATTCATAATGAGACGCACATAGACACGTACTACTTAGCTCAAATTCAATCAATTCTTCCCCGCTAATAGTATATTGTTTAGGTGCAGTTTTCTCGATCTGCATGCATTTAGTGTAACATTTATAAATTCTGTTCTGCATAACGCATGAAGAGTGTTGGGATTCACTGTAAGTATACCTTCTTCTGAGCATGCATCATAGTTTCTCGTTTGCATTCTGATTTTCGATTCCCCTCTTGTTTTACAACTTAAGGTCAAAAGGAAATTGGGACTGAACGGTAGATGTGCTTGTGTGTTCACATAAATTTCAAGTGATAACCTAACTCTAAAATTGGGACTGAATTGAGCAGGTCGATCTAATTAATTGGAATAAAAAGAACCCTTGTTCTCGGGTGCATAAAGCCCTCATTGTTTGTTTTACTTGCAAGTGAGAGAGAGAGAGACGACCCTAGGATAGAGCCAAGTCTGGATTTCTTACTTACTACTGGTTCTTTATTTTCAGGCGATTAGCTACTTTTCAGTGAGGAATACGGGTAGCCGTATTTATACGGTCCAGACTTCCTTAGCAGAGTGGGAGGTTTAGAGGGCGCTTTAGTCCTCAAGGAACGGGCTTCGGCTTGTACTTACTCCTATACTGGCTGAAAGTAGGCCAAACTAGTCGTAAGAACCGGGTCAGTCTGTAGGAAAATACGGGCACCTAACAGCTCGTTAATCTTTCCAAGATTGTATTCTCACCAACTAAAATTGACAAGATAATTCGGCCGAACTCTTACGGTCATCATGTGTTGAGTTGGTGAAATTGAGGGTTTGAATTGTGTTTGTATTGTGTGAGTTCACTCCGCATATTTACGTGCACCGTAGAACTAGCGCCTCATTGAAATATCGTGTTCTAATCGATTCTTTTGACATCGAAGATGACTGATTGGGGGGATAATTATTCGGACCTTGCGAATTTCCCGTTGAACCCTCCAAGAAGTATGTCTTCACAGGTCCATGCGCAACGTGGACCAACCTGGACTCATGACCCTCTTGAGCCCAGGATCACCCACTCTCGGGATGGTTACTCTCAAACCATTCCCTTTCTCTCTTCCCACCTCACCGAGGAAGACCTTCGCCTCGATGAGAATATCTTGTTTCATAAATCCTCTTCTAATCAAGAACATATTGCTGATTCAGGCCATATAGAAGACACAAGTAAAATGCCTCCAAAGAAGAAAGAAGAGGAAGAAGAGAACAATGAAGACCCAATGAAAATGATACTTGCCAGATTAGCTGCATCTGAGCAGCAACAAGCATTACTGAGAGCTCAGTTAGGACAGTTAAATGTTGGGGTCCAACTACCAATGGATGTGGCATACAACCCCGGACAATATCAAATTCATAACTACTTGAGTCCGGCTGAACCCACTGTTGACTTTGAGTTGAAGCCGCACTTTCTGAACCTGCTGCCACATTTTGATGGGAATGCTTCTGAGGAGCCATATGCATTCCTAAGGGACTTTGAGCTCATCTGTGCTAACCTCAAACATAATAATGTTAGCCAGGATTATATTAGGCTCAAAGCCCTTCCATTTTCCTTGGGTGGAAAAGCCGATTACTGGGTGAAGAATCTTGGAATCATCATCACCACTTATGCCCAGTTCAAGGACCTATTCCTAAAGAAGTTCTACCCGTTGAGTAGAACTAACATGATGAGGACGCGAATTACGAGTTTTTCCCAGTTACCCCATGAAGCCTTCTGTGATGCTTGGGAAAGATTCAAGAACATCCTGCAGAAGTGTCCTTGTCATGGATTAGATGACAATATCTTGGTCCAATCCTTCTTCACTGGTCTCAACCCTGAGATGCAGGGTTTAGTGAGCGCTGCCTGTGGAGGCAGCTATACATCTCGAGGAGCGGATACCGTCTGGAGGGTATTCGAGCAGATGGCTGAAACTAGCCGCTCACAGATGGTCAGCAGGGCCTATACACCATCCCCCAGTCCACTCTCATTTGGAGGGGGAAAATCAATTGTTGTTGATCTCTCTCAGGACGTGATCCCTAGCATGGGACTTCTTGCTGACAAGCTTACTGTAGTCGAGAGGATCGACAGGAGGATTGATGAGTTAGATCGGAGTGTCTCCAAACTTCCAAAACAGATGGAGGAGTTGACTGAGAAGGTATCTAAGATAAAGATACCTGCCGTGACTGCACCCTCTGCTCCCGTATACCGAGTTCACCATGTTCAGGAGCAGTTGGTGTCAGGGCAACCCCAGCCGTGGGAGCAAGACCAATCCTACACCCACTCTTTCCAGCAGCCACCTCCAGTAGCAGAGACAGTCCAGGAGGAGCCTCCACCAGTTTGGGAGGTGAATGGAGTATGGTATACTCAGGACCCTGCCACGCAGGGAAGTACGGGAGACCGACAGTTCTATCAGCGTCCCCCGACCTTTCATAACACCGCATTCACCTCCGCACCACCTCCTTCACAGCAGAGCCCTGGATTCCAGCCATCCCAGCAGCAGAGGCAGCAGTACCAGTAGCATGGCCGACAGGGCCATTACCAGGCGGGCCAGCAGGGTCCGCAACCCCAGCAGCAGCAACAGAGACAGTACTCTGGCCAGCAGGGCCAGTCTTCCCGTTTTTCTTCCCAGTCTTATCCACTTCCTTCTTCGTCTAGTCCCGTGGATATTCAGCAGCAGATACTCGACGAGCTACGTTCCTACAAGAACGAGATTCAAGACTTATGGGTGGATGTCAACCGCCTGTCCAGATGGCGAGACGAGCAGACTGCACCCTCTACCTCTATCCCAGCCCAAGTTCAGGCTAACCCCAATAGCCTGAACAGATCTAGTTCTCAGCAACACTTTGGTCAGGTATACTATTCAGCATCTCCTAGATCTGAACATGAGATTCTTTCGTGTGACGAGGCTAACCACATGTCACTCAGGAGCGGAAGGATCGTGACCGTACCTGACCGGGCGAGGGATACGAGGAGGGGCATCTCTGAAGCTCTACCTGAGGAGTCTTCAGAGGACGAGGAGGAGAGGCATCATATTTTGGAGCCCCATCAGCACCATTCGAGGATTTCCACTCAGGGAGCCGAGAGGAGGAGGAGAGCACGTATGCAGCATCGTCAGCATGGATATTCTTCTGAGTCTACGGAGGACCTTGCATCTCCGGTTGTGGCGGATACCACTCCAGCTTCTTTTCCACAACCTGTAGTAGATATTTTAGATTTTGAGTCCATGTTGCATCAAAAAGATTCTTGTATGAAGAACTCTGTTTCCGTTAATGCAAAGAATGATCTTTCAGTTCATGATACAGATTCTTCATCCTCTGTTTCCCTAGCTTCAATCCCTTTCCCCCGTGCTCTTACAGTAGGAAAGCGCATCAAAAAGATTCAGAAAGATGACCCCGATATGGCACGGTTTTGTAAAGAAAATATCACAGTTAAAGTGTCATTTGATGAATATGTGGCTAACCATCCTGCCTTCCAAAAATACCTTAAGGTGAGATGCACACCTAGAAGGGTTAGCAGGAAGAAAGATAACCGAAATATAAAGACACATGTCTTATCAGTAGCCACAACCTATTGTCTCAAGAATCAGACTCTGCCAAAGAAAAAGAGAGACATGGGTGCTCATTATGTGGAGAGTCGTATTGACGACATTGCATTTGCACGCACACTCTTAGATAACGGTTCTTCAATCAACTTACTTCCCTTAGCATTATATCAGAAATTGGAGTTGGGACCACTTCGCAAATCTAGAGCCTTACTCCAATTCGTTGATCGATCAGTGAAGAGACCTAAGGGAGAAGTGAAGAACGTAGTTATCTCGATTGAGGGGCAGAACTATCAGGTTGACTTCACAGTCTTGGACATGGAGACCCCCAATCATTGGAGAGAATCTCAGATCATTCTCGAACGGCCCTTCCTTAGGACCGCAGGCGCAACTTTCGAAAATGGTACGGGAATGATGAAGTTTCGTTCTCCAGGCGGAGAGGTGAACCTTGAGATGAAGCAAACCAAGTGTCAGCGGCCCGATTCAGAGAGTAGCACAGAGTACTCATCTTCAGAGGCAGATTGCAGTTTGATTAGCACAGTTGGGATTTGGGGACAGATTCCTTCAGCACAGGGCGAGACCCTTTCATCTGGAGAGGATATGGTGCATGATGCAGTTTGCCAGGTGTTATCTGATCTTGCTAGAGATGCATCAACCTATTCTCATGATGACTTAGAGATCCATTCGGATCTGTCAGTTCCATCCTCTTCGGAACAATCATGGGACATAGATGACGAGTCGGACGTGGCTTTTGCCGATTGTTTGGATACTTTTGACAACCCGACTCCCGATACTTCTGATTTGGTGGCGAGTACTACTCAGCTTAGCCCACCTTCATGCAGCACGGAACCAGATTCAGATTCAGTTCAGCCAGATCTGCTTGATGATACCACATTGCCAGAACTGAAATCACTACCTCCTACACTTAAGTATGCCTTTCTTGCGGGACCCAAAGAGAGATATCATGTCATCATTAGCTCAGACTTGACTTTAGAACATGAGTCTAGGTTGTTAGAAGTCTTAGAGAGGAACCGCAAAGCGATAGGCTGGACAGTGTCGGATCTCGTGGGCATCAACCCCGCTCTCTGCTCGCATCACATTTTTACTGAGGATAATGTGAGACCTACCCGTGAGTTCCAAAGGAGACTTAACCCCAATCTACGGGAAGTAGTGAAGAAAGAAATTGAGAAATGGTGCAAAGCAGGATTTATATACCCTATTTCTGACTCCAAGCGGGTGACCCCGCTTCATGTTGTCCCGAAGAAGTCGGGAATTCAGATGGTCACCAACGAGGAGGGGGTAGAGATCGCGACACGAGTACCTACGTCGTGGCGTGTCTGTGTTGACTACAGGCGCCTGAATGTTGCGACCAAGAAAGATCACTTTCCCTTGCCTTTTATTGATCACATCTTGGAGAGACTAGCAGGGAAAGAGTTCTTCTGTTTTCTTGATAGGTACTCAGGCTACAACCAGGTGGCCATTGCCCCTGAGGACCAGGAAAAGACCACATTTACTTGTCCATTCGGCACTTATGCTTTTAGGCGCATGCCATTCGGGCTCTGCAATGCCCCGGGCACATTTCAGCGGTGCATGATAACCATATTTGCCGAGATGGTGGGAGATTTCCTGGAAGTATTCATGGATGACTTCTCGGTTCATGGTGATTCTTTTGATACATGTTTAGCGCACTTGGACCGAGTCCTCACGCGGTGTAGAGAGGTGAATCTGGTACTCTTCTGGGAGAAGAGTCACTTTATGGTGATGGAGGGTATCGTGTTGGGGCATGTCATCTCCAAAAGGGGAATGGAGGTTGATCCTGCCAAGGTGGAGGTGATCAAGAAACTCGATCCACCTACCAACGTGAAGTCAGTGCGGTCATTCTTAGGGCATGTTGGATTCTATAGGAGATTCATTCAGGATTTTTCAAAGATCGCCCACCCACTGACTGAGCTCTTAGGAAAAGACACAGAGTTCATTGTAGATCACAGGTGTCTGGAGGCCTTTGAGCTCTTGAAGAGGAAGATTTGTGCCTCGCCTATCCTACAAGCTCCTGACTGGTTTCTCCCCTTTGAGATCATGACTGATGCTTCATATTTTGCTATAGGAGCTGTGTTGGGACAACGGCGAGAGGAGATTCCGTTTGCGATTCATTATGCGAGCAAAGTTTTAGATCCTACACAGAAAAATTATACAGTGACTGAAAAGGAAATGCTCGCAGTAGTATGGGCCCTCGAGAAGTTCAGATCATATATTTTGAGCTCTAAGGTGACAATTTATACAGATCGCACAGCCATTCGATATTTAATGGAAAAGAAGGACGCGAAGGCGCGTCTTCTTAGGTGGATTTTACTCATCCAGGAATTTGATTTGGAGATAAAAGATAAACCTGGAGTGAAGAATGTTGTGGCTGATCACCTTTCTCGGATTGAACTTAAGGATTCTCCTGATTATGAGCGGATTAGAGAGACCTTCCCAGATGAGTCAATTTGTGTTATTGACTCACTCCCGTGGTATGCCAACATGGTGAACTATCTTGTCTCCAAGCAGGTTCCCCATGGTTGGACTAGGAGCAGCATTGATCGACTGAAGTCGGATTCGAGGAGATACCACTGGGACGATCCTTTCCTTTTCTTCGAAGGACCGGATTGTGTTTGGAGAAGTTGTATTCCTCAGGAGGAATACCAGAGTGTCCTCACATATTGTCATTCACTTGAGGCTGGAGGACACCATTCGGGAAAGAGAACCGCTTATAAAGTACTTCAATGTGGATTGTATTGGCCGACCTTGTTTAGAGATGCCATTGATTTTGTACGGTCGTGCCCGATCTGTCAAAGGATAGGAGGGACAGTTGGACAGAGAGATGAGATGCCTATGCAACCGATGATTATTTGTGATGTTTTTGATGCATGGGGCATAGATTTTATGGGTCCCTTTCCCAACAGCCAAGGACATGAGTACATATTGTTGGCGGTTGACTATTTATCCAGGTGGGTGGAGGCTATCCCAACCCGAACCGCAGACAGTAAGACTGTCTGTAAGTTTGTGAGAGATCATATTATTGCTAGGTTCGGGGTGCCAAAAGTTTTGATATCTGATGGGGGTAGCCATTTTGTGAACCGAGATATGAGATCTATAGTTAAGGACTATGGATTTGAGCATAGAGTTACTAGTCCTTACCACCCACAGTCCAACGGCATGGCAGAGGTTTCGAACAGAGAGGTGAAGAGTATTTTGCAGAAATAGGTTCGTCCCGATAGGAAGAACTGGTCTCAGCTTTTGGACCAAGTTCTGTGGGCCTATAGGACAGCCTACAAGACACCATTAGGTACTTCACCATTTAGAATGATATATGGCAAGCCATGCCATTTGCCCGCAGAATTGATTCATAAATCCGAATGGGCAATTAAGAAGATTAACTGGAGTTGTCACCTAGGGAAACTTTGTCGAGACTTGAACTTGAACGAGCTCGTGGAAATCCGAAACAGGGCATTTGACAACAGTTTGATTTATAATGACAATGTAAAGAGATGGCATGATCACCACATTAGGTGCAAAGACTTTGTCCCTAGACAAAAGGTATGGTTGTTCAATGCCAGGTTGAAGATGTTCCATGGGAAGCTCAAATCTAAATGGACGGGTCCCTTTGTTGTTAAGAAAGTGCATGAGAATGGAAGTGTAGAGATAGCTGATCTCACAGATGGTGCACAGTCTCATGTGGTAAATGGACAACTGTTGAAGCATTTTGTTGATTCAAAAGAGCAGTTAGTCCAAGTCGAAGTCATCAACTTCATGCAGAGCGAGCACAGAGCAGATACATCACATTACTCATCATGAAGATGCAGCATCAAGATTCAACATCTTAGAAGATTCATTCCTCTTGTACATTCGCCGTTCTTTGTATATTCTCCAGATCACATCGGTTCTTGCACTTACTCTTGTCCTATACTTAAGCTTACCAAGAGCCTAAGTATAGGGGGAGCCGATGCCCGCCGTGTGTACATACTCATCCATTTCTCCTCTTGACCTCGTCCGCCCCATTTTTGCTCTTCTTCTACACTTAGGCTGTCCAGAGCCTAAGTATAGGGGGGGCGGATCGACTTCTATACTATTTATTATTTTAGCCATCCTACGCTTAGCACGAGCTATATCTTTTTCTCGCTTCTTGTGCCATGAGGACATAGCACATGCTAAGTATAGGGGGCGTGTATATATTACATATATACTTTACCCATAGCTCATACTTTCACGTATTTTTTTATATATTATACAATAATTATGGGGTGGGTAAAAAAAACTTTTTCCTTATTTGCTAAAAAAACTTTTCAAAAAAATCCTCTTTAAAAAAAACAAACTTTTTCAAAAAAAAAGTCTTTTCTTATTTACCTATCTTTTTCAAAAAAAAAGAAGAAAAAAGGAAAAAAAAACTCGTGAAAAAAAAGCAAAACTTGTCTAACAAAAAAAATCTTTGCCTTTGTTTGAAAAAAAACCTTTTTGAAAAAAAAAACTTTTTCTAAAACTTAAAAAAAATCAATCCATCATAAAAAAACAAACAAAAAACAAAACAAAACAAAACAAAAAAAACAAAAAAACTAACTAATAAGTTGGTTTAACCCCTGACACATTCACTTTCACACAAGACTAGTGATGTTCAAGAACACTTGGTTTATGGGCTCTTGAGATTTTGAGTTAACCAGCCTTAGTCGTTAGGGTCTTTGACTTAATTATTCACATTTCCCTAGTTTGAAAGATTTGTGTGCTATATTGCATGCTTAGTCTCTACCTTAAGAATATGATCAACACCTCACATACACGACTGCAGTTATGATGAGATGAGTTGAAATTTCACTTGAGGATTTGGGATGAGGAATTTGAGTTTGGACTTGATTTAATGATGCTCGAGGATGGGATAAAATCAATGAAGGCTTCATGAAACCTGAGTGTCAGCACATTTAGCCAGTATGAGAACATGGTTCTTGTACTATCTCTTGACATCTACCTTTGTGCCAGGGTGTGATAAAATAAAAAAAATATTGATCAGTGTGCGCCAACTCTTGGTAAAAGCAGTGGAGCTAGCCAAAAATACTACAAAACAATGAAATGTCAAAGAAAAGCTCTCATTCCACAAAGTCAATTATCAAAAGAGCTTCCACCAAAGGCGAGCGCTCCCAACCATTTCAAAGTGTCCACTTGGACTACCGCTATTAGGACCAGGAGTCGGGCTTGCACCAAAAAAGGGCTCTGCATCGTAAATGCTACAAGTCTGGGTGTAGAAGGTATAATAGATACTCAAAAAAGGCACACCCCGGTGTATTCCCAGGAAAACAAGTGCAGACGACTCCAACTTCTCTTGACGGACGCACTAATCAACACCAAAAATATGCGTTGAGTAATAAGGCACTCGAGAGGATCCTTGTTCCAATGAGAGGGAGAGAAGAAATGACACAACTCTTGTAACTGCGGTCAACACTTAAAGTCATATCCCTTATATATATGTATACAAAGAGAGTCTGATGATTAGGGAAATTGGGTACCTTTTGACTAGAGCTTGGTTCAGCTTAGAATTTTAGGATCTCTAAAATCGAGAGTTCTTGAACGGATCAAGTTTTGTATTCACATGCACAGTCAGGGGTTAACCCAACTTATTCATTCTTTATTTGCTCGAGGACTAGCAAAGTTTAAGTATAGGGGGGTGATGAATCCACGATTCATCATCTTAATATCTTGATCTTAGCAAAATCCCCGAGTAAAATCCCAAATAAATGTCCATAAAATCAATAAATTAATAAAATAACTCTTGTAAATAAAACACACTAATTATTGTATATTAAATTGTACAAAATAAATTACACATAAAAAGCCGCAAAATCAAAGGAGTTTTATACATGTAAATAGCCCAAACTTTATATATTTTCAATAATTTCATATCAACTCCTTTTTGGCTAATTCTTTCTCCAACATGTTCATATCAATGTATATAAAAATACAAAAATACAAAACAAATTTTACCTCAAATAAATACTCCTAGATCCCAATGGGAAAAAAGCCGCAAAGACCAACTTCCAAGCTAAATTCCCGCTCCGTATGAACTCCAAATTCACTAAACTCACTTTTAAAGTTCAAGTTAGAAAATTATCTATCCAACGGAAGTGGTTTCATTAAAATCGGAGCTCATTTGCAAAAGTTGGATTTTGGGACCTAGATGTACATTGTATACCTTGTATATATTCATTCTTTCTTTAATTTTTATTGTATCTTTCATAATTATTAAAAATACAAAAAATATCATGATTGTTTTGTATTTTAATTATATTATTTTATAGTATTTTTCTGTTGTAAATATCTCTTACTAAAAAGATAAAAAAATACAAATTAGAAAAGTAAACAAAAATTGTACATGGTGTTTTGTCTTCTTTTGTAAATTCTACACTATTTGTCTTCTCTCTTTACTTTATTGTATTTAAAGTAGCCAACTCTATTTATCTATTTATTTATTATTTAAATTCCATTCTCTACAATAACCACCAATTCAACTCCATTATTCCACCATTTTTTCCCAACTTCCCATTCAACTCCATTAATAATACAACTTCCCATTCAACTCCGCCACTTTAATAACCTCTCATTCCATCATCTTTATATACATGTCATTCTCCTCATTTTTGCCTTTGATCCATCTTTATGTAAGGAGAGCCAAGTTCCCAGAGTTGAATCGGTGACAGCGACGCAACCGCGGTCGAGCGACGACGGCCCTCTCTCCGGTGTGATCCTTTGGTTTTTTGGCCAACATCGCAGCCGCATCCGCGCGCTGCTCGAGCTCATTGCACGCCGACGATTTGAGCAAAGACCGTGCTCACGAGAGCACACCATAGGCGACCGCGTTCATCTTAGTTCCAGCAAAAAAATAAAAAAATAAAAAAAAACAAAAAAAACGCACAGGGGGAGGGGAAGCACGGGTACCGCCGCCGCCCCCCCTTCCTTTCTCCTCCTCCGCCGGCCGCGGTCTCCGCCTCCCACGCCGCCAGCGCGGACCGCCGCGCCTCCGAGGTGCCCCCCTCCCCGCTGCCGCTCAGCCCTCCTCCGACCTCAGCCCCTCGCCGCCCTTTGCGGCGCCCGCAGCCCGCGCCCCTGCAGATGTCCTCCTCGCTAGCGGCCTGCTCCGCCTTCGCCGCGCGCCGCCGCGGCGACGCCCGCCTCCTCCACGCTCATCGCCACGCCTCCGCGCGCTTGCGCGGTCGTGCCGCCGGCGCCGCCCCACTGCATTTTTGTGTTCATCCCCCATCGTGCCAAGGAAGAAGAAGAAGGTGACCCTTTTCCTTATTTTATTTTAATGTAAAAATTGCGTTTTTGTTATTACAAGTTTAGAATATTGCATATCAGTCCCTGTACATAAGTTTGAGTTTCTCTTCGATTTCTGCTTTGCACAAAGACCCCTGTGTTCTCACTTTAATTTGGACTCATTTATGCATCCTTTTATTCAATGAAAAATGGTTTGATGATTGAGCAACTAATTCTCTACCTTTTGAATATTTATTTGTATTTTTGTGAGTTATTGTGAATTAATTAAAATTGTAAAACTGAAAGTCTACATATTTTACCCAATCAGTGATCTTAAAATCATATCTAACTCACGGTTACTCCAAAAATTCCACAAAAATTAATGCCTTGACATGTGATGTAATTACTGTCCAAATTTCATTCAAAATGGAGATGTCGTGTGCCTGAAATAAATTTCAGAGTGTTTGTAGTATTTGATTTTTAATTAAATCCACGTATATCCTTTTTGCGAAATTTCAAGTCTCCTGGACTGCATATGAAAATATCTTTCTGAGATAATTCGCACTCTGCTTAATTTGATAAGGTGGATTTATTAGAAATTATTTACTCGCTGTCACTCTGACTTCACTAAAAAATCCATAAAAAAATTCGTAACTTGTCAAAAAATTCCAAAAAAAATACGGTATCTTCCTTGCATCATGCTTATGTTCCAGTAATGTTTTCATTATATTTGCTTACTGTTTGTGTGAAAAATTGCGAAAATACCCATAAAAAGTGTGCATTTTTAGTTATTGCATTTTAACCCCTAAATGTCTAAAAAAATATGTTTTGCATTCATCACTGGATTAGGATTCTAGGAAAAATACGAATTGGCTAAATTGAACTTCTTTTCCATTAAAATTAATTTGGCCTTGTTTGTGTTTTCTAAGTTTCTTGATTCACTTGCATTTGTATTCTTGTTGCATAAAAAAATATAAAAAATACCGCACTGAAATCTAAAACTTAATTTTTGAATTAACCCCAAAGTTGTTCATTTGCCTCCCTGAGTTCGACCCCGGACTTGCCCGGGATATAAATTAAGCCGAGACACTCTTCACGGAGATTCTTTTCTCGGTTCTGACTGAATCGCTAGGTACACGTATTACAACGAACACGAATTAAATATCGTATTTAGCGACTCGTCATGGGTGTAGACTCATACCACAATCCCTTCCATATCTTGAAAGTGCCTTTGAAGAACTAGGTTGTAACCTTCAAGGGCGCGTGAAGCACAAGTTCTCGAAGATGCTCAGACGTTCACGCAAGGACAGGAGAAGGCAGGCTCTCACCAAACGTGAAGCAGTGCAACACGGGAGGCGCTGGGTGAACAACCTCATAGGATCACAGCCACAGGCACGGGAGGCACAGCCGCACAGGATCACATGAGCGCGAGAAGGCACAACCGCACAGCCACGCGAGAGCGCGTGGGGGTGCAGGCAAGCGAAGACACGTGAGGGAGCAGGAGCGCGAGAGGGAGGAACCGCGTAAGGGCACACGACGGCGGCGACGCTTGTGCTTAGGACCGTCGACGACGGCGGGGCTTTTGGTGGGGACACGGATTTAGGGCACATGCTCCGATCTAGGACAGTCGCTATGATACCATGTGGAATTATCGAATGAAAAGTTGTTTATTCCAAACCCTAGAGCTCTCTTATATAGGAGAAAAGCTCTATGGGTAAATAACATAAACAAGACAATCGAACTGGATAATACAAATATCGCAACAGGGAGGGGAGTCGGTAAGGGGAGGAGCGATGCTAGGAGGGGAAGATATGTATTGCAATGATGTGATGGGAGGGGCGATGGGAGTGGGCAAGATGGGTGGCAGCAATATTAGAGATTGTAGAGGGTGTTGAGGAAGGGAAGGTAAGGAGCAACGATGGGAGGCGGATGATCATGAGATGGGTGGCGGCGACTACAGGCAAGGTGGAGTTGGGAGGGGTAGTGTGGCACCGAGGGGAGGTGACGGCAACGGCAACGTGAGGTGGTGGCACAGGTGCTAGGAGTGAAGATGGGAGGGAAGGAGCAGCATTGGGAGGGGTGGCAAATGGGGGTAGCAGAGGGGATGCTGGATAGAGAAGGTGGCAACGGTTTCTGGGGAATCGAAGAGAAGTGGTAGTGGTGTAGGAGGGTTGGAGGAAGAATAAGTATATAATCTGTAAATTTGATATACAAGAAGTCAAAAATGTCTTATTTTTGACAAATTCCTTTCACCTCTGGCAGACAAATAGATAGGTGTTAACCGCATAGGTTGTGCAAGAGTCAGAAGCAGAAACGAACTTAGATACATGTGTTCATACGCACAAATAATTAATTCCAAACATCGACCTTTTGTGCAACAAAATGACGATCTGCCTCTCCACCCTCTATCATTTGTTGACCATGTGATAAAAACGTACTTGTGCGTAAAACTTTTGTTGATATCTGAAATAAAGAAACAGATGCATACCATCAGACAATTGTATTTATCAGGCTGATTGTCCTGCTCCATGGAGAAGCGGCCTCATAGCCATGTTTTCTCATTGATTCTTCTCACCGAAATCAGTACCACAAGGCCATGCTACTTTCCCCAACCAGCAGTTTATAAAAAAATTATATCTCCTCCCATTTTACCACATTAGTGTGATTTGCAGTTTAATTCGAGGGATCTTCCCCAAGATAGCTTGAGCCTTAGAGCCTTTCCCAACCAAGGGAAAATAGGTTTTGATAACGTGCAGGGTTAGATTAGAACTTGGCATCAAATTAAGCTTAAAAAGGATATGATGTACTAAGATGCATAAACTTTAGCGTGCTTGTGGTTAATACGCCACATCCTTCAATGACGATAGAGGATTGGCTAAATCCAGAACACGACAACCAACCTCTTAATACAGATATATCTAAAGCATGCATCAGCAGTCTCTTTACATTAGTTGCTCAGGCAACATGTTAGACGCTAAAACAGTCATTGATATTCAAAATCAGAGATGTTCTATTTGATATACTCAGACATGCAGGTGTTGCTTCAAAAAAAGAAGCACCGGTGAATTTCTTAACTGATCCACAAGAGGGGAGATCGACACTTAGACCGGCAGATATTTTGATATTTGGTTGGGTTGGAGGAAAGCATGCATGTGTTGATTTGACTGGAGTGTCTCCTTTGATGGGGCCGATAAAGAGTGATTTTGTTGCGAGATGCGCTGCACAAAAAGCTGCCTTAGCTAAAGTGGCTAAGCATGAGAAGGCCTGCATTGACAATCAACACGTATTCATCCTCTTTGGTTTTGATACATTTGGGTTTTTGGCAAGTGAAGCAGTGGAGCTCCTTAAGAGGATTCAAAAAATCATGCATAGCAAAGTTATGGTTCCTAAGTCTATGGATGTTGTATTTCGAAGAATTGGATTTGCCATTCAAAAGAGATTGGCGGCGCAGCTTGTTGCCCGTCTCCCATCAATTCCTATGTAACTTCATTGAATAATATAATATTTTGTTCTTAAAAAAAATCAGTTACAGATTTATCGCAGCGAGCAAGCTGCTCCAGCAATAGACTCCGGCATTGTAATGAATGATGATGAATAATATGACATCACGATGACAATACAAGTATGCAGCATTCATCGGTTTCGGAAATGGATGGATACAGTAAGTAGCATTCATCAGTTTCGAAAAAGGATGGATACATGTAAATTATAACCATCTTTATCATTTTACAATATGCTCTCATAACAAGAATCAAAACATCACCAAATGAACTCTTAAACAGCATATCATCCAAAATCATGGGATTTGTACACCCAATCAGATTTTCCTTATACAACCACCAACTCGAGGAGCCAATTAACCACAATAGAATGATGAATCCTCAAAATTCGTTAACAATGGACGGTGGATGGTACAAACAGGACAGTACAAAAACTTTGGCATCTACAAATATGTGACGGATTCCACAAATATATGTACTCTGATCAAAAAGAAAGAATTTACCCGTATTTGTACTTCTAATCACCTAAGCTTCGAGTCGCTTCCTTTGTTTCGAAATGTGGAAAGAGAGAAAAATGAACGTGGAGCTGCCGAACACATTAATAAATAAAAAGAAAAAATTAGTAAACTCAGGAAATATGGACATCAAATCTAAACTACAAGTAAATGCTCCAGGTTTTTGCACTAATACCAATGTAGTGCCTGAAGTTTCAAAAGTACCGTTTTGGTAACCTTTTCATTTTGGTAACATTGTAACACCCTACTGTTATTTCCCCCCTTCCCTGTGGAAAAATGGGCTTTTAGGACAAAAATACCACTGGATTTTATTTTCATCCAATTCCCCATTAGGGGTGGTACCTTAGTCCTTCCCTTCCTAGACAAGCTTTGCCAAACATTCTAGCCCAATCTTTCCCCAGGGTACAATGTTGCCTAGATTATGAGGTTGGTTTGTCACCGCCACAGTGCATACTATGCCAGCATCAAAAGCTAATATTAAGAAATTTTGATGCATCTGTCCACACTATCATCTTGGTTCCTAGATATCTGTACGAGAATAACACCTTTAAGATGTGTCATGAGATTTACTTTCATAGTTTTTTCTTATTTCGAATGAGACGTAAAATCGTCTCGGATAACTTGATCTGTGATTTCTCTCCATGATCAGATAAAAATATTTCCCTCTCATCCTGCCACCTTTGCACAGATAGAGAGGAAAAATCTTTAGTCCGTTACAATGTGGAAGTGGACGTCAGGAAATGAACTCTTGGTTCCAGAATTACAAATCTTCAACTTATTTATGCAGTTAAGTATTGCATTAGTACATTATGAATTATGAGTTTATGGGACTGATATCTAATATTTCAAGTTATTTAAACATTCTACATGACTAAAATTAGAGTGCATGCCTAACATAGTATACAATCAGAATGTGTGGTGAATCTGATGATAATAATAATACAAAACTTGTATTTAGACCTATGTTAGCAAACATTTGGGTATTTCCTTTTTTTGTTGATTAAGACTTGGAAACTTAATTCTGAGGATATGTCGGTGATATTCCCCCAAAATTCCCTTTCGGGCTTAGCAAAATGACACTGATATCGACATTTACGGCCATGACATGGGCAACGGGCAGGGAAGGAAGAGTGGGACCATTAGGCAGGAATGAGTTGGGGGCTACAGGGGAGGGAAGAGCCCGTAGGTGGAGGTTGGGAATAGGTTGGAAGCAAAATTTAGAGGTATTTTCATCCTTTGATGCACTTTTTTTAACAGGGTTAGGTGGGAGTGGAACGACGGGAGAAAACGACGCTACCAATATCTAAGCAGAAGTATCAATATAGAATTTTCGAAACTTTAGTAACTATATTGATGCCGTTGTCAAAGTTCGAGGTACTTGTAATTTATTCTAAATCAACGAGCAAAAATCTTAGTAAGAAACTGATAGAGAATTGGAAGGAGAAATGGTAAAAAGAAAGTCAACTTAATTTTCTACCTTTCAAGGAACTTCCTGATAGATGCTCCTCCCTCAGTTTAAAGTTTGCAGGTGGTACTGGAATTGAGCTACTGAGAGAACGGCCTGCATTTACCAAGTGGAATCCAGCTCCGATCAGTAACATAGTGGAATCACACTACGATCGGTCACAAAGAGGGGAAATGGCACTTCAATTAAATTACTTAGTTATAAAAGGTAAAATTTCTAAATTTCAAAACATCTCTAGACAAATAATTGGAAGAAATGGCAGTAAGCTATGGGGAAACACCACACCTTCCTCATTGAAAATTCCACCATCATTAAACCCATCATATGCAGAATGATACTGGGAAAACCCCATTCGGGACTTTGGCATATCATCTGACATGTGATATCCAGAATCACGGCCATCTTCAAGGTCCTCGTCACCTTCGGAGTTTGTTGAAGCAGAGACCCAATCAGGCAACAGAGCATCCACTCCTTTGGTTTTCCTTCCGAACTTTAGTAGTCGTTTCAATCCTTTCGTGACATCCTTTTTTGGGTGATTCTGATTCATAGAGCTGTTAACAAACATTGGCTTCTGAGCGGCTCCCCATTTCTTCCTCATTCGAGAGGCATCAGGATCCATCAACTGGTTTAAAGAATTAAAACTCCAAGATGCAGGACTACCAACCGGAGAGTCCACGGAAACATCCACGTCGGATGCCTCTTGTGCATAAGAAAAAGAGCGGTGAACCCGAGAGTTCCATGACCCCGGGCTTTCCCCTGGTGACTCCAGCAGGGCTTCTCCAGAACTTTTCAATTCTGATGAAATAATGGCAAAAAGGGATGATGAATCACCTTGCAACTCAGAGGATTCACCATTTTCAGATTCTGGATCATCTGAATGCACTGACTTGGGACTGAAAGTTTTATAATTGTCCATCCTGGAAGCTACTTCAGCAGCTACTGTTTCGTAGTCTTCTTCGTATTTGATTGTGTTAGATAAATCTGTTTCAGCGCCATCAAAATCCTGTGATTCTTTGGTTATAATGTTCCGAGAAACCATTGGTGCTTTAGTTTTTGCAACAACAGCCCCAGCACCAGGAGCGATTCCTTTTCCTTTTCTTAGAAAAGTTTTCGACTCAACTTTTTGGAAGGTATTTTGCTCCGTCGGTTCCATAATCAGGTTATCGGAGTTTACAGACGAGAGGTCACTTAATTCTACAGGACTAGCAGACTCTTTCCTCATAGACCGAGATTTATGAGGTCTGTCTCCCCTGACGGTGGCTATACCCTGACTGATGCCCTTTCCATACATGCTGCTCCTTGATTGCGCCCGGTTCACAACTTTCTCGGTTCTAGAAAGAGGTTTAGCATTTTCTTTTCGCAAATCGGCAAAATTTGGAACTGACTGAGCTAGAGAATTTTCAGATTGAATCTTTCGTCTTCCAGAACCAATGCTTCTGATTTCCATTGCAGGGCTAGGAGAAATAGTTGAAGTTCTAGGAGTATAAGGCATGCTTCGACTTGAAGAACTTTTCTTGTCGAGAGTGCCCATTGAGTAAACATCAGTTGCAGTTCCACTAGTGAATTGTTCTTGATCGGCAAAGTCTTCTGCATCCTCCTCTTTCTGCAACAACTTTATCGGCTGCTATCAAAATGAAAATTCCTAACAAGATAAGTAGAGAAGACAACTTAAAATCTAAACAAAAAGATTATGTTTGTTATTGCTTCTGATGAATGCAGACATAATATTCAGCAACTGAGGCCATCGATCTTTATTGTCAAAAGGCAACTTCCTGGACTTCAATAAAGATAAAGGAACTAAAAAATGCTCAACAAATGGCAAAATTTATATTGGCATGTTAATTTCAATATGAACAACCGGGGAGAAATAGGCAGTAAGATCAGAATCAAACAATGTGAAATAGGATTGACGTACAACATGAGCAAGGTAGTTATGGCAACTAAAAACCCATTTGAGACAATCCAATTTTACTTCCTCGCAGAGTTCCTCGTAAACCCCACATACTTTCATATCCATAGATATAAAAGAAAATAACTTGAGTTCTAGGAGATAGGATATACCAACTAAAATACTAAGTTAAAATCTACGAATTTCATGATCTTAAGCGTCACTAGAAAGATGAGAAAGAAATTATTTTCTAATTTCTCAAACAAAGAATGACAATCTAGGGCACGGGGTAGATACACATGTCTGAACCAAGGCATTCGATTCAGCAACCATCTTTTTTTCGAAAGGAAAAAAGGTGCTAATCTATAAATATGGACACCCAAAAAATGTATATTCTCAATTTAAGCACTAAGTTACAAAGACCAAGACTTCCGTAGGAGTCTGGCATGTTCCACTACATTGTTGGCGTACAATCTATCCCCACAGAAAATGAACACATTCCTAGATAACCACATAAATTTTAAGAACAAATGTCTACTAATTTACATATCCTAAGAGTAAAATCATCCAAAAACACAGATATAATGTAAATCCTTCAAGATATGGCCCCTTGAAAGACTAGGATTTTCCCATTACCATTTCACGAAGGAGGAGAATAAGTTGCCTATATAAACCTAAGAGGTTAAAATGGATCCCCAGAGCCCCATCCACGACCCATCACACAAGAATGAGTAAAACACAACTCAAAACTCCCCCTCAAGTTGGCATAGTTTAATGATACAAAACATGCCTAACATGCCCACATTATCTCAAGGTTCGAGGTGGATAGTCTTTAACCATTACAGCAGGATTGATGTTCGACTAAAAAGATAGAAAATTATGCCGAGCTATTTCAATGAAAACTTCAATTTACCTGTCCTTTATGTTTCATTTCTGAAGATGCACTAATAGATCTCAGCTTCTCAGCACGCCGTTGCACAAGCATCATAGAATTATGCCTGTCAGCAGATCCAGAAAACTTGGCTTTCATTTCAGCCCTACTCTGTTCTAGCCTTTCGTGCATTGCCTTCATCTTAGCCTCCTTTGAAGCTCTCGCAGACCTCCATTCTTCTCTCAGTTTCACGTCTCGTTTCTTCATGTATTGTTCATAAAACTTGCCCCTTAAATCTTCTGGCAAACTGAGATCGCCAATTTTTGCACCAAAACAGTAGTCTTGATTGTTTACAATATCAAATAATTTGTTGGCGTCAAATTCCATCGCAGTGGGTACATCATCCTTCACACTTCTCTCAGAAAACTGGTTGGATAAAACATCTTCGGTCCTCTTGTCAATAAATTTGGGATAAACAGCAACAGGTTTTGCTCTCTTGGAAGGCAGGTCTCCAGGAACCTTGAGCATGTGTTCAGCAAAAAGCTTTTCAAGTTCATCAGCCTTTATCTGAAGGTCATTGTTGAGTTCTTGATTTCCTTTGGTAGACCGGGCAACCTGAGTGGGTTCCCTTGATGACGAGACTAAATCACAAGTATCAGTTGATGACTCTGTCTTTTGCCCTGAAACCTGCAAGCCAAGTGATTGTGCAGGGAGAGATGTTTCATCTCTGTTAGAATGATGTCTCCTGCTCTCAGAAGACAGTTTGCGCAGATTTCTCTCCAGGCGAGTTGTATTCTTTATTCTAGTATCTTTCCGCACTTTCACAGAAAGATCATGCGGGGATGGCTCGGGAGCACTTAACAAAGAATAGGTGCTTATTTCCTCTGATGTGGCTGTAGTCTGGGAAGCTAAATGTGTACCTTTTAACTGGGCAATTTCTGCCTTGGAAATCCTAAGTGGAACCTGCGATTTAAATGTACTTTTTCGGTTTGATTTGATTTCTTCTTTGCTGTGAGAGTCACGTGTTCCAGAAAGCGACTCCTGAGCATTAAATCCATGGACTTCTGAACTGGTGGGGGAAGAATTCATAGATGAATGTGCATCTTGATCCAAATCAGTATGCCTTTCTTTAGCTAAGTTTCGGCTAATACGTGCAGAATATGACCTTTCCTTTTCTTTCAATACAACCTGCTTCAGACCACTTGATTTTGCATCAGTTTTGGGTTCCACGAGCATTTCCTGAGTAGGAAATGTGTTAATGTTTTTCTGAGCAGAACATTGCTCTTCCAAACCACTGTCACTGAGTGCAGCTGAGGAAGAAGCTTGCTGGCTCTGGAGACCACTCAGCTTAGTGTTATCCATATTTAACTGCACAACTGGACCTCTAACCTGCAGAGATCCAGATGAAGACCTAAGATCAATCCCATCTTTCGATAAAACATCTTCAGCTTGATCATTGTCTTTAGAAAATGATCTTAGTTTGTGCCGCAAAATAGGCGGCTGCATTTCTTCCATGGAAACTGCAGGTCGAGATGTTGCAGTGTCTTTCTCTTCATTTTTTGTGCCAGCAGGGTTATTGGGAAAGCCATATGGAGCACCGGAAGAATTGGAAGGGGTCGTTGTGATGATCTCATTTTCTTTCTTACTGTTATTACTGTTGTTTCCACTGCCAAGGTCAATGCTCATGTCGCTCGCTCCACTCCATCGCCGCAGAACGGACTTCTCAACGGAAGAGGAGACATCCGAAGAGAGCCTCCGAAGCTCAGGTCTTCCAACATTCCTACTCCCAATACTCCCCCCGCCACTTCCAGCCAATGTTGGAGTGCTACTAGCCTGTTCCTTTTGCTTGCTTTCAAAAAGGTTGATCCGATCCTGCACACTGAGCCACCTGCTTCCACCAGCAGGTTGTGCTGAACTTGGTGGTGCACTAGCCTCAAGGTTTTTCACCTGCCCACTCTCTCCCAAACCTGTAGCCTCTTTGTCCCCTGAGTTTGATTCCATGGTAGAAGATATGGGCATCTTATGTTGCCGGGAACTGCTTTGGAGACTCTTCGGTTTGTTGTTATCACTATTGCAACTGCTGGTGAAGGTGTCATCAGGGCCATCTAAGGACATGTCGGACTCAGATGAAGAGTGGATGTCTCCATCACCCACAGCTTGATTCCCGCCCTTGCACAGCTGTTGCTGCTGCTGCTGCAGACTATGTTGGGTTGAGAGATCTGGGCGTCGCTGACATAGCAAGGAAAACTTGCCACATGCCTCACTGCGCAACCCGGAAACATAAAAAATGCTATTACCACTGTAACCAGAGGAAAAGGATACGTAAAAAAGAATATAATTGTGCTGGGCATGATTTATTTTGAAAGCATGGACAATTAGTGTAGATTCCAAATAATATTGTATGAAGAAAATGATACCAATACAGCATAAGCCAGATTTCGATAATCACTGGTTTCAATTCAGAAATGTGGACTGTAGATTCTCTCATCTATAGTTACTAGAAAATAGGTCTGAACTTTCATTTTGATACAAGTTACCCTATGGTCCTATACTAGAAATAGGAAGATCATTTATTAATTACACAAACAACCAAACACAAGAAATAAGTAACAATGAAACAGCCTTTACAGTAAAATCAAGGCCCTAAATGTCGGTTTGGTCACCATTTCGGTATAGACCAAAACAGAACTTTGGTGGAATTCGATGGGATTTCGACCGGAATTTCGGTCATTTCGGTTATATTTTTTGTACTAGGACCCTATACTAGAAATAGGAAGACCATTTATTAATTACACAAACAACCAAACACAAGAAATAAGTAACAATGAAACAGCCTTTACAGTAAAATCAAGGCCCTAAATATCGGTTTGGTCACCATTTCGGTATCGACCAAAACAGAATTTTGGTGGATTTCGATGGGATTTCGACCGGAATTTCGGTCATTTCGGTTATATTTTTTGTACTAGGGCCCCCATATTTCGGTCATTTCGGTCGAATTTCGATTTCGACTGGATATCGATATTCGACAGAAATTTCGACTGAATTTCACTGAAATTTGAGGCCATCACTAAAATACAAATGTTGTAATCCCCCTCAAGCTGGAATCTATAGATCCATTGCGCTCAGCTCAGATTGCATCTCTCGAAAGTTGCTATAAATAATGGCCTCGAGAAGATATGTGGTCTGGTCAGAAGAGAGGGCATGTGAGATAGTCACAAGTCCTTTCCGAATTATTTCTCAAGTATAGTGGTAATCAACCTCAATTTTTTTTGTCTCTCTAATGAAATGATGGATTGTTGGTGATATATAGTGCAACATGATTGTCATGTCTCATCTGCATCTGGAGAAGTACCTCTACAAGAAGATCATTTCTAACATATCTCACTCATAACCTCCATGATGCTCTATATCATAGCCCTTAATTCTGGCTCAACACTTGACCTTACACAATAGTTTACTCGTGCTTCTCCATGTAACAAAGTTACCACCATAAATACATAGTGTTGATCTATAAATACATAGTGTTGATATGCCTAAAATCATAATCATCTTACCCAAGTTGAAGAACCGTTGTATGTACTCCCTATTGCCATACCATAGTGAAAACCGATTGTTGTAGCCCGGTATAGGCAATATCAGCATCGGTATCTTGTCGATATGATATATCGACGCCATATCGCCAAAATCCGACTGATTTTGCGAAGAAAATAGCCTTGGAAGGGCAAATATTGGCCATATCGGTGATATATCGGTCACCTGTCGATATTGATATATCGTCGATAAATCGTCAATATATCGTGATATGCCTTACTATGTTGTAGCCTAAGGATGTAACCCAATTACGGAAGAACCTCATAAATCAGTGTCTGCAAGCTTGTGCGATTGATCATTTGTGTGCGTTCCGCTTCCGCGATTTGCAACACATAGAAATTGATAGTGGATGTCATATCCATGTTAGGATATATCATGTGAAGATTGATATGCTAAGAGTTGATGAAGGGAATTGTTGATGTGGTTGATTCTGTTAGCAATGTGAGCCCCGGGCGAACGACTTCTAAAATTAATGTTATTGTAATGAATAAATTATCAATGAAAGTTATTGATTATTTTTTCACTCCCTTTCTGAGATTAAATGAATGAATGCTCTATAGGGTCCCTATGTACAATAAGGGTTATGTACCACGGCCAACTTGATGATCACACAGCTGTTGATTCATTGGATGAATCATAGAGGTTGATGCTTGGATGAATATCTAAGGAGTTAGATAGAGGACTCATCAAGCATCATCAAATGATTATTAAGTGATGATCTCCGGCCTGAATAGGAGATGGCAATCCTATCTCAGATGGCTGATATCTGACTGACCTCTTGATGCAGGTCCTCTGCATGGGAATAGTGATTCGGAGGTGTGAGGTTAGTTGAGTCAATGGGTTGACTTAACGAGATCGAGATAACCAAAGACCTACGTTGAATATTGTCACAACATAGGCATGCATCCTCTGACCGGAGACAGATGTGTTGCTATGTGTCTGAGTGTGTACATTTGGCAGACCAATAGGTTGATGACCTAACCAAAGTCTATACACCGGCGAGCTAGTGTGCATGTAAGGACATACGAGTAATACGATCTCTCAAAGGGATCATACAGGTTCACTTGTGAACCGGGAGACATGAGCTCACTCATGAGGTATTGGGACTGAACAAATTCCATGCATGGTCGTCATGCTTTGGAAGCATGACATGAATTTGAAGGTAAGATATATGCTTTGTGAAAGCATATGATCATACCAAATCCCAATGACCAAGATTGAGAAACTTAATGATCTAACCCTGAAGATGACAGTGTAAAGTGATCTTTATCTTCATAATGATCATAGGTCTTCCAATATGCAGGATGTACAGGTATTGGGATAACCTGAGGGTGATGTGATCATATACGATTGTATAACCATGACGCTTCCATTCCGAGGGAGTGATGAAACAGGTTTGGAGTTTAGTGACTCCTCTCATTAGAGAAGTGACCTAATCTTAGTCCATGAACTGGACATTGATCTGAATGAAATTCAGATGCAATGAGAAGACTAGGTCTACGGTCTTGATTTGATCAAGCATCAGTGGGAGGTTCATGGGATCTGGATTAGAGATATGATCTCAACATCCAAGTCACTATACGTGGAACAATGCAATCGCCCTGTCCTTATCTCCAAGTATCTGCGGAGAAATCACATTATTCTTGAAGGGTTCGAGAATAATTCCATAAGATCTAAGCAATGAAGAAATGATGATTAAATGTGATTTAATCATATTGATGTGTGAAGAAATTATCCAATATAATTAAATGTGATTTAATTATTATGGATAAGAATAATGAGGATAGAAATATCCAATTATTCATAATATATTATAAATATGATTTATAATGTATTAGAGAGAGCTAATTATAATTTATATGTGTTGATTAATTATTATGTTTATTGGATACACATTGTGTAATTAATTGACAATGTAAATTATATGTTGTTTTGGGTTGTGAATATGATTCACAATTTTTCCATGGCAAGATTGCAATATTCTCAAATATAATTATGAATTATTTTTTAAGAATAAAACCCAACAAAATTTGTTGCAAATAAATAGGAGAGAAATTCAAGGAGATATGCAATCTCATGGAAATCCATGAGATTGCCTCCTTGACATCTCAAAGTGGTGGCACCCAATTCCAAATAGGAATGGGTGGCCGTCCACTTGGATATATATGGAAGATGTTGATCTCCATGTATATTCTCTCCTTATTTATTAGTTTGATTTAGGATTGATTTATATTTGATTTTGTCAAATATATTTTAATCTAAATTTGTTGTTTTCGACAACAACAATCTTGACCATTGAATTGACATAAATTAATCTCATCCATTGATTTTATATGTCACATGGATTGAGATCCATGGATCCCAAAACCCTATAAATAGAGAGGCATACCATGCTCTCTATTTACATGCAATTTTGGAGCTCTCTCTCTCTTTCTTCATACACGACAGCCCTCTCTCCCTCTAATTTTGGTGGTCGTCCACCATACCCTAGAGGAGAGATTTGTCGATGCTCTCGCCACCGCGTCGTCGCTTCGACGTTCTTCGGTTCTCCGTCTTCTTGGTGTGCTACACTCACGAATGAGACGTTCGATCTCGTGCGACGAGATCAGGAGCAACTACGCTTGTATCAACTTCTTGGATTGCGAGGACAACGCGATTCATCCCCGCGCTCGCAAGCGGTTTCACCGACGATCGGACTTAAGATAGGAGGTCTCTTCTCTTAGAGACTCGATCAACCATGCTTCAAGAAGTATTGCATTATACTTGTTATGGTTATAGATGAAACGATCTGAGAATCGTTCTCGAATCATGTGGTTTCATCGCATGAAATTTTTTTTAAATTCCGCTGCACCGAACAACTAGTACGACTAGTCCTTCTTCGTCGTATCCGATACGACGATCACGCTTCCGTGATGCGCTTGAGGATAATTCCATATCCTTCAGATTCCCCTCCTATCTTCTAAATGGTTGAGAGGTGACGGGTCGGATTGCTGAGATGCATACTTCATCTCATGCATTGTGATTGTCTAAGAGCTGATGCACTAGATTGATAATATGGTTGATCCTCCTTCGGCATCCTGATTGGCGAAGTTTTGATGGGGGAGACTGATGAGTACCTTTCCTAATTTTGTTGAAGTATAGAAGGGTCCTTAGGGCCACCATATATTCCACTCAAAAATCATTTATAATTAATAAGAGTTTGGTAAAAGATAGTAGACGTAGGCACATTGCCGAACCATTATAACTCCTTGTCTTGTGCAATTGTGCATACTTTTCTTCTATGATCATTGTTCAATTTGTGTGGTGCTTAATCGAATCTGTCTCCAATAACCGGTATCAAAGTCATGCTTCGAAGATCAATCACCACACAAAAAACAGAAGGCGGAAGAATCGAAGATCGAGATAAAGAAGTCCAGTGGTTGCATTCGCAGATACAGATCGAAGATTTTTTTGTACCAGAACGGTCTCTATCTTCCTATCACGGGGAAGACGCACGAAGTCATGAAGGATGAGGAGTGGAAGGTCCTATGTCGAAAGTCCTGAGGAACGATAAGGCTCAGCCTTGCTTCATTGGTGGTCTCGAATATCGCGAAGGAGACGACAATAGCGAATCTTTTCAAAGCTCTTGAAAAGATATACGAGAAGCCATCTGTATCAAATTAGGTGTATTTGATGAAGAAAATTTTTAAGCTAAAGATAAGAACTTTACGATGGCTTTACACCTAAATGATCTGAACAATATCATCAAATAATTGGAGTCTAAAATGGTCGTGTTTAATGATGAGGTAGAAGCCCTTCTACTTCTTTCGAGTTTACCTGATAGAATGAAAGCATTGGTTATAACAGTTAGTCGCTCCTCTAGTTTTGCGAAGTAGAAGTTTAAAGACATTATTGGCCTTCTTCTAGGAGAAGAGGCGTAACTAAAGGCATCTGAAGAGGACCGCTAATTACGTTTTGCCTTGAATACAAAAGGGATAGGCAAGAAGAGATACATTAACCAAAAGCATCCGAGGTTAAGTCACAGAAACGTATATCCATATCTAGAGAGCTGATGCTGGAACTATAATCAAAAGGGACATTACAAGACAAAGTGCAAGGCCCACTGAAGCAAAAATGAGAAAATGACAAAGGCAAAAATATTTTCATTTTTTTACTAGAAAAAAGGAGGAGCCCTCCCAAGACGGGAGTCACCACACCAACTCTTTCATTAATATCAAAAAGGTACATCAGTTGGAGATCCAGAAATTATACAAAGCATTACAATGCGCGAGCACATTCTCATAGTAAAAGCGCTAGCCCTTGAAAATGCAATCATTCATGCCAGCCCAAATAGCCCAAAGAACGACAAAAGGCTTTGAGACGTCGTCCGAAGACCCAAGACCAACCGACCGGATCTATATCCAGAAATTCTCCAAGCCGGATGTCTGAACCCAAGCCAACCCCAACGAACCCCAGACCTGCGCCAAAGACCTGCAACCGAAGAAGATATGCTCCATGTCTTCCATAAACCCCTCACATCTATCACAGTTCATGTCTACCACGCCAAAAAGCCTTCCCCTCCTCGCTTTGTCACACAGACGGTTTCTTCTCATGCACTACAGGAACACCTTTACCCGAGTAGGTATCTTGGAGCCCAAATAACCTTCATGTCCGCACAGAGGTCCTCGTCGCGCCCCACACCCCCACCACTCAGCTTCCGGTAGGCCTTCTTCACGGAGAATCTCCCATCCGCCCACACAAAATGGTCCGGCTCACCAAACAACTCCCCCGGAGAGGAAATCTCAGACTGCATCCGCAAGAAGTCATCTAGTTGTTGATCCGACAAATCCGAAAGACAAATAAGGGCCCACAACCTCGAGTCCACCACCTCCGCCAGTCGCGCCCCCATGTCAACCGCTAAGGCCATCAACCTTGGGAAACGATCTCCCAACGCCCCCTCCCCTGTCCATTCATCCAGCCAAAATCTGAAGAGCTGATCATTCCCCATCCTCGGCCGCAAGAAAGGCCTGATCTCTAGCAGCACAGCATGGATCCCCACCCACAGCGGTGACTCAAAGGACCTCCTCCCGGCCACCAACTCCCCAGTGACCCCGTAAACCTTCCTCAGAAGCCTGAAGACCAAAGAATCGGAGGAGCCCCAAATCTGCACCACCCACTTGGCAAGCAGAGCTTTGTTCATAATCTCCACATCCCGGACCCCAAGGCCCCCGTCAACAACCGGCCTAGCAATATCCTCCCAACTGACCAGATGCAGGCCCTTATTCATCTGCCTCCCATCCGACCAGAAGAAAGACATCATCAAAGCCTCCATCTCCATTCTAACCCCAGCAGACATCAAACGCGTCGAGTAGAAAAAAATCGGAATGGCAAAGAGAACATGCTTCAGCAGGGTAAGCTTCCCACCATTGAACAAAGTAGTTGCCTTCCAACCGACCAACCGCTCCTCCATTCTCCGAATGACACAGTCCCAGTCCGACTTCCTCATCATGCCCTCAATCAAAGGCAGTCCCAAATAGAAGAACGGCAATCGCCTCAGGGGGCACCCCATCCAACCAGCGAGCCTGTCACTTTCCTCGTCGTACATCCCCAACGGAACCACCACCGACTTCTTCCTATTAATCTACAGACCCGAGAAGCACCCAAACAGATCCACCAGAATAGCAGTATTGTGGTTCTGCTCCTCCGTCCCCCCCAGAAATATCAGCAAATCATCAGCATACTACAACACAGGTACTGAGATGCCCCCCAACCGGAAGCCCTCTCACCACTCCTCCCCCACCGCATGCTGGAACAAACCGCCAGGCAGTCTGTCACAAACATGAAAAGCAGAGGAGACAACGGGCAGCTCTGACGAACTCCCCTCTGCGGCTGAAGCCACCCACCCTCCGGCATGCCGTTGACCAGGACAAAGCATGAGCAAGTAGTGACGCATCTCTTGACCCATCGAATCCACTCCTCCGGGAACTTCCTCCACTGCAGTGTGACCCACAAGAACTTCCAACTGATACAGTCGTAGGCCTTGGCGTAGTCAATCTTCCAAACTGCCCCCATCTTTATGGACCTCTTCCACTCAAGACAAATTTCCGAAGCCGTAACAATCCCATCCGCCATACAGCGCCCCGGAATGGAGGTGGATTGCCCAGACAGCACCACCGAGCCGAAAACAACCTTAAGCCTGCTCACCAGCACCTTTGCGGCAATGAGATAGATGGCATTGGAGATAGAGATAGGTCTGAAGTCCCCCACCCCGACGGGGGTCTCTTTCTTCGGTAGCAAAAAGATCAAAGCCTTGTTAACTTTCTCAAAACCCATGTTGCCATTCCGGAACTCATCCAAAACCTCCAAAATCTCGCCCTTCAGCAAATCCCAGAACTCCCGGTAAAAGGAAATCGAGAAGCCATCAGGGCTAGGACCCCATCCGCATTCAAGCTCCAGACTGCCCTCCGCACCTCCTCCTCAGAAAAAGCCGCCACCAACGAATCTGCTTGGCTCCCGCTCAAAGATTCCATTCCCAGCCCCGTCCACCCCCACCCACTCTCCTCCCACACCTTGCACGAAGCCCTCATGAAGTACTCCCGCAAAGCACCACCAATGCACCTCTCACCCGACACCCTTACCCCTCCCATCTCCACCTCATGCAGGAAATTTCTTCTCCTCCACCTGGACGCCAAGGAATAAAAATACCGCGTGTTCGCATCTCCTTCCTTCAACCACTTCTGCCTTGATCTATGCCGCCAGTGAACCTTCTCTTTTATGTCCTCCAACAAGACCGCCTCCAAATACGCCACCCTCTCTTCCAACTCATCCGTAGTCATCCCCCTCTCATCATCAACGCCATCCAACCTAACCACACCCACCTCAGCCTCAGCCTTGGCAGCCTTCCGCCGCAAGACAACCTCCCTTCCATACGACTCCAGCAACCGCCTGAGCGAAGCCAACTTAGCCGCAAACCGCAACACCGCAAAGCCCAGCACATCATGCCCCCTCCAATGGGCGACCACCATTTCCCGGAAGCCCTCCTCCACCAACCAACTCTTCTCAAAGCGAAAGGTAAACCGCCCCCGCCGTTCCTCCCCGGAGAACCAAAGGATAGGAGTGTGATCTGAAAGCGTCCTCAGCAGAGCCAAAGCCCTCGCCAACGGAAAGGCCTCACCCGCCTCCACTGGCACCAGAAACCTGTCGAACCTGGATCTCGACCTCGCATTCCTCCATGTGAATTTGCACCCAGCCGCATCAACAACTGACAGACCCAAGGAGCTGGACACCGCCCTAAACTCATCCGACCCGAATTCTCTACCACCAGCCCTCCCTGGCTTGTCATCGGGAAACAACATGGCATTCAAGTCCCTGCCGATTATCCAAACTCCACTCCCCACCTCGGCAGCAACCATCGCAAAGTCCGCAGCCAGCAAACCATCCTCCTGCCGACACGGGCCATAAGCATTGGTGACCCACACCTGGACTCCATCAGCCCTCCGCAGCAGCTTCACCGACAAACAGAACGACGACGAAGAAGTCCCCTACAAATCGAAAGCGTCAGATCGCCGACCAGATAAGAGCCCCCCCGATGCAACCAGGGCCCCCTTATCCGCCAACGAAAAAAGCTCCCCCCTGCCCATCTCCTGCCGAAACCGGTCATCAAAGGACTGCAACTTCGTCTCCTGAATCAAGAAAACATCCGCACCCGCATCTCTCACCAGATTCCTTACCCCAAGCCTTTTATCAGGGCGCCCTCTCATTCAAGGACAGGATCTTTATTCAGAACACTGGTGCACCATCTTCTTTGGGGGTATAACACCCAACTGCCGCACGATATCTCGATCAAGTGCAGCGAAGCGATTACGAATCTGCAACGAACTGCCGGAACGCGGATGCGACGACATTGCCGCAGCCTCCCCCACCAAGGAAGCCCTCAGCGCAACCCTCTTCACCTTCCCAGTTCTCTTACGGGCGCCCTCCCTCACGTAGGCCAAGCCGAACCTCCGCGGCCCCGAACCCTCCCACTCCTCGACCAGCACCTCAACCCCACCCCCACTGACCGCTCCTTTATCCCCCAGCACAACAGGACCAGCTCGCCCCCCCATGCCACCAACAGTTGCATCTTCACACACCACAGCCGAAGCCTCCCCCACCGCCCTGGAAGCACCCACTCTCACCCCCCTCCAGGGCCTGGCGACCCCACCCCCTCCCGCTTCCAGCTGCCCCCCCCCCCACCGAACCCGAAGCGGGCGCAACCCTTTCCAGCACCACACTAGGCAGCTGCTCAAACCCGATCCGCCCTCCAGACCCTTCCCCGCCAGTCTCCTCCACACCAGGGGCTGCGCAACCCCCGCCAAGGGGTCCCTCCGAATTCTCACCCGACAGACGACCCGAAGAGCCCCCACCAGGATTCCCCCTTCTCGCACCCCAGATCCAAATAGGCGACCGGATCGCCCGACCGGCCTCCACAGATCGCCAGATCCAAATTGTCAATTTTACTAATGATGAGGATAGCGATGCCCTTCTATATGTTGCAGATGCTCGAATGGACTCGAGTGATTTATTTAGTACCATCTCACAAAAAGACAACCTCCAAAATTATGCGAAAGGTGATTTTGAAAAGGAGCACTAAGAAGATGATGAATGTTACAGTGCAACAAGAAAAGGTGACATTAATATATCTCAAGCCAATGGCAGCATATTAAGATTGGAAAATGTTAGACACATGCATAACCTAAGAAGGAATCGCATACATATCTATCAGATGGTTATTTATTAGAGAGTAGTGTGGTAACATTATTCAATGTAAATTCGTGAAAGATGTCAAATGAGTTATTTGTCCAGCCTTAGGTAAAAAGAAAGGAACCTCATATATTGCATCAGGCTCACATGACAGGATAAACATTACATCCTTTCAGTGTAATATTAGCGCATGGCATAGACAACTTGGTCAAAAAAGCGAAATGTGAATGAAGATCATGTAGAAGAAGGAAAAGTTGGTAGGATTACAAATTGTTGATCTAGACTTCTATGAAGATTGTGTCGTAGACAAGAATAAGAAAGCCAATTTTACAAAGACTGCAAGAACATGAAGGACAAAAAGAGTGGGGTTGGTTCCTACAGAGGTCGTTAGAAACTATGAAATGCAGAAGTGAATTGATAAATAGAGCAAGAACTACAGAAAGATAAACATGAACGCATGGATTTTTACATGGAATCCTACTCGCTGAGCGAGATGAAACCACGAGAGAACGCCTCAAAGGGCTGATTAGTTCATTGAACTTTCTCATTGATATGAGAAGTTGGGGGCTTCTTATATAGCTTCCACGGACCCTCCAAGTCTCACCATTGGTAGATGTGAGACTAAACACTAAATGTGGTTCCCACCTACACATATAGGTGACACATACTCCAAAACTCCCTCTCAAGCTGGAGCATTCAATGGTCAATTTGGACAAACAGAAAAAAAAATCAAACTCACACTACAACACACTACAGACAATATCAACTCAACGCAAAGACACTTGTAAGTTGCTGACATGCTGTCGAGGACGTTGTTTCTCATGTTGTGCAGGTAAGGAGGAACAAACTGAAGGATATGGAGAAATCCTCAAGCGCATCACGGAAACGTGATCGTCGTATCGGATACGACGAAGAACGACTAGTCGCACTAGTTGTTCGGTGCAGCGGAATTTAAAAATTTTATTCGATGAAACCACATGATCCGAGAACCATTCTCAAATCGTTTCATCTTAACCACAACAAGTATAATGCAATACCTCTTGAAGCGTGGCTGATCAAGTCTCTACGAAAAGAGACCTCCTGTCTCAAGTCCGATCGTTGGAGTAACGGCTTGCGAGCGCGGGGATGAGTCGTGGTGTCCTCGCAATCCAAGTTGATCCAAGCGCGGTTGCTCCTGATCTCGTCACACGAGATCAAACGTCTCCTTCGTGAGTGAAGCACTCCAAGTAGACGAAGAACCGCAGAGCGTCGAAGCGGCAACACGATGGCGCGGGCGTCGACGATTCTCTCCACCAAGGTGGACGGCCACCAAGAAGAGAGGGAGAGAGAGGGCTGTCGAGTATGAGAAAGAGAGAGAGAGAGAGAGAGAATTGTGTGCTACAATAGCATGTAAAGAGAGAGCCAAGTATGCCTCTCTATTTATAGGGTTTTGGGATCCATGGATCTCAATCCATGTGACATAAAAAATCAATGGATGAGATTGATTTATGTCAATCCAATGGTCAAGATTGTTGTTGGAAAAAACCAACAGCTTTTGATTTAATTTTGATAAAATATATTTGATAAATCAAATAAATATTCATACCAAATTTAAATCAATCAAATAAGGAGAGAGAAGGCAAAGGAGATATTTCTCCCACATGGAAGAGGGGACGACCACCAATTTCCCAAGGGAATTGGGTGCCTCCCCTTCTATTCCTAATGGGGAGTGCAATCTCATGATTCCCATGAGATTGCATATCTCCTTGATTTTCTCTCTACTTATTTTCCAACAACAATTTGTTGGTATTTTAATTCACCAAAATAATTCTCAATTAATTTTGGGAATATTGCAATCTTGACATTGGAATATTGTGAATCATATTCACAACCCGAAACTAAATGTAATTTACATTTTCAATTAATTAGACAATGTGTATCCAATACACATTAATAATTAATCTACTAATATAAATTATATTTAACTCTCTCTAATATATTATAAATCACATTTATAACATATTATGAATAATTGGATATTACTATCCACATTATTCTTATCCATAATAATCAAATCACATTTAATCATATTGGATAATTTCTCATACATCATGATAATTAAATCACATTTAATTATCAACTTCTCTTTGCTTAGATCTTATGGAATTGTTCTTAAACCATTTAAGAACAATGCTATTTCTCCTCAGATACTTGGAGATAAGGACAGGGCGATTGCATTGTTCCACGTATAGTGACTTGGATGTTGAGATCATATCTCAAATCCAGATCCCATGGACCTCCCACTGATGCTAGATCAAATCAAGACCGTAGACTTAATCTTCCTATTGCATCTGAATCTCATTCAGATCAATGTCCAGTTCATGGACTAAGATTAGGTCACTTCTCTAATGAGAGGAGTCACTAAAATCCAAACCTGTTTCATCACTCCCTCAGAATGGAAGCGTCATGGTTATACAATCGTATACGATCAAATCACCCTTCAGGTATTCCCAATACCTGTGCATCCTACATAATGGAAGACTTATGATCATTCTGAAGATAAAGATCACTTTTGCACTGTCATCTTCAGGATTAGATCATTTAAGTTTCTCAATCTTGGTCATTGGGATTTGGTATAGATCATATGCTTTCACAAAGCATATATCTTACCTTCAAATTCATGTCATGCTTTCAAAGCACGACGACCATGCATGTAATTTGTTCAGTCCCAATACCTCATGAGTGAGCTCATGTCTCCCGGTTCACAAGTGAACATGTATGATCCCTTTGAGAGATCGTATTACTCATATGTCCTTACATGCACACCAGCTCGCCGGTATATAGACCTTGATTAGGTCATCAACCTATTGGTCTGCCAAATGTACATACTCAGACATATAGCAACACATCTGTCTCTAGTCAGAGGATGCATGCCTATGTTGTGACAGTATTCAACGTAGGTCTTTGGTTATCTCGATCTCGTCAAGTCAACCCATTGACTCAACTAACCTGACACCTCTGAATCACTATTCCCATGCAGAGGACCTGCATCAAGAGGTCAGTCAGATATCAGTCATATGAGATAGGATTGCCATCTCCTACTCAGACTGGAGATCATCACTTAATAATCATTTGATGATGCTTGATGAGTCCTCTATCTAACTCCTTAGATATTCATCCAAGCATCAGCCTCTATAATCCATCCAATGAATCAACAGCTGTATGATCATCAACTTGGTCATGGTACATAACCCTTATTGTACAGAGGGACCCTATAGTGCATTCATTAATCTCAGAAAGGGAGTGAAAAATAATCAATAACTTCCATTGATAATTTATTCATTACAATAACATTTATTGTAGAAATGGTTCACCCGGGGCTCACATTGCGAACACAAACGAGATGGAGTGTGAGTCAAACTGGGTGTGCTCTGTATTGTGCATGTCAGAACCACCAAACTGAAATGAATCTCCTCATCGGAATACTTTGGCCTGCGACATGTAGAAGACTGCATCATGTGGACAACTGCTCCATCTTTAAAGGGACGAACTGAAAAAGTCGTGGAGACATCCTCATGGGAGTCCACGATCGTTAGAGAATGGAGTCTGAAAAAGTTTCCTCATCGAAGAACTGGGTTTCTCTCATACTAGCTCATATAATGGGACTCTACTATGGAGCCCCTATGAAACCACATGAAAACCCTAGCCTACATGGCATAGGTAATGGGATCTCTACTCTGGAGTCCCTATGGATCACAAGAAAACTCTGAAACCAAAAATAAAAGATGGGGACCACATAAAAATGATAGCAAATGTGTGCGTCAAACAAGAAGTCTCTCCCTGGAGAACTCGAAGAAATTGGATCACTCAAATATAGAGTGCCTCAAACTTGGACTCTGAACCAATCCGTGGAATCTGAAACTGAACTGTAAAGTCAAAATCTGGCCTGGAATCTGACATCTGAATCTGGAATCTAGAGAATCTTACAATGTGGCATGTAACTCTACATAATACTTCCTCTTTCTCCCATAATAATCGGAATAACAAACAACGACCAAGTTGGGAGAAGACAAAAAGATGGTGAGGAACAAATGGACATTCTCAAAAAAAATTCTTCGCAGCTATTTCCCTTTTTTAATGGATGTCTCTCTCTTTTAATAAGTCATTCTTTTTTTTCGGCTTTTCCACTTTTTTCAAAAATATTTTTTCTTGCATATTGCTTTTCTTTTGTACGCGTCTTTTTTCTCAAAAAAATCTTTCCCTTTTTTTAATCGGCCCAACTTTGGGCCCAAAAACTCGCCCCCCCCCCTCCTTTTTTTCTCGGGCCAACAGGGTCCATGCTTCTTTCTCCATTCATTTTTTATTTTTTTAAACTTACGACCCCATCAGGCCCAACAATAAAGGGAGCTCCCTATTTAGGTTTCCCCAGGGGGAACCTTCTCGTCACAGGTCAAGTGTAGTTGCCGTCGTGCTATGGAGATCGGGAGAAGGAGCTTGTTTCCCGGACTCGTCAGAGAGGTGGCGACACCGCCAGAGAAGTGTTGCCGTTGAAGATTGGAGCGGAGGATGAGATCTTGCACGTCAATGATGCGGCCGGAGGAGCCATGGAGCCCGTCATGGTGGCAACGCTAGGAGATGCGACATGAGATCGGGATCTGGAGGTGGCAGCCATCACCGCGTAAAGGTTCCTCGCATCACCGCCATCGTTGAGGTGCGCCTGGAGGTCTGCATCACCACCAATCTTTTGTGCTATCTTGTCTTGCTTACAAGTATAGTTGTGGATTTCAACTATGGAAATGTATCTGCGTGGAATCGGTTTGCCGAGTACCCCGTTACTCGGGAGACGGTCGTCACAGTCATCACAAAGCTGATGTGGTGGGCAAGAATCAACAAGCCAATTTATACCAAAATTAAACAAGAGAAACACATGCTTTACATGATTAGCTAGTAGAGATGGAAAAATTGTTGGCTCCACTGGCTGAGAAGATGACCCACTACCTCTTATATACCATACTTGTAAAAGGAAATCACCCAACTTCAAACCAAGCGTGGTTGTAGAAGGATCAATCACTTGGCCAAAGGATCGGTATCTCAATTAATAGAAGTGGGACAACCAAACTTATGATAACATGTATCCTATGTGTAACCACTTAGCCAAAAGGATCGGTATCTCAATGAATAGAAGTGGGACAACCAAACTTATGATAGCATGTATCCTATGTGTAACCAGTTTTGTGGTAGTAGATGCACTAAAAATCTAGAGCTACAATGACCATCACCATACCATCTGCCATCCACATCCCCTCAACAGAAAAAAAGAAGACATCCCCATCCACATGCAGCAGGCTTGAAGCCATGACAGAGGATGCATCAGTGGGAGAAATTTAAACAACAGACACACAGTAATCTGACATAGATGATTATAGAGTTTTTTTATAAAAGGAATTTATGTATTGGCAAGTACCTATTTTGGTGCAAAAATATACACGTAATCCATACAAATAAAAACTCCAATCATGAGCATCACCATATAGGACTTAGGTGACTCACAGGGGTATGGCAAATTATAGTTGTGCAACCTCTCAAACATAGTTTTCAAATTAGAAAAGTGCATACTACTATACTGCTTGTATGATATAACATGATGAATCTGCAAAATCACGGTCTTGTTTCTTAACTTAACATATGTAGAAAGAGACGAGGGAGTCATATGTCATTGACCATGAACAATGCGTGTAGTAAAGATCTTAATTAGCCACACCTTGGCTAGGATATTTTCTCTATTCTATTTGGGATTTTTTTTGTCTTCTCTTTAGTCTCTGGATCATTCAATGCACATTCTTTTCGTGAGCCTCCACGGAGCTCGTGAACTGCATGGAACCAAAACTCATAGTTGACCCCATTCATTCTGATAATCGGGATAGAGATTCTTCATCTCCACTGAACTAGTTGATCCTAGAGTGGGAACTGTCATCCTTTGAATCCAACATTGTTTGAACTTTGAAGGGAGGAGAAGCCCCAAAGATAGAGAGCGAAGTTTAAATTCGGGATCTACTTGAGCATATAGACAGTGTGTGGGTGCAAACCTAGCACTACACTAATGGTAGATAGCGACATGGAAGATCCTAGAGGATTGTGGGCCACTTAGAGAATAACCCAGCCCCTCTAACATGTCTCCTGCTGGGATTCTGAGGACGACAATGACAGCCCCAAGGGAGGGTGGGGGTGCCAGAAGCCTCAAGTTTCGGTGCAGGCTATGAAGGACCTATGGCGATTGTATGACGAAGGAGGTGATGGAGCAAGATGGGGTGATGGTTTTAGAAACTTGAGTTTCCAAAAAGGTCCAGAACCAGAACTAAGGACAGGTGCTTTGATACTATATAGAATACAGGAACGAACTTTCATATTGATAGGTTATCACGTTGTACCTAAGATTTTTTTTATTTACTAGTTAAGGGGAGGTGGGGTTGTACCTCGGTCCTTAGAGTGGGAGCTCATTGCTTCTACCACCAGAGCATTAGAGGGGTTCACGGTGTACCTTAGATGGGGAGACCATTTAAATAATTATATAAGCCGCCAAAAACAAGAAATAACAACGGAACTACCTTTAGACCACAAGATAAATCTCAACAGTTACCTGTCTCCCAAATCCTCAACAAGACTATTAAACTGCAGCGGAGGATAGGGGTGTTATCAAATGGTGTATTTATCAGTGTATACAATCACATTGTCCAAATGGCATTTAAATATACCATCAGACAATAGACTTTAAAAGTCATCATAACAGACGAGTGTGAGAGGAGGAAGGCAACGTTTGATTTCAACATTTAATTTACTGGCTAAAGTACTAGTAGTAGGACTGTAGGAGGATTTTGAAGAAGCTAAGGTTTCAATTTCCATGAATATCTTAAAGAAACATTCTTATAACGAAAGAACAAAGGAATTGTATGTGGAGGGAGTGGATTAAAATCAAGGAATGAGGACTTACTTCAAACGACGAGCACCAAAATAGTTAGCAAAATGAATCAGCTCGGATATCGTGTCAAGAGTAAACCCAGCAGAAGTTGCACGGGCACAAGCCGTAGTCAGTTCCTGTTTTAATGCATCCAGCCTTACATCAATGGCTCTTAGCAGCTCCTTCCTGTTTGATGATGAAGGAAGTGAATGACAAACCAAAGAATAATTTACCTCTCGTAAAAACCATAACATCATTTAAGCAATAACTCAAATATAAGTAGCATGCATTTGAACAGCAACCAAAGGTAGACAAGGGAGCACATTGCATGACTTTTAAAGAAATGCAATAAGCCCCCGCAAAATCAACTAAAAATCATTGAACTCGGCAAATGTGTTGAAAATAGGGCAATTCTGAAAACCACAATGGATTTCAGATGGCATATGGAATGCTATGACTGCAAACCATTTAAGAAGGAAAAGGCTTAATTGGCCCACAGAAGAAAACAAAAAGTCTGTCACCCTATAATATAATCAAATCTAGGCACAAAAACGTACTTTGTAGCATCTCTTGATGCAGATGCCAGCTTGCTGTTGTCACCTGAATTTCATTATAAGCAGAAGTTTGTCATACATACAAAAATAATGTTTAGCATAAGAATGGAGCAATATAACAAAATAATGTATCCCTCACCCATCCGCCTAGCACGTGCCAAATCAATGAAATACAAGTGAAAGAAATTGTAGTATAAATCAGATGAGGAGCGTATTTTTGGCACTCATACTTGCCACGGAAATGCTATAATTCATGTTACCAGCCAAAATGTAGAAAGCATTGCGGTGCATAAGCTCCAAACATGAGACAAGTGCCACTTTGTATCTACCTCGCATTGCATCCACAGTGGGATGTAAAAGATTGGAACATCATTACAAGAAGAGGTGGGCTAAGAACTGGGAAGTAATATGCTACTTGATATGCCAAGCATCTTATTTGTCTAGTGAAAGGCAAGGCCAAAGAAGAATAATGTGGAAAGAAATAAGTGAATTGTTAATTATGAGTCCCTAGAGTTCCTTTATATAGAGGTGAAACCCTAGAGGACAATACACATGGAAAGAAATAATATAACGAAAGAAATATATTAATATGTATTTCCTATAACACTTCCCCTCAAGCTGGAGTGTAAATGTCTATCATGCTCAGTGGAACAGCCACCTGGTTAGTGCTTCAGTGAATATATCTGGTGTTTGTTCTGATGCACTAACATAAGATCTAGATATGAAGCTCTTTTATATCTACATGAAGCTCTTTTATATCATGTCCTTCATATCGTGGCAATATACCTCAATGTGTTTGGTTCTCTTATTGAATGGTGGAGTTGTTAGTAATAAAAAAAGTAGACTAATTGTCGTATAGCAGTTGCATGAGAAGAGGTGCTTCAACTACTTGGTCAGTTACGATAGACCTGACCCACATCATCTCAATGTTATTCGGCGGCGCCATTGATCTGCATTCAGATTCAACACTTCGAGATAACAATGAATGTTTGGTTCTTGCTTTTAAACGAGACAAGAGAGCGAACCTTGATGTTGACTTCATGTCTTTAGGACATCCTGCATAATCAGCATTTGCACAGGTTGTACTCTCAAGTGATGTCTAAAAAATATGGGTCTTTGTAATTACTCCATAAAATGACTGACTTTACTTATGGCAAAGGAAATGATTGGTCTGGTATGGTGATGGTCACGTATAGAAGCTTCCCAATTAGCTCCATGTAGTATAGAAGCTTCCCAATTAGCTTCCCGATTAGCTCACGTATAGAAGCTTCCCAATTAGGAAATGTGTCACGGAATGGAGCAGAGGTCGAGAAGTGTTTGGCTGCAGGAGGGGGACGCAAATACATCATTCTTTCATCGTATTGCTAGTGAGAGGCCAGGTCTAATGCGTTGCGCTCCATCTCGATTGGTGGGGTCCGCGTGGAGGGGAACAAAGAGATGGGGAGAGCTATTGCTAATCACTTTAAGAACGTCTCTTCAAGAACTATTCCGAGGACTTGGAGGTGGTTGGGCCTTGATACGACGCCTGTGGCGGACTCTTTCTATGACATGCTCACTCGTGATGTGACCCTGGAAGAGCTTAAAGATGCGGTGTGGGACTTGAATGATGATGCTGCCCCTGGCCCTGATGGCTTCCCGGTTTCCTTCTACAAGGACTTTTGGGATCTCGTCGGCCATGAGGTGTTGGAGGTGGTCTCTGAGTTCTGTCGGGGAAACGCGGGATTCGATAGGGTTAACCGTGCGCTTATCATCTTGCTGCCCAAATCATCGACGTCAGATTCCATTGACGATTTTTGCCCTATTGCGGTCTCTAACGCCCTATATCTAATTACTGCAAAGGTCCTCGCTAGCAGGTTGAGCTGCGTTCTTGGCAGTATTGTCTCCCGATGCACTCAGCCTTCATTCTTGGGAGGCAGATCTCGGACTGCCTCACTCTTGCATCCGAGATCATTGCGGATTGGCAGAGGAGGGGCAAGCGCGGTGTTCGTTGGAAGGTGGACTTTGCGAAGGCTTACGATAGCCTTGATTGGAGATTTCTCTAGTCGGTGCTTAAGAGAAAGGGGTTCCCGGAGAAGTGGATCACTTGGATGAGGCGGTGTGTTACCACATCCTCGTTTTCGATCATGGTGAATGGCCGACCGGAGGGGGGATTGGTTCAACCTCGAAGGGGGGTGCGCCAGGGTTGCCCTCTTGCGTAAATGTTGTTTATCCTTGCAACGGACGTCCTGAGTAATATTGTGATTCGTGTGGTCAACCGCGGCCTCTCTAAGGGGTACTCGCGGGGAGGTGTACTGGTTTCGCTTCTGCAATACGTCGACGATACCCTCTTCTTCATTGAAGGGGGTCTGGAGGAGGCCAGAGGCATGGACATGGCACTGGAGATCTATGGCGAGCTATCTGGGATGCTTAAGAATGATAACAAGTCCAAGATCGTCCCCTTCGGCCTCTCTGTGCAGGAGGTCGACGCGTGTGCGCAAGCGTTGGGATCGGGTTGTTCTTCCTTGTCGATGGACTATTTGGGATGCTCTTGACTTCGGGCAGAACGAGGACGAGAGATTGGCTCAAAGTTGTGGAGAAGGTGGAGGCAAAGTTGACGGGATGGAAGTCCGTTGTCCTGTCGAGAGGGGGCCGACTGGTCCTTCTAAAGGTGGTGCGTTCGTCCATTCCGATTTACTTTCTATCGAATCGACGTATTCCAAAAGGAATTAGAGCTCGACTGGAGAAGCGGATCCGTGCCTTCTTATGGGGTAAGCAGAAGGGTGGGTCGAGGGGGGTCCACCTTATTGGGTGGGAGGATATTACGCACAAGATGGATCAGGGAGGGCTGGGGGTGAAGTCGCTCGAGCAAATGAAAGACGCCTTGTTGCTTAAATGGGCAAGCAGGATTTGGGGGCCGGGGGAGGATCTTTGCTGTGATGTGGTGCGCAGGATCTATGATGTGGGGGGTGTCGTCGGCGCAGGTCGACCGCTTGGGCTCTCCCACCCCCACCCCCCTTTTTGGGGGGGAGGGGGTCGTGGAGGTTTTCTTGAAAAATATTGCGCTCCTTCGTGGGGGTGAATCCTTCTCCTTCTGGTCAGACGATTGGACGGGGGGAGAACCCTTTATTCGAGCTTCCCACGCTTGTATGTTGTAAACATATATTATCTATTTATGTAGTTTTTATTATTTGTCATTCTTGTCGTACTCTTTATGTAATTTACCCATAGGCTACTCTCCTATATAAGAGAGCCTAGGGCTGATGGAATAAACAAGTTCTTCTATTTTCCAAACATGGTATCAGAGTGACGGTCCTAGACCGGAGTTCTTGAAACCCTAACCCTAGCCTCACCGTCGAGCCTCCTCTCCACGCCGCCGACCGATCTCCCCACGAGTCGCCGACTGTGCTCCGCTCCACGCTCCCGTGCGCATCGTCTTGCGCCCAGCGCGCTTGCGCCCAGCGCGCTTGCGCCCCGCGCGCTTGCGCTCAGGGTGTTGCGCGCCCCACAGCTTGCGCGCACCGCCGGTCTCGCGCATCTGTGCGCCCCGCCGACCTCTGCAGTGCGCTGCGCGCACATCTCCAGTGCGTTGCACGCACATCTTCGGTGCACCCCCTCTTGCGCACTCCCTGCGCTCTCCTGCGCGACCTGTCGCGCACTTCTTGTTGAGCGCCCGTAAGGTGTAAATCAGCCTTGCACGTATTTCTAGCGCTCACAACTCCAAAGAAATGGGGTTGGTTGCTTGAAGTCTACACATGCAACTAAACCCGTACATGTTCGTGTAGACAGTCATATCTTCAGTCTATTACTCCAGTCCTTTGTTACCAGTATGTCAGAAAGCAAGACGGATATTCCATCTATAGGCGCCTTTCGAGGTCCAGCGTCCATTGTAAAGATGGATGGTACGAACTATGAACTGTGGGCGATGCAGTTCATGAGTATGATGAAGTCAACCGGTAAGAAGCATATTCTTACCGAAGAAGAGCCTGCTGAGAAGACTGGAGTTAATGCCTCATGGGAGGCAGATGACACATATGCCAAAGTATGGTTGTCTGAAACTTTGGCAATTGAGATTGCAAATGATATTCTTCATCAGCCCACGGCGATAGCGATGTGGGATATTCTGACTACTACATACTCTTAAGCGAAGAATGAGACGAAGATTCTGCAACTCCAACATGACATCTTCACCATCAAGCAGTCCTCTACACTCACTCAACACATTTCTACGAGGGATGTTTGAGAAGCTGTACAGCTTTATGCTCCTGATTGCCACGCCAGAGCAACAGAAGACCTACCGGAATGCTACCATGGTAGGAGTTTTCCTTGCTGCACTTGATCCGGAGTACGGTCCCAGATCTTGGCAGACTCTACCATTCCTCCTATGGAGGAAACCTTTCACAGAATGAGTCACATCATTGTCCCCTCTACGGCCACGAATCAGACTGCTTCAGCCATGGCTGCCAACAGAGGTCGAGGAGGTCACCATCCTACCCGTGGCTGTGGCCCTCGTGGTAGAGGAGGCCGGATTCGACCAACATGTACCTACTGCCATCGGACTGGACATACTGAAGACACATGCTACTCCAAGCATGGATTTCCTGCATCTGCACGAGTTGCTGAGCAGATAGAGCCTCCATCTGCTGCCTCTTTGGATCAGCGCTTTGATGATCTTGTTGCCCGTCTAAGGGGCATTATTCCTCCATCTGGACCAGCACTCACTACTGAGAACCAATCTGATGTTGCCGCACATGCCTCTGCTTCTACCAGTACATCAGGTAGTACATATGCATTTACTAGTAGTGGATCAGATACTTTAGCGTGGATTATGGACTCTGGCGCCACACATCATCTATGTGGTGATCAAAGTCTACTTACAGGGTACAGACAGATCCCTCCGGGTAGAACAGTGATCATTGCTAATGGCACACATTCCACGATTACTGGTTAGGGGGAGATTAGACTGACATCATCTATGCAGCTCAAGAATGTGTTACATGCACCTGATTTTTCAATGAATCTCTTGTCTATCAGTCAAATTACAAAGGATTTACAGTGTCGGACGATTTTTGATCCATCTTCTCTTGTTTTTCAGGACATCCTTACGGGCAACGTGATTGGACGTGGCCATGAGTAAGGAGGCTTATATCGTCTCAGTCAGACTCCCTTTGCTGGAACCTCATCTCTACCTACTGGTCCCGTCTCTCCTATGCTATGGCACCTGCGCTTTGGACATCTACCGCTTCATAAACTACGTCATGTGTTACCCCAGGTTTCATCTCACACGTCTATTCAATGTGAGGCTTGTCAGTAGGAAAGCATCATCGTTCAACCTTTCCCAGTCGTCAGTGTCGGAGTAGTACCTCCAAGTTCGAGTTGTTTCACGTCGATATTTGGGGTCCGACTCGTGTTCCTGATCATCAGGGACACAGGTTTTATATAGTTATTGTGGATGATTTCTCTCGTGTTTCATGGGTATTTTGTTGAAGAATAAATCTGAAGCAAGGAATATTATCATCAATTTTCTGAATGAGATTCATAATGTTTTTTCTGCATCTGTTAAAATTGTGAGAAGTGATAATGCCCTGGAATTGTGTACTCATGCTCTATCCAGTTATTTTTCATCCCAAGGAATCATCCACCAGACATCTTGTGCTTATACCTCCCAACAGAATGGGGTTGCCGAAAGGAAGCATCGTCATTTATTGGATGTGACCAGGTCGCTCCTTATACAGAGTCATGCCCCTCATTCTTTCTGGGGTGACGTTGTTCTTACAGCATGTTACCTAATCAATCGTATGTTGTCATCGGTTTTAGGTGAGAAGATCCCCTTCTCACTTATCTTCCCTGGAAAAGAATTATTCTCTCTTACTCCACGTGTGTTCGGTTCGGTTGTGTTTGTCTACCAGTTGTCTCCTGGGACTGACAAGCTCTCTCCTAGGACTGTCAAGTGTGTCTTCGTTGGGTACTCCAGAACTCAGAAGGGGTACAAGTGTTATGATCCTCTGCGCAGGCGGTACCTTGTTAGTGCAGATGTTACATTTTTTAAATCTATTATGTATTTCTCTGCCTCTGGTGACCAGTTTTTTTTTTGACACTCAAAAGAGGGGGATACACTCATAGGTGTTCGCCATAATTTATTAAGGAAAGGTGAATGATATACTTACAGCGGGGAAAATAAAATAAAAAAGTCGAGGTGGATGGTGCACAAGAAACCATCCGCCACCCAAGACAACCTACATGGCTAGCCAATCCGTACAAAAATTGTTTGCAGCGATACAGATATTTTCCTTGTAGAAACGCTGCCCAGCAAAAATTAAATTGTTTCTTCCCAACCAAATGCTCCAAATACGCGCAACGGGGATGATTCTAACTGAACGAGGGCGGGAGGAGGCAGCAGCAAGGCTCTCCCAGAAGGCCATCATGGATGACCGGTCAATCCAATCGATGTCAGCCCAGATGTCCTGCACGAATGGGCACAAGAAGAAAAGGTGGCCGGAGGTTTCAGTGCCAAGGCCGCAAACAGCGCAGGAAGGGGAGATGTTTGGGAGAAGGGAAGCGCAGCGGTCCCGCGTAAGAAGTCTTCCACGCCTGAGAATCCAAAGGAAGACGCCAATCCTCTCCGGGATCTTGAGATTCCAAATAAACTTGCAGTGATGAGAAAGGGAAGCATCCGCATTTAAAACCGGTGGGATAACAGAGAGATAGGCCTTTCGAGACGTGAAAGTCCCGTCCATCCACCCAAAATGATCACGGCCCGAGGAAGGCGAAGGAGCGTCCGCGAGAAGAGTCAATAAAGCCGTTAGGTCAGAGAAACGCTGGTCAGAAAGGGTGCCCAAAATGGTAGGGCACCAGACGCCATTGCCCCAACAGGAAGCCACCGTAGCGAGCTTGTCCCCGGCCATCGCGAAAAGGCGAGGAAAGAGGGTCTTCAGGATGCCCTTTCCGGACCAATCAACCGTCCAGAAGCGAAAAGTCCTCCCATCGCCAAGAACCGGAGCCAGCAGAGAGCGATTACTGTTGAAGACCAGCCGAATATCCCTCCAGAAAGAGTGGGAGGGACCCACAGGGGGTCCGCCAAAAACGGTATCAAAGGACAGGCCAGCAATTGCGCGAATGCATTGAAGCATAAAGCTTTCCTCCCGGCCCAGCAGCCTCACCGCCCATTTGAGGAGCCACGCATCCCGAGTTGCCTCCATGCGTCTAACGCCTAGCCCCCCCTGACTTTTTGGCCGAGCGATGTCGTCCCAACCAACCAAGTGCAAACCCCTACGATCCGAACCATTCTTACCCCATAAGAATCGCCTCATAGCTTTCTCCAGGCGGATACGGATACCCTTGGGCAATCCGCGAGCCGAGAAGAAATAAGTTGGGATAGCCGAAATAACCGATTTAATTAACACCAGACGACCGCCCTTGGAAAGAATTAACGACCGCCATCCAGCCAACCTACCATCAACCTTATCAATCACCTTTTGATAGTCGCGCAAGCGTGGACGTCCAAGAAAGAGGGGCAAGCCCAGGTACTCGAGCGAAAGCGCCCCGATGGGGGCTCCCAAAATAGAGGAACACTCCCTGGCCTCAGTATCCGACAATCCAAAAGGCACCAAGCGTGATTTATCACCATTGATATGGAGCCCAGAGATTTCGCAGAATAGATGAATCGTATTGGCCATTCCAAAGGCGTGAGTCCGATCCCCCTCAATAAAGCAAAGAGTGTCGTCCGCGTATTGAAGAAGAGGGATATGTAAGTTATCCAAAGAATATCCGCGAGTATATCCCGCATTAGCAACCCCCTGGATCATGCGAGGTAAAACGTCAGCTGCCAGAACGAAGAGGAGAGGGGCGAGGGGGCATCCTTGACGGACCCCTCGCCGAGGCTGAAAAGATCCCCCGGTCGGCCGACCATTCAGAGACAGCGAGAAAGAAACGGTTGACCAGTTGATACTCCTTGCTAATAATAATAACAATGATGCCATTTACATGTCACCACCACCACTATCCCTACCACCTGTCACTATACCAGTTTCTCCTTTACCATTCCATTATACCCGCAGGCCTGCTCCAGCTCATGGTCATGACTCATCAACTAGCTCGCCTGAGGTATGTTCTGAAGATACTACTATTGATGGATCTATTGATGTTTCTGAGCAAGATGTGTTGCAGAGGACAGACGAGGACACGGCTGACTTAGATGTTCCTATTGCTATGCGCAAGTCGAAGCGAAACTGTGCCAAATATCTGTTATCAGCTTCTGTGTCATTCGAACGACTATCTGGAGATTTCAGGAACTTTGTACTCGCTTTGTCAGCTGTAGATATTCCACGGAGTTACCAAGACGCTCTGATAGATAGTATATGGCGTCTAGCGATGGAGGAAGAAATGGCAGCACTCCAGTCTAAGGAACGTGGAGTCTAGTTCCTATACCTACTGATGTGTCACCTGTGAGCTGCAAGTGGGTATTTACAATCAAGCAGAATGCGGATGGCAGTATTGACAGGTACAAGGCTCGCCTTGTTGCTCGTGGCTTTACACAAACATACAAGGTGGCCTACCTTGATACTTTTTCGCCAGTGGCCCGCCATTCTACTCTACGGATCTTGCTGTCAGTTGTGGTTACTCGTGAGTAGCCTTTGTATTAGTTGGATGTCAAGAATGCATTCTTATACGGTGATCTCCAGGAGGAAGTCTACATGCAACAACCACCTGGGTTTACTGTTGAGGGGGAGTGTTCGAAGGTGTGTAGACTTCATAAGGCTATCTATGGCCTTAAACAGAGCCCTAGAGCGTGGTTTCAGAAGCTCTCAGACCTCTTTGAAAAACAGTGATACAAACGTTCTAATGCTGATCACTCCTTGTTTGTACAAAAGACTTCCAGAGGCACCATTGCAATCATGGTCTATGTGGATGACATCTTAATTACAGGTGATGATGTACAAGGAATAAAGGAGGCAAAAGAGATGTTGGGGCGTGAATTTGTTACTAAGGACCTTGCGGTTCTTAGATATTTTCTGGGACTGGAGTTCGCCAGAAATCCATATGGGATAGTAATGTCTCAGAGAAAGTATGTTACTGACCTGTTGAGTGAAACAGGAATGCTTGGCCGCCGACCTACTACCACACCAATGGACCCTAGTATGAAGTTATATGATGATGATACGGAGGAGGTGGATAAGAGAAGATACAGAGAACTGGTGGGCAAACTTCTGTATGTCAATATCACTAGGCCTGACATATCCTTTGCAGTGAGTCGAGTGAGCCAGTTCATGGAGCAACCACGCCAGGTTCATATGGAAGCTATACACATGATACTCAGATACCTTAAGTCTTCTCCAGGTGCGGGTTTGCTGTTCAAGAAGGGTAAAGCGATCTCTATGTCAGCCTGTGTAGATGCAGACTATGCAGGGTGTCCCAAGGATAGAAAATCTACGCCGGGGTTTGCTGTATACATTGGAGACTCCCTAATCTCATGGAAGAGCAAGAAGCAAACCGTGGTAGCGTGGTCTAGTGCTGAGTCTGAATATAGGGCTATGGCCCAGGTTAGCACAGAAATGTTGTGGGTAAAAGCTGTGCTTACAGATTTACATATAGATGTTCCACTTCCAATGGCATTAGAGTGTGACAATCAGGAGGCCTTGTCATTGCAAACAATCCAGCATTCCATGAACGAACCAAGCACATTGAGGTTGATTGCCACTTTATCCGTGACATGATCCAGAAGGGATTCATTGCTACATCCCATGTTAGTTCAGAAAATCAAACTGCAGATATTTTTACCAAGGCATTACTGCGAGGCCCGTTTCAGAAATGTGCGTCCAAGCTGAGCATGATTGATGTCTATGCCCCACCTTGAGGGGGAGTGTAAACATATATTATCTACTTATGTAGTTTTTATTATTCTTCATCCGTGGCGTACTCTTTATGTAATTTACCCATAGGTTACTCTCCTATATAAGAGAGCCTAGGGCTGATGGAATAAACAAGTTCTTCTATTTTCCCAACATATGCTCTAGCTGAAGACAAATTGAGTTCGGTTGCAGCTTGTTGGTCAGATGGTAATTGGTCCCCGACTTTCTCCACAAATTCTACGACCAGAGATTGGAAGATTTCTTGGCCTTGCTCGATGTTGTGAGGGAGGTAGGGTGCCCTTCGGAGGGGAGGGACCACTGGTGTCGGCGGGAGGGACCGTTCACGGTCAAGAAGGCTTTTGGGGCTATCAACAGGCCGCCACCGTCCCAATCGTAGATTCTGATCCGAGATTGTGCGTTCTTGTGGGCTCTCAAGCTACCAGAGAGAATTGGTTTCTTCCTATGGTTGTTCAGGAGACAGAGGCTGATGACGAAGGACCATGTGCCAGACTTTTGGGAAGCGTCTCTGACAGGTGCCTTCTGTGCAGTGAGACAATTGAATCTGTGGAACACCTCTTCTTCAAGTGCCCCATGGTGATTGAAATATGGCAAGGGGCTGGTTTGGCCTGGTGCTGCACTGACGATCTCCAGTTGTTCTGTGACGCGCTTCTGGCAAATAAAGATAGGTCAAGGAGGGAGTTATTCTATCCTTTGGCCATACTGTGGGCGGTTTGGCGAGGTAGGAATGATTTGTTGTTCTCGGGCCAACAGTTCTATAAGGAGAACGTGGGGATTCATGCCAAGCGTTTGGTGGAGGAATGGGTTTTGTAATTGCTCTCTAGCGTAGGCGTGTGTTTGTATTTCTCTCCTTGCTTCTATCTTCGTCTTTTGAATAAACCCTTGGGGCGAGCACCAACGAGTGTATCTCCCTCGTTTCAGGATTTCAAAAAAATTAGCTCCATGAATCTTTTCTTATTTACCTCATATGTGTCGGCATCATAGAGTTTCATATCAGGAGTCCAGGATTCATAGGAATACTAGCAACTATGCAGTCTGACATCCCAATCTCCAGAAGAAGATCACTCACATCTCTGACTTGTCATTATTCCTCTTTAGTTCACGTTAAATTCAAATCAAAGAAAATATTGCAATTCTCCAAGGTTCTCAGTGGCAAACTGTTGGCCAAGGTACACTTTCACCTTACTAATTCCCTGCAAATCATCTCATGTAATGATGATGTCATCAACGATTCAACATACACTAAAATAACGGCAATACATCGTGGTATCTTGTATACGAAGAGTAAGTGACATGCAGTCGATTTATTGAAGCCACGCTGCTTTATCAAGTCTGAAAGCTTCTGAACCATGATCTCGAGCTTTGCTTACGATCAAAAATAGCCTTACGAAGCATGCATATCTTCTAGCACTCCCCCTCACTGCGAACCTATTTCATATAGACTTTCTCCTGTAGGTCTCCATACATAAAGGCATTCTTGATATCAATTTAAGAAAGGGTCTCGTCTCGTACCAGTACCACCCCAACTAAAAGAACAATCCGAAGGACAATAACGAGCCATAGGAGAAAATTTGTCCAGGTAGTCCACTTATGTCAGAGTAAAACATCTTGCCATAAGTATGGCTTTATAGTTATCGACACAGCCATTCGCTCATGCTTCATTGCAAACACAAATTTGCAGCAAACCTCATAGGCCCATGTAGGAGTAGTAACCAAGGTCCATGTACCTCTGGACTATATCGCATCATAGTGCAACCATCTCTTCTTCCACAGCCAAACACCATTGGTTGTCCTGCAATGCTTCCTATTATGTGCATAGGATTGTAACAGTTGATTGTGCCATAAAAAACTTTGTGTAACATTCCAAGAGGCATTCTAAAGAAATATCTGAAAGAGGGTATATGATACATGCACGCCTCCTCTTTTGAAGAGCGATAGGTCGGTTCATATCTTTTTGATAGATCCACTGACTCATTCTGCTGAACAAAAACCTCATGATTGGTTGTATTGTCCTCATGGAACTAAATTAAAATTTCAAAGAAATTTCGCCGAAATTTCGGTTTCGACGGGTGGGGGGTTTCGAAACCCATATGAATATTGATTTCCCGGGTTTCGACCGAATCTCGCGAAATATCGACGAGATTTCGGTCATCTCGGCATCTCGCCCGACAAAGGGAATCTGTCATTAAAAAATACGACCTTTTGGCAAAATGGACCGAAATTTCAGTCGATATTCTCTCATTTCAACCGCGTTCCAGCAGAGACGTCTCCAAGTTTCTTCCTAGGCCATTTTCCATCCCTTGCTTCAAGGTAAGCCAAATCTTCATCAAATCCTTCAATTTTTTTAGGGGTTTTACTCGTAAGATGTTGATCTAGCTTGGTGTGGTGTTTTTTTAGAGATTTCGAATATCTAGCTTTATTTTTTGAGACGAAAATTAGGGGTTTTGTGTTTTAATTGCACAATAATGTGTATAACATGTAGTAAGCGTACTTTGAGAACATTTTTTGTAAGATCTATGGAAGAAATAATAGGGGCTTTTGTATTTTAAAGGGAAATGATAATGAGTTTTTCAATGATAAAGTTGGATCTTAAGTTATGGAAGTAGAAAACATGTTTCGGATTTTTTTTGTAAATGAAATTTAAAAATTGAGTATATCCGAAAATTATATGTTAGAACTATTATTTTTTTTACATATTTTGTGTCACTTAGGTAGTCCTCGAAAACAGTCCCCTAATGTTTAATATAAGACCTTAATGTATAGATCTAAGGTGCAGAATATTAAGAGTATACTTTCAATTTCAAACACCAAGTATTTACGATTTTTGTGTGTATTAGGTGTTAGAAAAATTAAAAATATACTAATTCCGAAAATTAAAACATAAATTAATTAGCAAATTCTTAATCGGTCGCATTGTATGCCTCTTGAATGATTGTTCTTCGATTTCCTCGCAGGTTTCGGTGATCATCATCATGGCACATTCCGGTTCCGGATCAGGATCTGACAGTTCTGAGGATCAGAGGGACGATTTCAGTGCGGACATTGGTTGGAGGTATGCCTCCGCTCCTGATGGAAATAAAACGAAACCACAATGCAATTTCTGTGGAAAGAAGTTGGGAGGAGGCGGGATCACGAGGATCAAACAGCATCTTGTTGGCAATAACAAGAATGTTGCCAAGTGCACACGTTGTGCCAAAGATGTGAGGGACAAGGTGAAGGCCACCTTGGATGGGAAGATAGGAAAGGGATACAGGGAGGGTAAAAAGGGATGAACAAATGAAAGAGTTCATATTTGAGAAAAAATTCAACGTCCTATCAGATTAAGACTACGATGACTTTGTCTACCCCGCTACCATTCAAACTACAGCGCAGATGAGGACATACAGAAGGGCAACAAAAGAATCAATGAGGAGCGAGTTCGAGAGGAGAGAACTCGGTGGTGCACGGGAAGGCTTCTATGGTCCAGGTGGTAGTGGAAGTGGTTCTGGAGACGCACCACTACCACCACCCACCAAAAAACACAAAGGGAAGGGAATTAAGCCCTTTTTGACGAGGAGCGGATCCATGCAATATAAGCCAAGCAAGGATCTGATGCAGAAAACAGTGAAGGATATGTTCACCAAAGCACGAGAAAGGGTAGGAAAGGTCATCAGCAAGCTCTTCTTTGGGGAGAGCATTCCTGCCAACAGTTAGCGGGCCATTTCTGCAGAATGCCATTGATGAGATCGATGCAGCAGGAACGGGAGTGAAGGCTCCTACATCCTACGAGATAATGAACAAATATCTGGGGATGGAGAAGGAGGGGATGAATGAGTACACCGCCGAGTTGAGGAGGAGATCGCCAGAGTACGAGGTGACATTGATGTGCGATGGGTGGACAAGCTACACGGGGAAGCAGATCATCAACTTCCTTATTTACTGCGATGGGAAGACAATCTTTTTGAAATCTGTTGATGCATCTGATCATGTGAAGGATCACAAGTACCTGCTAAAGTTGATGAAGGACGTCATTAAAGAGGTTGGGAAAGATCACATTGTCCAGATTGTGACGGATAATGGAAGCAACTTCAAGAAAGCGAATGAAACAATAATGAAGTCTAGCAGCTATGGTATTTTTTTGACATCGTGTGTTGCACATTGAATTGATTTGATCCTAAAGAATTTCAGCAAGAGAAATCTCGACTTAAAGGTGGTGAAGCAAGCACGAACGATCACCACATTCATTTACAACCACAACAAAGTGTTGGTATTGATGAGGCGGATGTGCAACGGTGAGATAGTGAGGCCTGACATCACACGCTTTGCAACCAATTTTATAGCGTTGCAAAGCCTCAAATAACAAAAGACATGGTTGAAAACCATGTGTTGCCAAGGGGAATGGTTCGAGAAACATGAAGCTCAGAATGAAGGAGGACGGAAAGTGGAGACATTGATCAATGATCTTCACTTTTGGGATGACGTGACTCGGGTCACGAGGATCATGTATCCAATTGTTTCTGCATTGCGTATTGTGGATGGCGATAAGAAGCCACCATGGGAGTGATCTACGAGGCAATGCGTTGCATGAGAGAGTGTCAGAGAAGCGGTTGGAAAAGGATCCAAAGCATGGTTGGACATCAAAGACGAGCGTTGGTCCAAGATGCTCTCACAAGGTCGGTATGTATTATGTAATAATCTAATTTGTTTCCTATTTTTAAATTATTATATATTTTTAGAATATAAGAATTGTGGTTGTTTGTGACTTTGTGTTCAACTTATTACTTCAATCTTAAGTACCAGTACAGGAATGGACTTGGTACAAATGCTGACCTTTTATCAGCTGTACAAATTATGGTGGAGAAGCTCGTCAAGGACGAGAAGTTACAGACCTTGTGCATGAACGAGGTAATCCTGAATTTGAAGCTAGATTAGGACTCACAAAAATATTCTTTAAGTGTATTATGTAACAATTTATGACTTAAATCTATGTGTGCAGGTTAGGTATTTCCGGGATGCCTTGGGTTCCTTTGGCCGAATCACTGCGGTAAATGGACAGGGCAATACTCTTCCTGGTAGGGATGACGACAAATAAATCCACTGACTGTGTGTTCATTTATTCCTACTATTGATTTATCTTTTTTTGATTTTTTGCTGCCGAATGGTTGTTATTTTATGGGATGGAAGTTCCCAACCTACGAAATGTGGCAGTGAAAGTGTTGTCTCAAACCGCATCTGTTGGTGGTTGTGAGAGGAACTGAAGCACATTCAACTTGATCCCTTCGAAGAGACGGAACAGGTTGGGAGTACAGAAGCTCAATGATCTTGTCTACGTGCATTACAACTTAGGCTAAAGTTGAAACATGTAAGAGAGGGACAAGACAAAGAGGACTACACAGACCCTATTGATCTTGCGTACATTCTCAAGATGCACGATGACGATGCTGATGAAGATGTTCTCCAGAGGCGGATGGATTCCAATGGTGCTCCCGTTCTCAATCAACCAGGTGGAAGACCAAATGAGAATATAAGCCAGCAAATAGGATCAGATGTAGGTGACTATTTGGCAAGATCGGGGCAAATTATAGACCCTCTTGGAGGGTTGGAGGCCGAGATTGATGCGGTTGTTGATGAAATTCTCTCCATTAGTTCCAAATCCAAATCGAAGTCAAAGAATGACAGTGGAGATGATGATGATGATGTTGGCCGTAGTGGACCTAGTAATTGTGAGGAAACATACTCAGGTGGGTCTGGAGGGGGTGGTTGTGGACCACAAGATACAAGATTTGAGGAAGGACTACATACAGGACGTGAATATATGGAACGACAGAGGAACATCATGGACAGTTTGTTCCAAGTCTGAGTCCAGGACCTATGGATTACGAGTACGGTCGTGGTCATCGTCCAATCGACAACTACATGGATGATTTGATTTCATCTATAGTTTCCTTGAGCTGCATGGACATTGACAACCCATATCGTGGAGGAACACCAAGTACTTTAGGCGGATATGGATCGTTGCACGATGAGAGATCATTTGGCATCTTCCCGGAATACTTTCATGCTCCTCCTCCAGGACCTCCTCCTCCTCCTCAAGCGTATGCACATCCATCACATTCATATGGTTACAGTGGGTATGGGGGATACAGTAGCTACAACGGTGAGAACTACCAAGGTAGCCAACCTGAGCAGAGCCAGGGCAGCTTCTTTGGGGGTGACAGTTATGGTTTCTTCCCTGAGTACACGTCAGTTCCTCCTCCTCTGCAGAGATCTTCTCCTACTCCGTCGTCGTCATCCCGAGGATCTCAAGCCAGTATTTCGCAGCCTCATCGTACCACTCGTGATACGGGATTTAGTGTTGCTTATCATCATCTCGGGATACTCATAGGCATCGATGACTACCAATACAGGCAGTATGTGATGGATTACAAGGCTATGTACTCGTACATGACATGGGAGAACTACTGCGAGTTCATTGAATTTGTGATGCGTTATGAGAGACAACAAGGAAGGGGGAGCGATTCAGATCCACCGCGGAACTCTTGGTTCTGAACCAAAGATATCACCATGTAATATATTTTAATCTTTTATTGCATTGATCATTAACGTGCATTTTCTTATTATTCTACATGAAATACATGTATTTTCACTTGTTGTAGCTTGTAAGACTATTACTCTGTTATTAAGTATTACGTATTAACAACGATATGTTCGATATGGTCGTAGATGATAAGATGATTGATATGTATGCTATAAGCCTATAAGTATATATCTATTATTTCATTGTTTGAAATATTCATATTAACTTCATTTGCAATATCTAACATATTCTACAATATGACCGATATGACCGATATGGCCGATATGTACAATATAAGGGGTATAGATGGGCAATATGTGTGAAATAATTGTGTATCTATATGTTATTTGTTGTTCTCATAACTTGGAAAATCATAATTAACAATAAAATTGAAAAAAATAGCTTTTTAAGCCATTTCCGACATTTCCACCGAAATTATCGAAATTTCCCGAAATTTCGGCAAAAATTCATTATTGGAGGTTACCGAAACGAAATCGAGATTTCGAACCTTGATTGTCCTCTTGCATATTCTCATGTTCTATAGAAACATCAACAAGGTCATCAGTGGAAACTATGCATTCAAATTTTACCAGGGACATGCTAGACAATGGGGAAGGTACTGGAGTGGGAAGTCGAATAGCGATGGGCCTTCAAATGTTCACGTGACAAAACATCTCAACCGAGGTGGGCAGAGTAGGAGCAAGAGGTGGAGGTGGTAGGCATACCTCTGCATCATATTGAGAAGAGGTCCCCCGTCACATGTGGGGGGAAAATACATTACATTCAAAAAAGGTGAAATCAACACTGATTTGGCAGTTTCGTCTAAGAATATCAAAGCAATAGTACACTTTTTGGGTACTAAAGTGGCTAAGGAAGATGCATATGATCGACCTTCGAGATAGCTAGTCAAATGTCATAGACAAGAGTCAAATGATGGACAAAGCACTAAAGACGAGGATGACCGCTTCCCTTGTTGCGAATACCATGTCCTCTGAATTGAGTTGACCTCCCACTGCCTCGTGAGGCCACCATAGCAAAGGAGTTCTAAAATCTAGGAGTATAAGGCACGGAGATTCTGCTCAGTCGTGACGCCTCCTCCATGGAGAGAATGAGGCATTGGTTGCATGTCGCATCAAAGTTGCCTCCTCGACAGCGAACCTAGGTGGTTGTTCCATATATACCTCCTCTTGAAAGTCTCCATACAAGAAAGCATTCTTAACATCATACTGCAAAAGTGACTAAGTCATGTACCATCGCAACGGAGAAAAGGATCCTGAGAGTAGAATGACGAGAAACTGTGAAAAGTGTCTTGATAGTCCATCCCATATATCAGGTGAACCACGCACACAAGTCTAACCTTGTAGCGATCAATGCTACCATCTATCGCTTGCTTCACTGTACAATCTATTTGCAACCAACTACAAAAGCCCTTTCCGTGATTGTAACCAAATTCCATGTACCACATGACTAGAGTGCAGCCATTTCCACCTCCGTAGCCAGATGCCAATAACTGATTCGCATAGCCTCCTAATATGTGCTTGAAATCTCTGTGGCTGGTAGCCCCACCACAAACCTCCTGAAATATTTTGAGAGAGGCCCCAAAGAAACATGGGTAGCAAGTGAATATGTAGCACATGTATGCATCCACTACCGAAGAGCAATGGGGTGGTCAAGATCGTCTGGACGATATGTATCATATAAAGCAACCTCCTAAGAAGTTGCATACTCGACCTGTAAAGACTCATGTTGTACAGACGATCAATGGAGCCATCAGTAGAAAGCAAGTGCTCAAAATTTACTTGGAGTGTACTGAATGATGGGGAGGGCATAGAACAAGAGGTACAATAGGCGGCATGTGAATGTAGATCTAGGAAAAGTTTGTAAAACAAGAGAAGGTAGTACAGGAGCCACAGGAGTAGGAATTACAGGAGGAGGAGCTGGTGGATGAATCACATGAGGCAATTGAGGAAACACGGGTAGAGGTGGTGTGATGGTGGCAACGGAGGAGGAAGAACGTAAACCTTCACCGGACTCAGACGGGGTCATCATGTCACAAGAAGGAGAAAAACATATGTTGGACTCAAAGAACGTGATGTCAGCTTTAACATAGTACTTCTGTCGGATGGGATTAAAGCATCAGTACCCTTTTCTGGATCCAGGAGTAGCCCACAAAAACATACTTGACAATTACGTGGCCAGGAGTTCGGTGAAGAACAAAAGCCACAGAGCTAAGGAAACGAGGTATTAGAGAGAAAAGGTCCTTATCGGGAAATGCAATCGAAAAGGGACCTTTTCTCTCAATATGGAGGATGGCATACGGCTGAACAAGTAGCATGTAGTGAGGACAGCATCACCTCGGAATGAGTGGGGAGCACGTTTATGGATAAGAAGAGTTATGGTAACATTAAGAAGATGGCGATGTCTTTGCTCAGCAATATTATTCTACTGCGAAGTGTAGGCACAGGAAGTATGATGTAAGGTGCAAAGGGACCTGAAGAACTGAGAGAATTGGATGGTACCAAACTCCAAGGCATTGTCAGAGCGGACATATTTAACAGTAGCACAAAAAATGTTGTTTATTACACTAATAGAAGTTTAAATAATAAGAGACACAGCTTCAAACTTGTTTTTCATAAGAAAAACTCATGAAAGTCTAGAATAATCATCAATGACTACAAGATAGAATATGTGCCCTTAGTAGTCAGGAACACGACTAAGACTCCAAATATCAAGATGAATCATCTCAAACAAAGAATTGTTACTACAGCTCTCACGACTAGGAGAATCGGATTTGCGATGATCCCCACGTTTGCCAACCTCGCATTGAAAAGTAGACCGAGAAAGGATCTTGCGGAAGATTCTATATAGTGTCCGCAGAGGAAAGTGATCGAACCAAAAATGCCACATGTATGAGGAGACTAATCCAGTGGAACTGGAAGAAACACCAGCATAAGGAGACGGGACAAGTATGTAGAAACCCCCTTACACACATGCTCACAGACACATCCAACAACAATCCCCATGTGTATATCCTAAAACACAAGAGAGGAGTCAAATATGGCATAATATAAATCATCGATAATCTGACTAATAGATAACAAGTTCATAGAAAAACCATTTGCATCATGCATGTAACACATTTTGCAAATGTGTATACAGTGTCAAATGAATCTCTCCATGTCTTGTAATAGGGGATATATCACATATGCAATGACAACAGATCTGCATGAATGTACCGATCTATAGGACTGTGCTCTATCTCTGTAGAGATAATGAGTTCCACGGAGTCCATAATCCACATTGAAATGCCAACCCCGTGGCAACTAGCAATGGTGTAAGCTATACATGAGATATTGGCTGAGGTTGAGGCATCGATGTCAGAAAGGCCCAAAGGAGCATTAGTAGAGCCAGTAGCAGGAGTCAAAATCTCCTTTAAATGGAGACAAAACACCGAACTTCTGATCAACAGCAGTGGCAGTAGGTTTAACCTGCTTGGGAACACGGACGGACCCAGGGTAACCATGATTCTGATAATAGGTGTCCTCGAAGTGGCCAAATTGGTGACAGTAGGTGCAAGGTTGATGCAAGCGTACGCCTCCTCTGCTACGGATACAGCATCCTCTAAAATTAAATTGAGTCGGACCTACTCTACTACAAGATGTGTCCATCACAGAGGAGGCCTGAGTAGTGGTTGTAGGAGGAACTGTGATCCTCCTGAGTGACTAAGTCTATGTAGGCCTCATCTATGACAGGTATGGACATGCTTGTGAGTAGCTGACTCCGTGCAGCATCGTACTCATGATCAGGTACCGCTAGAAATGCTCCAACCATCATGACATTCATATACCCCTTCTATTCTTCTTGAGAAGCAGTCGAAGGCATGAAGGACTAAAGCTTCTCAAACACATCCCTGAAAAAAGTAGAATGCGTGAAGAGGACGACCATTCTGCTTTGGCTGTAAAAATATCATACATAAGCTACAGGATCTTTGTCTCATTCCTTGCCTGAGAATAGGTGGTGGTAAGGACGTCCTACATTGCCTTGGCAGTAGACTGATGTATCATTGGCTATCAATGTGGTGAGAGTACCAAATAGAGAAACAAACGCATACATGTCATCTTACTTCAAGAAGTGTTAACCCTAGTCTTATTGGTTGGCTCACATTGTGTTGGAATGTGCTTCTTACTGTTGCATTGCATAAAGTTCATGAACTGCATGGATCATAACTTATAATTGGTCCCATCTATCTTTGACAATAGGTGTCAAATCTTTAAAAGTACCGAAGGAGGATAAGTCAACCGTGTTCATTGATATGATGAATCGATGATGGAACCGAGAAAGGTGCGCTGGGGTTGTAAACCTGATCTGAAGGTGTCTATGCAATCATATATGGAGACAGTTGTGTATGCAGACTCATAGCATAAACTTCAGCAACGGTCTAGGATGGTCGGGTGAGTCAATGATACGAAACAACCCTTGTGGTACCAAAATTAGACCACCAGGAGATGGTATTATAGTGGTAGGGCAAACACAAGATGGTGGTGCAGCACATAGGGGGTTGCTACACCATCGTATGCATTATGTGATGATACAAGACATGGCTACAACACTTGGGGATAGCTACCGATGGGGAGATGGCAAGGACGAGGGAGGAGGGAGGGGGTTGGCGGTGCTACAACCTCGTTCGATGCAAAGGAAACGGATGGGGGATTGGCGGAGGTGGTAGGGGTTGTCGTCGATAAATTACGAAGGTTGCGGATAGGGGTTGACGGCGATGCAAACGCAGCATGCAATGATAAGGGCCCCGCAAACAATGGAGTCCACTCGAGTGGCGGTTGCCACTCGAGAAGGGAGGCCAGCAGTGGGGTTGGGGCAGGTAGTGGCCTAGGGCTCCGAGTTAGGATCGTTGTTCTGATACCATGTGAAGATAGAATCGTGACTTGTTTATTATGAGGGTCATAAGGCTCTATTATATAGAGAGGAGAAATCCTAAAGGGCAAAAATACATAATAGAGATGAAATAAATAATCAAATACAAAATAACATTATATTAACATGTTCTTGGTTCCTACTATAGTTGGCCAACATTATCTGAAATTATAGATAAACACCATTTCTCGTGTTTGAATACCATCTCTGAGAGAGAGAGAGAGTGTGTGTGTGCGCGCGCAAGGCTGAGCTATATAATAGGATGCAATTTCAGAGTTTATTTATGTGGTTTGGATTAGGTAAATTTCTCGATGTTTCAAATCAGAGAGGTTCGCCAATCTATTCCTACATCCAAGATTATAATTGTCAACAAGTCAGCCTCAAAGGTCACATAATAGGCACTAGTTATGATAACTGTGTCTCATGGGCAACTCTTAGAATTGGAAGTGATTGCAAGTGATTTAAGTTGGTTTGGCTTCAAAAATGTAAAATATGGAAAAATACCTCTTCACTTGTATGATCAAGTTATTGTCACCACCAAAATGGCACGAGATGTCTAATCTATGTTACATACATCAATCAAATTAAACAATTGAAACTGTTTTTCTAAGATTAGCCAACCAAGTTGGCTTTCAATATGAAATGGGTGGAGGAAAAAAACCTCAAGAGGTTGGATGGTGGTAAAAAGTGACAGCACTAGCTACTTGAACTAAAAAAACAAGTCTATCATTCCTTCGAGCAATAAGATGTGTTGACATGAGGAGGAACTACCCGATAAATATCCCGAGTTTATTCTCTCTGCAGCTACAGGAGAAGAATCTCCTACCACGCTTAGAATGCAACTAGAAACTAGAATATACTATATACATGGTTAAAGTGTGTGCAAAAGATATAATCGAGCATACCTGTTAACCCAGGGTCTTGGTCATCTGCACCCTGAGTATAGAATTGCTCACTTTCAGGCTTTTCTAAAGTTGCATTTGGATCCAAAAAAGATGGTAAAAGAAAATTATTACCTGCGAGTAAATTCTCCTTGCCCCTTCCAATTGTGACATCTCCGCATCAAATGTGTGGACCACCTCTAGTACCTCAGGAGTGCTAACAAACCTAACAAACCTACAATTTGGTTGTGAAGCAATAAAAACATTACTTGATGCTCTCAATAAGAAGGTAATTTAAGGTGCAATTTATAAGCCAGCGGAAGGTATTAGTGATGGCACATGAATAGCAATGGCCAATGGCCATCAGTAGTGGAAAAAAGAGGGGTGTGTCCAACTAGGATAGAAACTTCATACTTCTACAAAGAAATCAAGAATAAGCAAATAACAAGAAGAAAACCACCAAAACCTTTCAAGCGTGCCTTTATTAAACCATGTTCTGGCTTTTTTGGGCCTCTCCACCTGCAGTTTTATCAACTGTGTGGCACGGGCAAACTGCTCTTCAGCAACCTTCAAGTTGGCCACAAATGGCTTCACAAGACCGGAAGCTATTTTCTCGGTTTTCCCATCGCCGCAAACAAACAGCTCGCAGCTGCAACAGCCATATAAACTCGACAAATGCTTAAACATCAGAGTATCCACAACGACGCCCAAAGAATAACCAGAAACTGTGGAGGATATCAGTTCTTACTGCGAGCGTCTCGGTGATAACTGAAAGAGGGCGTAGTCCAGAGGCGCGTCCGAGTCCATCTTTACAGAAACAGCAAGTAACGCAGAAACTGTACAGATCCAATGAACACCTCAATGATCCAACTCCACAAGGCCCTTCCTTGCTGCTATAGACACGACAACAGAAAGTCACTAATTCGACTTAAAATCCATAACCGCTCAGCTGAAGAGGATTAACACAAGAACAACCACTACAAAAGAACGAATCTTTATGGGTTCTGGGGAAGACCACCTTGGCATCCACCGATGCAAACCACTAAAACCTAATCCAAACAAGACCCACAATCGAAATGCCCCTCCGAATCACACCAACGCGTGATCAAGAACGAAAAAGGAGCCACCTTTCCCGAAGATCTCACCCATTCGACAAGAACGCACAAAAATCCCACATGCCCACATCGCGAATTGGGAAGATCCGCGCACCTCTGAGCTCGATGCTCGGCTCTTCCCAGCAGCATTACCAAGTGGGTCTCTCTCAGTTCCACTTGTGGGTGTGTGAAGATCGAGGAGGAGGATGGGCTTCCGCTGCTGCTCTCCTCCTTTTGGTGCCTTTTTTTCTTCCCGAACCCTAACAGGGAGTGTTGGGCTTTGCTTTGACGGTGGTGTTTGCTTTACTCCTTACACACAGAGTCTCTCTCGCTCTCTCTCTCTCTCTCTCTCTCTCTCTCTCTCTCTCTTCACCCACACTCTCTCAGACTTTAGCTTTTGTAAGATCTAAGGGAGGGAGAGAGGACGGTGAAACAGGAAAGATATGGGTTTTTTTATTTCAAATATTTTGCCATTACTGTCCATCTGTATTTGTTGTTTGCTTCTTCTTCTACTCTTTCTTTTACGTTCGTTGTCGTTGGGAATGGAGTGGTGGTAGTCTCTGTTTGTTGTTCTTTCAAAGAGGAAAAGGAGAGCGAGGTTAGAAATCGTGCGTTTTTAAATTAATTGGTGATTTATTACGTGGTTTTTCACATAACAAAAGTTGAGGGTGATGATGGTTGGTGTTTTGTCTGGGCGTGTGGGGGCGAAGGTAAAGGACATGTTTAATTGTTAGGTTGGGATGGGTTGTTAGGTTGGGATGGGTTGGAGTACTTGTGAATAGTAAATTGTGAGAAAGATTGAAAGGATTGGAAGGAATGGTATATCGGTGTACTCCAATCCATCCCAGTCCAACCCAACAATCAAACAGGCCCAAAGGATTTGGTGGTTAAGTATTTTATAGGGGTTACCGTTCCCAAAAATTAGATTTTTTGGGTTAAGTTGGTTCTAGATCTAGATCCTTGGACTTTTTCTTATTTTTCGAGAAGGTGAAATTTGCGAGAATAAGATGCTGGACTCTTGGGACTTTAACCTTTCGATTTCCGATGCTTGGAATATGATTGTAGTAGTAAATGTAGCACTCTGACAATTTTGTTGCGGTAGGTTCTGAGAAAAAATATATATGTTGTGCAAATAGATTCCAGTTGTACATATCTTGATTTTACCAGTTCAGTGTAGATTTATTTATATTTGTTTGTCCAACGTGACAATATACTAGTTATCCTTGCTTGGTGTTGAGTTGTCCGTTGTCACATCCTATTCATGTAGGATAATAAAATGACATAATACATGGGCCTTTTTAAAATAAAGTCCAAGTTATTCTTGATTAAACACATTGTTTAATGAGTTCTATTTTGAAAAAATATATGCATATTCAACTCATTTTGGATATTGTTTCTAAATAAAATTGAATGGCCACATTTGATCGTTGACACAAATCTTTAAATATATCTTCGGTTGAAACCAGATCATTATTGCATAAATTAAATAGTAATTACACCGATCCAAATGAATTAACATAGAAACAATAATGATTAACATAATGGTAATCATGTGTTTCCCATTCATTTTCCGATTACGCAATGCACACAGGAATCAATTAATAAATTGGAAGCATAAATCAGGGCGTGATCCAGGAAAGGCAAAGCAATAAACGAAATGTTGCAAACAAAAAGATAAATAGATTAGATCAGAAGTCACCGAAGCGTCCATCTAATGGACTGTCCTTATAGAGGATTTCGCCCCCACAATACCGGTGCGAATGGAACTGGCGATCCGCTCCCAGGATGCGACGGTCCACGATCTTCGTCCACGCACACCGACGAGATCATCCTCGAAAGTACCTCCGAGAACTTGCAGCTGAGAAGAAAAGGTCGCAGATGAGAGAAAAACGAGCAAGAGCCACAGCGTAAGAGTTTTCTTGCAAGTGAAGAAAAATGGCATGGGGAAAGGGGTATAAGAAGAGGAGCTCGCGTGCCCTAGTATGCAGTAACTTTTGATTTCTAAAAACGCCCTCAACGAGCATGACCCTTCGGATTCCAAAAACGCACCTAACAGAGCCGATTGGATCGAGTCAGATTCCCAATGCGATTGAATCCAAATTAATCTTTCTGATTTAATTTAATCAATCAGGTAAATGAAACCCACAGCAAATAGCGGGAGCAGGAGCAGGAGCGGGCGCGCGCATGTGTAGCCCTCCATTCCTCCTCTCTATTATTGCTATAAGAGTTTGGGATGTGAATTCATATATTAGCCCACCAAAAGTTTAGATGTATTAGGTATGGTACTAAACTTCCACCCAAGTTTTCCATGTTTTAAATTTGGGAATCCTCAACTTCCCTCCAATCCAATTGATTTTCCAATTAAAAACAAATTAACACCAATTGTAAATACATATACTTTCAATTAAAAATCTAACTATAGTTCTAAATACAACATCTCCTTGTTTCACCACACCGTTTCCCTACATATTCGCACATCTCTCTTCTCCCGTTCGGTAGGAGAATAAGCAGGAATAAGGATGGGGAATAAGAGGAATAAGGGTCTATTCTCCGTTCGGCTGGAGGATAAGAATAAGGAGAATAAGGTGAAATAAAGGTAGGTAAGGTGGGATAAAGATAGGAATAAGAGTGAAATAAGATAAAAAAATGAGGAATAATCGTACCACAGGGAAGCGTGTTGGGGGCTTATTCCCCTTATTCCATTCCGCCTTATACCCCAAACGAACAGGGCTTTAGTAACCACTTCGTGTTTCATGTCTTCGTTTAATCCTCTTCCATTCATTTCAACCAATTATTAGATAAGACTGCTTGTTGTTTCGTACGATTAAATTTATCTATAATTATATAATTTAAATGTGTTAGATTTGCATGCTACAATCTTTTATAAGGTTTTTTTTGTCTTCAAGAAGGTCAATTATTAATCAATTTCAAGCTGCCTTCGTTTTGAAGTGATTTTTATCATATAATAATTTATATTATACTATTGTCGACGAATTATGATTTACAGTAAAAGTAATTGTTTTTTTATGAAAATAATTAGACGTGAACACGAAAGTTGGATTTATCTATATTTTTATCGTTAATTTCGTTTATGTGTGTTTCTTGTAAGTGAATATTAAAAAGATTACTCAACATTCTTACAAGTATATTTTTTGAAGTAAAAAAAAAAGAGAAACACGTAGTGGTGTCCACCATAGCAATTTATTTAAAAGTTAATTAAAAGCTTCGAAAAATTACAAGATCCAGGAGCCAAGCAGGCTCTTAAAGTGGGAGCAGACAGTCTCACAAATAGAACTGATGACCCAAAAAAAGAACATCATTACGAGCCAATCAAATGGCACACAGCACCGCCACCGGGGAGAGGACATCATGAGTCGAAAGAGCGCAGTTTTAAAAATGGCATTAACTTCACTTTCATTGATGTATATTCTCGTAAAATTATCTTTATTTATTTTAACATTCTAATTAGTTTTAAAAAAACTCACTTTATGTGTACTTTCAAATAGGGTTATATATACAGGCATTTTGTGGTACAAAGCATTAAACATAAAAAATGAATTGGTTATTAGCATCTAATTCAAAAAGCCTTTTAATTGGAATATAGTTGACAAAAAATACTCGATTGGTTAAAATTTTATATTTTACTGTTATTCCTTTTTTTAATGACTTCGATAAAATACAATTATCACTTGGTTTGTAAATAAAGACATTACTTAATTCGCTATTCAAAATTGATGTCTAAATAATTCAAAAAATAATCATACTGTTGTTTTAGTTTCGAAATTTTAAACATGATATTTCATACGATAGATGGTTTTGATTTAAAAAATTTATATTATTATTGTCATCATTTAATATAGAAAATCTTATATCAATTATATTTTAATAATGAGAAATCAAAGTTTTAGTTACAAATCGGTACATGTAATTAAAAATAGAATAATAATTATAACAAAATGCAACTTGGATATAAAAATGTAAATCGTGGTAAATATGTTATTTTAACATGGAAACTCAAACAGTTAAAAATCGTGACCTAGATATCTGCTTGGGAACTCTGAATTGTGGACTCATCTTGATCGTGCACTTTGATGAAAAAGATTTTGTCAGGTAATTTCCCCTTGTAGATTCAAATTCATGCAAAAAATTGTTGAAATTAAATGGTATTATGATCAATTAGGACACTAATTTCTCATGTATAGTTCACAATTTGATGCAATCATGTGTTGGGGGTGGGGGGGATTTAATGCAAAATTGGTTGGTTCTAAAATTTTAGTGGACTAATATATGAGTTTCCGTTTAAAAATTTGCAATAAAAACAAAAGAGGGATTTGGACGACCCACTTACTTTACTTTCCTTCACACTTGGGTTCAAATTTGGGAGAGTTAATTCGAATGTTAGATTTCAGTTATGTTGTTAATATGTGCAATTGGAAGTGTTGGATAAATTAATATATACATATATGTGTGCGTGAGATTAATTTCAAATCTAGTTGGGATTTCAACGAAGCATTGTTGGATTCAATATGTTTTCTAATTTTAAATGAGATCATTGGAATCTATCAGATGCCTTTGATTGACACTTACGAATACCATGTGATTCTCATTTCAACCCTAGACGTGGCCACGAGGATGTCGATGCCTACTTGATTCCAGTTCTCTTCACCACTCAAATCATTTTATTATCTCTCTTGTTCTAGAGTTGTCTTTCAAGGACATTTCGTGATATAGTACACTGATGCGGAATTTATGCTAATATGTCTTGAAAGCAGACAATCAGACCCAATGCACTAGTAGAGTAGGGTCATTTTCTAAGGACAGTTCTTCCTGATCGCTTCGATGATCTCTTACCTTAGTCCGATTCATTTTAGTTGCCGTTATTGGTTTATTCATTTGCTCATACCAAATCTTGTTTTATCGTCATATTATATTTTAAATTGTTGAAGTATTTGTTATGTGCGTCATGAGTTGTAGGAGGGTAAATGGATCCTGGAGAAGATCCAGTTACCCCATCCAGTGTTTAGTCTCACATGGTCCAGCGGTGGGACTTGGAGGCTCTGGAGAGGCTACATAAGGAGCCCCAGATTTCCTGTATCCATTGAGAAAGTGTAATGCATAACACGCCCATTTGAGGGCTTCTCCCGTGGTTTTATCCCGCTCCTCACGGAGTAGGGTTTCACGTTAAAATCCCGCGTTCTTATTTTCTTTATTCTTTTTCCATGTTTTCGCTTCCGCTTCATATTTCTTAACATGGTATCAGAGCGGGGTCGATTCTCGAGGTTTTTCATATTCTCATTTCTGTTCGAGTTTCGATTTTGAGAATTGTTTGTAAAGGTTAATTCTGTATTCAAGAGTTCGTGATTTATCAAGGAGGTTCGTCAGTTTATTTCCTGGGGTTTTGCTGAAAATCCTAATCATGCATCTGAGAGAAGACCACATCGCTCATGTGTGTCACGCTCGCCTCCTCTCCAGAATTCTCCCTAGAGCCCCTAGTGATCCTCCAGTCCCAGCGCACCCCAGGCAAACCCAGGCGACATCGCGCGCATGTCCTGGTGATCGGCACCGCTCGTGACTGCGGCGAGCCAGACGCGTCGCTCTAGATATTGAAGTCCAGATCGCTTCTCCAGATCAAAGTCCAAGAGTTTTTTTCAGGGCGTAGCAAGCCCCACGCGAGAGTTCCTAGTCTCCAGGCGGTGCGCAGGCAGCGCTGTTTCACTCATCTCCTCTGGCGATGTCGAAGTTGCAGCAGATCTCTATCTCGATGCGACAGCTCCAGAAGGCTCCTGGCGGCGGCGTGCACGATTCTACAATCTTGCTCCTCCAACGCCATCTCCGGCGGTGAGCTCCTCCAGCGCCATCCTCTTCGTGCGCGCAAGCCGCACATGCGGCAGTCTTCCTTCAGGCGCAAAGCGTAGGCGACACTCCTTGTGCAGCCTCACCTGGCATCGCACAGACCTCCAGGGCAGCGACGAGCCCTAGCCGCTCTCCAGGCGGCACCCCTTGGTGGGTGCTCTCTTAGCGGCGACAAGTGCAGGAGCCCCCATCGAGGGCGGGGGGTCATGTGAGAAAGTGTCCCAGTCGATGGGAACCCTAAGTAGCTCGTCATTTAAAAAATTTGTTATTTGATTTATTTATTTGGGCTATTTATTTGTAAGCCCCAAGTGGGCCGTAATACTATACAGAAAAAAAAGGGAGAGGGGGTTGTGCCGAATGAGAAAAAAAGGAGGCAATGGCTATTAAAAAAATTGAATAGCCAAGAAATTAAAAAAATGAAGAAAAGTCGAGAAAAAAATGATGTGAAACGACTTTAAAAAAATATTTCGAAAAAAATGTTTATCAAAAGCCGAAAAAAATGGAACGGCAAAAAAATTCCAAAAAAATGGCGACTTATAAAAAAGAAAAGCTGCAAGAAATTCTTTAAGTATGTTTTATTTTCTCCCCATTTATTTTGTCTTCTCCCAACTTTGTCGATTTCTCTGTTTTATGACAAGTATGGGAGAAAGGGGAGTATATATGTAGAGTTACAGGTCTATTCAGATGTTCCAGATTCAAAGAGGACAGATTCAGATTTTCTTCAGACCAGCAAATTTTCAGACTCTACAATTTTTCAGACGAAGATTGTCCATGCGCAATTCCAGACTCGACGTTCATATTCCGAGTCCCAGTTTGATGTGCAGATTCAGACTTGACATTCAGATTGGTCGGAGTCCAAGTTCGAAGCACTCCATGAAGAGAGGTCCATTTTCGAGTTCTCCAGAGAGAGACTCAATTTCAGACACGCATGAGTTTGCGGTCATTTTCAAATGAGCACATGTATGCCATCAATTCAGAGGTCCCCATCTTTTCTTATGTTTTCGGCCAGAGTTTTCATGTGAGCCATAGGGACTCCAGAGTAGAGGACCATTCCCTATGCCATGTTGGTAAGGGTTTTCATGTGGTATCATAGGTACACCAGAGCATTGCACCCTTCTCTGAGCCAGACGGGAGAGACCTAGTTCTCCGATGAGGAGACTTTTTCATACTCCATTCTCCAACGACTGTGGACTCCGATGAGGATTGCACATCCACGACCCTTATTCAGTTCGGACCTTTTCAGAGATGGAGCAGTTGTCCACATTATTGTGGTGGGCCAGAGTACTCCGACGAGGAGACTCGTTTTCCAGTTGCAGTGACTCTAACAGGCGCAGTTCAGAGCACATGCTCTCCGACGAGAAGATTCAGCAGACTCACACTCCAGCCCGTTCGTCGTCCTCACCTGCACGGCATGAGAAGCAACGTCCTCGACAGCAACAGTTGTGCGCGTTGGGTTGATATTGTCCGTAGTGTCATGTAGCGTCGAGTTGAGTTTCTTTCTGTTTGTCCAAGCTGAGCATTGCATGCTCTAGCTTGAGGGAGAGTGTCGGAGTATTTGTTATGTGCGTCATGAGTTGTAGCAGGGTAAATGGATCCTGGAGAAGATCCATTTACCCCATCCAGTGTTAAGTCCCACATGGTCCAGCGGTGGGACTTGGAGGCTCTGAAGATGCTATATAAGGAGCCCCAGACCTCCTGTATCCATTGAGAAAGTGTAATGCATAACACGCCCCTTTGAGGGCTTCTCCCATGGTTTTATCCCGCTCCTCACGGAGTAGGGTTTCATGTTAAAATCCCGCGTTCTTATTTTCTTTATTCTTTTTCCATGTTTTCGCTTCCGCTTCCTATTTCTTAACATACTCGTATTATTTGACGATTGTCTATAATTGGATTTTGATTTATGCTTGATTGATTATTGTCGAAATAATATATGATGCCGGTAATTATAGCACGTTAATATGAAAAAAAATATTTTAAATTTGTTTGTACATATTCTCAAAACAACAATCTTACAATAGATATTCATATCCATATTTAAGAACATGTCGGATATGGTGTTTAAATCGATGGGAAGTGACAAGAATACCTTAAAAATCTACTGATAAACTTTCAAGCCTCGGCAACGATGTATGAGAATTTGGTTAACGACTATTTGATGGATTTTGATTCTTAAAACCGATTGTTTCAGAGTGAAAATGGAAAACCCCACTCTAGAAAGCTAAAATATGGAATATGCTTATAGTGAATGTGCTATAGGAAAACTCAAAAGAAATTATAATACCAAAAATATCATTATTCTAAAATATTTTGCTATAAATTTATTAAAAAATTAGCTGAGGGGAAATGCATTCCTGAATAGGTACACGAATGTCTACTCATGGTTCATAGTTTGGTAGATGCTAAAATGAAACTTCCGTAGAAGTTCTAAGTCACAACAATATTTGAGAAATTCTCTAGTTGCGGGAAGACAACAAGATAACCTTTAAATACAAGAAGCAAAAAATATACACGTGTATGGCTTGATGGTAGAAATTGCCATTGAGGGTGGACATTGGAAACATCAACTTGTGGTTTCTTGTCATTATTCAAAGTAAGGTCAATTTCATGACCTCGAAATGCAAAGAGAAAAGAAAAAATGGTAGGCATATCAAGGAAAAAATAAATCAAAATATGATATCCATAGAAACGAAAAGAATAAACCATGTTGGCACTGTAATCATGTTGAACACTAAAAGAAGGATTGTCGATCTTTGAAAGGTCAACATAAACCTAAACATGGAAACCATGAGGAGATGAAACACATTTTCATCTACATAATGGACATGATATGAGCTCAACTCATCTACAAAATACACCTAACCCCTCCCCCCCCACCCCTTTAAGAAGGGATTTTATCACTTGCGCCCCTCCGAGATCTCGCAAGTTCAGTTATGCCCCTATCTTTTTGGTAATATCAGTTGTGCCCCTCACTTCTTTCTCCGTCATCAGTTGTGCCCTTCCGTCAGATTGACCGTCAATGAATTGACTTAACCATGTTTTTTTCAAACCTTGAGGCAGTTAAGAGGGTTATTATTGTCCAGACTCCTCTTCTTCCTCCTCCAACGTCCTCCTCCTCCCTCTCCGTCCGGAGTTCGCCGGAGTTCGTCTGCGCCTGCACGGCGCACGACCACACCACGTCCTCCTGCTGCAGGAGACCTCCGCCGCAGCAACTGTCTACAGGGGCGGGGGCGGTGTGGTGCGGGCCTGGCGGCGCGGGGATGGCGCGATGCCATTGTTCTTCGAAAACCGAGATCCATTGTTCTTCGAAACATGGGTTCAGTGCTTGGGTTTATTTGGATCAGAGATCCCAAATGGCGAGGCCACCTGGTTGGTCTTCTCGGAGGCAACCGGTAGAAGCCATCGTATCCCAACGACGAATCTGAGCAACCCCATCGATCATCCCCATCTCGTATTTTTTTCTCTGTCAGTGGGTTTTGTTCTGAATTTATTTGCGTAATGACTCTCGATGATGAATATCGCCCTTTCGATAGGAAGTGTCGTATGACACTTTCAACATTCGGCTCATCTATCGCGTCACTTGCCCTTGAAGATGACCCCAGGCGAATGCCCTCATGATCTCTTTTGATGGCTGTGTGCGCGGATGTGGGCTGTGTGGGTGATTTGAAACGGCAGCCCAGGGGAGCAGGGGCTTGGCAACATGGGGGAGGGGCGGGGGGCTGGGAGGAGGTGCGGGGAGCTCGGGACAGAGTTGGGCGGCATGGGGCAGGGGCGGGGGCGGGGGGTTGGGAAGAGGTGCGGGGAGCTCGGGGCGGAGCTGGGAGGAGGTGCGGGCTGGGGAGGAGTTTCAGGCGGAGAGGGAGGAGGAGGAGGTTGGAGGAGGAAGAGGATGGTGGAAGAGGAGGAAGAAGAAGATGAGGAAGAGGGTATAAAATGACCATATAACTTTTTTTAAAAAAAAATAATACCGCTTATGTCCTCAAAGTTAACGTCCATTTGCACTGTGGATGGATGTTCACTAACCCGAGGGGCACAAGTGATAAAATAGCAAGAAGTGAGGGGCACAACTGATATTATCAAAAAGATAGGGGCATAACTGAAATTGCGAGATCTTAGAGGGGCACAAGTGATAAAATCCCATAAGAAGAAATAAATATGTTGTCATTCTTGTTTATGTCTCCTAAACCTAGAGACGAGGTAAACATGATCGGTTGGCAAATAAAGAGATGAAAGGCATCAAGAAAATCCCAAAATCATAGTTACACGCACACGCACACACACACACATACATACATACATTTATATATAGGGGACCTTTCAAATGAGATGGGGGCTTTTCTGAAATTGTAAAGGTCACTGTAAATTTAGTAAAAACTCTGTAACAGTTTTGTAAAAGTATAAACTGAACATTGTAAAAAAAAGAATTTTGTAAAATATAGCATTCAAATTTAAATTAACATTTTCATCCAATATAATAATATTTTCATAATTTTATTTAACTATACATGTTGCGTTAATATTTATTGTTACATCTATGAAATAAGAAATTGTAAAATATATTAGAAATATACCTAAATTGAGGGTGGCTCACCATATATATGGTGAGACCCCATCTCATTTGAAGTTTCTCCTATATATATTGATTGACTTGAACATATGCTTAACCGACTTCACTATTTTTTAATAAATTTATTTTAGCTCCCAAAAACATGAAACTACCTATGACGTGTATACAATAATAATTGAAACCCAAGAAAGATACCCAAAAACGCTAATCTATATAGGTGGTAAGTAAACTTAAACCCCTCATTCTATGCATGCGTAAACCAAAAGCTGAATTTTTCCTTCATACAAAATGTCTATCCACCTTTAAAGTGATGCACATTTAATTATCTACAAAGTAATACTGTTTGCAAGTAATACTGTTTGCAAATATATTGGAGTTCATTCGTGGAACTTGAGTTTTGTGGTTTTATTGTATATAGTACAACTATGCATACAGAATCCATCATTTGTATACATATTTCCCTCTTTTTTATTTTATTTATTTAACTATAATATGAATAAATAGAAAAATAGAAAAATATAAAAGTAATAAAAATATACAAAAATATTTTCTCGTCTATTGGTATATTACATCTGCTACATTTTAATCAGTGTTATTCTTAATTATTAAAAATCTACAAATATATAATGTGTGTAGAAAATATAATGGTATTATATTAAAATATTATAGATATATAGTATTAATAATAAATGGGGTGGGAGCCAACGACCAAGCCTCTCGTGGCGCTTTGACGGGGGAGATCATGACACATAGCGACACTACATTAATCCAAAAATCAAAGACAAAAGAAAATTACGACTGAAATATTAAATAAAGAAGAGTGAAATATAAAACAAACTCTAGGCAGATCTCTATGAGATCCACGATTTTTTACGAAGACCTCAAAATGCAAGAAAAGGTATAATAGGCATATAGATATTTTTTACATAATAACTTTTTCGTAATTTTGCATATTTTTCTTCTTATTAGCCTATACATATCATATTTTAGTATGAGACTACTATATTATTTATACATTACATATTTTTCTTATATATTTAGTACTTAAGGAAGACACCGAATAAAGTAGTGAAGTGTGTTATTTATAAGTGAGTCTAGCTATACATGGAGAGTTATTTTTAGTAGTTTCTTTATTTTTCTTCTTTTCTTTCGAATTTTTAATCTTTTGTAGTTGGTTGTGTCACAAACTAAAGAAACAAAAGAAAAAATGGTTAAAATTAAAAGAGGAAAGTATGTGAAATATCAGTCTTCGAAATGTATAGTTGCACTATATACATAGAAGACCAAAAAATCAAGTCTTGCATATGAGTTCCAATTCTTTAAAATAGTATTGTCTGGTAGATAATTGGATGTATATTACTTTATGTGATGCATCGATCGCTCGCAACTTGTTGTAGTGAGGGAGACGGGACGTCCGATCATCTTTTGATCGCTTCTTTTAACTTCTCAGATCTGGATACCCAACATCACAACGAGTACATATAATCACCATTCGAAACATAAAGAAGAAGGAATATACAATGTCTCAATGTAACTATTTCCACCATATTATCTAACTCTGCTGCAATACTTGATTTCAAAAATACAATTCTCCTTAAACCAGCAATACATTTTCAAAATAGTTTCACCATTCTCTAATCAAAAGGTACAATATATTTCAACATGGCTAAAATGAGTAAGAAGATCAAAGATATAATCTTTTGAATGTTGCGAATCATATATCGATATACCACTGCCAGCATATCTTCCCAATTATCCTAACTTGTAAACCTGCAACCTGATTAGGGAGATTGATGGACGCGAAAATCGCCTCTTTAATTATAGAGAATTGTAGTATAGGAGACGAAAAACGGTCAATCAAAACCACAATCTTTGAATGTTGTGGAGTATTTATTCTTGCCAAGTCTACCAAGGTCGAATACAGGGACACGAGCTACTTTAAATTATCTATCGAATTTTTGATCAGTAAAGGGTATGCATGAATAATTTCTCAATTAAAGGCCTTTATGCATATGCACAATAAAAGGCAAGTAGAATGATGCATATATTTTTTTGTTTCATTTTCAATGCAATTATAAGGTTTAGAGGGCCTCGTGAAGTGGTGGATGGGTCTTTAGAGGCGGAGGGGAGTAGTTTTATAGGATGCGGTCCAACCGTTTTTTGGAGATTTCGAATGGGTGAACAGTTGGAGTGAAGGTTGAGTTTAAGGACATTGAGGTTGCGTGAGGTCGTCGGTTGTAAGGGCTTCGTGGAGGGACGTTAAGTAAGCGGAGAGGTGACCGGAGGAGAGAGTGAAAATGGAAAGGGGGAAGGACTATCGTGAGGTGTAACGAAAGGGGGGGGGGGGTTGACTGGAGGTAGGGGATGAAGTCGTGGTCGTTGGATCTCACGATCCAACAACCCAGATAGAGGCACAGGTGAGCAACCGAGATCTGATCAGAGATCAGATCGGATGGTTAATAGTGAAGCGGAGACGGATGGATTAGATGGAAGAGAGGCTCGATCCAAGAATGGAGAAAAAGGAGCGACGTGGAGCACACTGTGTCCTTGGATGAGAGGAGGATCGGGTGGTCTAGGGGAGAGTGGGGGTGAATGGTGAGGATCTAGTCTGGAGGAAGATCATACGGGTGAGGGATAAGCGGGATTGAACAGTGGAGATGGGGGCGATCCAGCTAGGGATGAGCATTGGGCTGGGCCGGCCCGACCCAGCCCGAAGCCCAGTCCAAAAAGCCCGGCCCGGCCCAAGCCCAAGTTAGTATTGGGCCGGGATTGGGCTACATATCTAGGCCCATAACTATTTTGGGCCGGGCTCTGGATTGGGTCGGCCCAGCCCGCTTAGCCCGAGAGCCCGGCCCGATTGATGGCCCGATACAAAGCCCGTGTACCCGGTTCACGATTAAGCCCACATTGAACCCACACCACACACACGATTCACACGATGCACGTCACCCCCCCCCCCCCTCGCCTCGATTTCCTAACCCTAACCCTCCAAGTTCCAGCCAGTCGCCGTTGTCGTGGGCCTCATGTCTCCTCTCCTCCGCATACGGCACACCCTTCGGGCTAAAAGCGTGTTGCGCCTACTCCTCCTCGCGCGGCTCTGCGGGCCACGGCCTCCGCCTCTCTATTGTACACATGGCCTAGTTCGTGGCTTCAAGGCCTCCACCTCTCTGCTGCGAGCCACCTCTCTCCTTCTTCATCCTCTCCTTACATAGAAAGGTTGCATCTCTTACACGAGTGCTCTTCTGAGTTTTAGCATTCTCAGGCATTATTTCCTTCTTCAAAAAAAATTCGAAAATCCTGACCGAACTTTGTCTTTATATACACATAAATATGCTGCAAGATTTATATTGCAAGATTAATGTTATAGGATAAACACGTTAGGAGATTGATGTTATAGGAGTAAAAGCTAAGCAAAAGCAAAAGTACGAGATTAATAGTTGTAGGATTTATAACAAGTTGTAGGATCTCTCTATACTGCAAGAGTAAAACATATACTGCAAGATTCATGTTATACTGCAAGTTATAGGATCTCTCTATAGTGCAAGAGTAAAAGATATACTGTAGCATATCTTATGGAACAAATTTCTGCATATTTTCATGGATATAATTTTTTTAAAGAATATTCTATATATGGTTCTGATTTTCTGATCTGGGTTTATATTAAGTTATTAACATCTACCATCTGTTATGCCCTCTGTAGAGTATTCCCATTGCTAGATGGCATGTATGCCCATGCTCTATAAATAATATATCTTTCTCCATCGATGAATCATTTGTAGCCACTGTAGGGAGAAACGGTATACTACATAAACTTTAAAAAGAACATTTTGTGAAAGCTTTTCGATCTGATTGCGAGGTCAGGTGCCCTCATTTTTGGGAGTTTGATTTACTCAATGCCTCTTGTAGGTAACTTGGGGGTATTTGATTACTCGGAGGAACAATTAATATGCTAGGGAAAAAGCTATTATGGAGCCTTGCTATGCTGTGCATCTAGGTAATATGATTTCTTTTATTATGATCATGTCCATTTTCTTTGGTTACTTATGGCTTGATAACACCCTGCGAGTCTTCGACACATCTATGTTTTTGGAAATGTAGTTTCTTTAATAGATTTTTTATCTAACTTAAGGCCTTGATGATTGGGATCTGACGAGGGTCTAGAGTAATCCGCACAGGGCGGGATCACAATGTCGCTGAGGCGACCGCTCAACAGATCCCAAGATCGATCAACAATTAACTCACAATAAATATATGCAATGAATATCCAAAAATGCGGAGTTAAAATTTATTATAACTCTACATGCAAATGTGTATAGGTGTAAGTACAGGTAGAGGTCGAACACTGGGAGGCGAAGGGAATGTATGTGTGTTGTGTAATTATTCAATCCATTGTTCATGTCCATTTATTATTTTTGTGGGTTTTGGATTATATATATATATATATATTTTATTTTTTTGTTTTTATGATTTTATTTGGTTTTTATATTTTATATTTTATATTTTCTTTTTATATTTTTAATTATATAATATAGATATATAAGAGAAGAGAGAGAGATAATATATGGGTATATATACATAAATACTCAAAATTTATTGGATATAATATTTTTTTAGGCTTTTTATATTTTTCTAATTTTTTTATTGTTTTTCTGGGATTTTTCTAATTTTTCTGTATTTTTAATTTCAAAAATGTCCACAATATAGGACTAAATAGATAGCCGAAGATAATTTGGGTTTTAAAAAATAAAATAAACTCAAAAATTACCCAAATTAATTTTAATATAATAATAATAATATATAGATAATTACAGAAGAGAAAAATATATTATTATTATTATTTTGGATTTTTAAGGGTTTTTCTAATTTTTTTAGGATTTTGGAGCTTCTTGAAATTTTTATATTTTTCTTTTTCTATTTTTAGGGTTTTTCATTTTCTGGACTCAATATAGATATAAATATACCATATAAAATTTTTTTGTTATTTTTCAAAAGCATTTTATAATTTTTTTGTATTTTCTAATTGAAACAGTACAAAAATGGCTACTTTTTATTTTTAATAATTAGGAAAATATGACAAAAATGTGAAATAAAATATGACGTGTAAGAGCATCACATAGAGCATCTATCCTAATTTGTCTGGATTTTTAGAAGCACAATGGGTATTTTTAATAAATAGATAAAAGACACAATACTAAAATAGCCTGGCAGGGGTATTTTTGCAAATAAAATAAGTCTAAGGGGCAGCTGTGCAAAAATACCAAAATATAATAACGTCTTCTGCAATTTTAAGGACTAAAATCAATTAAGCAAACCCGCCAGGGCCCCCTTGCAAATTAACCATCACGTGGGACTACACGTGATCCGCACCCACAGGGACCAAAATGCAATTTATGAAAATATAGGGTCCTGGTTGCAATTTTCCACAAAAATAATACACTGGGAATTTTATTTTATGGACTAAAATAAATATGCAAATCTACAGGGGGACTTGTGCAATTTTACCACCTCACGTAGGACGACACGTGAGGTGACGTGGACTGGACCTAAGTGTAATATAGCAGAGATACAGGGGGTCACATGCAAAATTTCCACATTATTTACAACGTTATATTTTATTTACAATATTAAACATTAAATATACAAAAAGGCAGGGGCTGGATATTCAATTTACCCCAAAAGAGGCGCTTCATCTGACGGCTGATCTTCATCCAATAATCCACGTCGCGCCTCCACGTGCGCTGATGACGCTTCGCCGATGAGAGGTGAGGATTAGATCACTCGCGTGATCTGACGGTCGTAGCATCACTTCATCGGACGGCTGGCAATCGAACTGGGCCTTTGTCTTCATCCAACGGCTGGGAGCACACGTGCAAGAACAGGGAAGAAAGCTCACCGGGGCGAGCTTCTTCCTCCTCGATCTCGCTCCCTCGCCGGTCTTCGCCGCACCTGAAGGTCCCAAAAGCTTCCTGGGAGGTTGCTTGATCTGCTGGAGGTGGTAGATCGGCCAGGGGTGCCCTGAAGCGACGCCACGAGCTCGGTGAAGAAACGCGGCTCCAGGTACCTCTGCCCGTGTGCGAATCGACTCCTGATGCTCTTTGGCGCACCTAACCTGCACAGGAAGGTAGAGGGGCTCGAGGGCGTCACCCTCGACCCGGGGTTTGAAGCTAAAAGCACGCGGATGGTGGTGGGCGGAGATGCTCCGGCGAAGCGGAGGAGATGAGCATCGATTCGCTGATCCAGATGGGAGTCCGGTTGGGCAAGGTGGCTGGAAGGTGGAGAAGGTGTAGGGGAACGGAATGACAGTGAAAGGTAGTTGGGAAACGGTCGGACACACGGTGAAGAAGTCGCCGGAGCGGAGCTCCGGCGAACTTCGAATTAACTAAACCAAGCTACTCTATGAATCTAAATGTGAAATAAATGACAGGAATAAAATGCTGAAATGAAAATCTACCTAGAAACGATAAATGCGCAGCTCGAACTTGGCTGGAGGGCCAAGGAGCAGGACGGACGTCGGAGCTCCGCCGTGGGCGCACCTCCTTCCTCCTCCGAACCTCCTCGACCTTCAGGGGACCTCCTGCTGTCACCAGGATTCACGCTGGACCGAAGGCGAGGGTTCTAGGGCTCCGGAAATGGCCAAAAAGTAAGGAAGAAGGAGATGGGTTTATTTATAGACAAGATGGGTCGCCCTTATTGACCGGCGAATCTCAACGAATCAGGGCTATGTTCAGATGAAGAAAAGATGCGGCGAGGATCATGATAGTCCTGGGAGAAAAATCCGTGAAGGGACTGTCGGTGATGGAGCATCATATCACGCGGAAAAAATGGAGGAAAAGGGGGACGCGACATTTCTGACGAAAATCAGAGGCGCAGGGGGAGTTGACCGGAGGTCAACACTCCCTGGCCCCTGATTGGTCCACATCGGACCGATCTTGACTAATTTATTTATCATATTAAATGAATTAATTAGGTTTTATTTATAAAATAAAAAAATGTTTATAAATTAATGTAGTATTTATTTATGATTTTTATTTATTTTTTTGAAGTATTTTATTATGGTTTTATTAAAATAATATGTATATGTATGTATTTTACATGTATTTTTGTATATTTTATTTTTAATTTGTTTATTTTCTTTTGTTATTTTAGTTTCTTATTTTATAATTTTACAACTTATTTTTGTGAGTATACATGTTTTTTTATTTAATTTTTATGAGTTTATTTACATTTTTAAATAAATAAGTATATGTATATGTAGGTATAGTTATAGGTATTTTATCTGTATATTATATACATTTTATTTATTAAATGAATTTTATTTGTTTTTATTTTGGATTTTTATTTTTAATAAGTTATTTATAATATATACATTGTTATAAAACTATAAATGAATAAAGAATAAAAGAATAAAAATCCCTTTTATTTATATACATTCTTAACATAGGTATTTTGCCTATGTGATACATAGACTTATTTTATTTCACAAATTCTTTTTAGTTTTCTTTTAATCTCAATATGTACATGTATTATGTAAATTATTTACAAAATTCTAAAAATGTAAATTTGTAAAAATAATAAAGATTAAATAAAATGAATATTTGAATCAGGCATTATGTACAAGGTGGGCCAAAAACCTAACTTCCACAGATGGACTCCAAAAATTACGAAACCAATTTTATAAAATAGCTCATGGAATGCTATATACAATTAAAGGTGAGTTCGGGTGATTTGGAGTTTTTATTTGCAAGATATGGGTCTGTGAAGTTGAGATTTTTGCTTTTTATTTTGTGTATAACATGTACACTATGTATTATTTTTGCACAAACTTAATTTTGTATTTTTATTTACATTATTATCTACAACTTTCATGTGCAAAGTTTCTTTATTTGATGAATAAATAATTTTGTACAAAATAGGTGTCAAAAATGCATAAATGGATGAATAAATAAATGAGGTATTTATTGTATTCTTGGCCCTTATCTCCCCCTACTTTATTCCTTGTCGACCAATTCCATGCTGGCCTTGGTATCGGGGTTCGGGTCATAAAATATTTGCAATATTTTATTCCTTTTTCTTTTCTTCCCTTTATTCTATAATTTTGGCATTAAAAACCTTATTTAATGTACAATAAATACAATAAAGAATGGATGCTATTATGTACAAATTGAGGCCATTTACATGCATTTGCTGGGGTTTTTAAGGCCAAAATGATAGAATAAAGGTGATGAAATGGAGATTCATCACCCCCCTATACTTGCCTTTGCTAGTCCCTAGCAAATACTTATGCAATAAGTACAAAAAGAATAAAGAATAAGAAGAAAAGAAAAATCAAAAATAAAGAATTCAAAGAATAATTGAATTGGTCATGATTATTAAATTTATCTGTACAAAATCAAAGTTTGGAGCTCAGATTAGACCTTGGTGTGAGAATGTGTGTGGAACCTAGTTGGGAACCAAATTTAAAACACAACAGCCTTCAAGAGTCACAGAACCTGGTTCAAATCACCTCAACAGCCATGTCAGAACCAACCTACATCATACACAAACCCTTATGACTATGAAGCTGACTTGTACAATGTAAGTGATAGTGGCTCTCCCCAACTGAAATGACAAAGAGACTAGCTTCTCCAGAATGACAACCCAATGATTCCCCAATCCAGCCCTCTACCGTCGAGGAGCGGGGTATTCCCTTCTAAGTTCAAGTGGCAACCGGCTCAAGAAGAGGGGGAATAAGAGGTATAGAATTTTTAGGAGCTCAACCAGTGTAGCTAAGTCTCCCGCTGCAAGCTTCATGAGATGTAACATGGATACCATAAGCTTTTGCTTTATTGAACTATATACACTCCGGTGGGGTTATTAAATTTTCAATCCGACCCACCACTTTTTTGGAGTTATTTTTGCATTTTTTTTCAAGTGCATCTGTACAACATATCTACATGGTGCAGCATATATACAAGAAATTTTCCTCTTGAGCCAGTAGACTATCCCTCTTTTGAAGCTTTATTGCAACCCACACTCTCCCGTCATTCGATTTCATTGAAACTGGACCAGGTTGGGGTGCACTTCCCTCCCTAGACGAGGATGATGTTTCCACCCGTGTGCGTCTCAGACTGGCAAATCCAACCCCCTCACCACTCCAACTGAGTTGAGCCAAGTGAAAGGTGCAAGTGTCCAAGTTAGGTTACGACCGACAAGAGTCATGCGTGTGTTTCGAAAAGTTCTAGTTAGTCCACTGAGGTGACTTGAACCTAGCCCTGATTTCTCAAAGAATTAAGTCTGAATAGACCTGAAGTACCTTAAACCTAGTTCCCATAAGGTTCCAGTGCAGTTAGGTGCGGTAAGGTCCAACCAAGCTCCAATCTTCGACTTTATTGGACTAGTTCAATCATCAAGCTCAATCAAAGAATATAAATGTTATGCAAATGCTATTTACAAATATGCAAAGAATAATGCAATTTTTGAAAGAATTTGAAAACAAAGAGAGAAATTTTTAAACAAAGAATTTACAAATAAAAGAATTTTGGCACTCAAAGAATAAAATATATACAACTATTTACACGGGCGTGCCGCTTTATTTTACAAGATTTAAAGAATTTACAAAGTGATTTATTAACGTGTATAAAGAATTTTATGTATTTTATTTAGGATTTATTTTATTTTATTTTACTTATTATGGTGCTTTTATTCCTCAAATTTATTTGCAAATCATTTTGAAAACTATAGTGCAAAATAATTTTTGCAACTATTTACAAACATTTGAAATCCTTTTTGCAAAGATTTTGCAGACACTATATATACATTTTCACAATATATCTACAATCTTTTCAAAATCATTTGCAAATAGATTTTCAAATCCTCTATTTCACACAAAGAAAGGATTTTTTGCACTCAAAATATTTTTACAAAGGTTGAAAATATTTCACAAAAAGTTTTCCAAACAGTTCACACAATTTTTCAAATCATTTTGCAAAAATATTTTTAACCTGATTTATTAATCAGTATGTACAAAAAGAATCTGAGGAATAAGAAGCCTTATTAATTAATGAATTGTATACGAAAGTACGAGTTATGGATGAAGTATTTACATAATATATACGACCCCCCTATACTTAGCTTGAGCTATGTCCTCATAGATCGGAAAAGAGAAGGAAGACATAACTCGTACTGAGTATAGACGAGTCTAAAGAATATACAAATAAGAGATGAAGGAAATAGAAGTTGACCGTCCCCCCTATACTTAGGATCCAGTAATCCTAAGTATAGCAGACTGTACACAAGGCAGGGAGGGTCAAGGGTGGGAATAGACATATCAAAGAATTAACAAATCAGGGGTGCACCCCCTATACTTAGGACAAAGTACGTCCTAAGTATAGAAGACTGTCTAAAAGGGGTGACACCTTTTATTTATTTAGATACAGAAGATAGAAGAGGAAAAGAAGAAAAGAAGAAAAGAGAGATATATACAGATAGACGAAAAGATTGTGGAGAATATACGCATCACTCCCCCTATACTTAGGGTGAGATATCCCTAAGTATAGGCAACAACTGGAGTGACGAAACTGAACTACGAAAGAACAACGCGGTGTGTACCCCCCCATACTTAGGACAAAGTACGACCTAAGTGTAGACACAAAGATATGGCGATAGATCTAGGGCACACATAACATGCGAGAAAAAGAATGAATCATGGAACACATATATACAAGTGGTGAATAACTGGTGAAATACAGGACGGTATCTGGTAAGCGAATACCGTGCTCTCGTCGTCGTCTCCCTGTGAGAACGAGGACGCAGTCAGAAGGTGAAAAGACACCCGGATATGCAGGCAAGTGGGTGTCGGCAATCGGAGTGAAAATGGATCGAAAGTAAGGATATCGGTAGCATGAAGTAGACAATCGACACATAGGGTCAGCATAAGAAAACAGAGCCAATACCGTAAGATTGGGAGGAAGAGAGAACAGTACAGATTCCTCCGGTCAATCAGAGTCTCGAGAAGATATGGAGGATAGAGCATAGGAGACATCTCGGCATTCGGTGGTCATGAGGTCGGAAGATCGCAGGAGACATACTGAATACCGCAACTCATGGCTTAACCCTGCGAGGGTCGTCAAGGTGAGCCGGATCAGAAGACTTAGTCCCGTGATCCGCAGATCGGATACACAATCAAAGAGGGGATTAAGTATACAATTCAGCAGACTCGGCTTCGTGCTCCAACAGACAGGAGACACCAGAAGTGAAACCGAGTACCTAGAAAATGATGTACCCTCCCGCAGATAACCCTCGGAGAGTGGTACATGCTAGTCATCGAATAATCAGAAGAAGACTCGGCCTTGCGAGGGTCGTCAAGGCGAGCGGACGCAAAGGCATCACTGATCCCTCAGACGGATCATCAGGTATGGTCTCGGTAGGCGACATATCGTCTACCAACAGAAGAGACCAGAAAGCCTAAAGAATGTGGCAGCGTCCCGCAGATAACCCTCGGGGAACGTACTGTCAGCTAAGCATGAAAATAGCAGATATCAGGAGCTCAGCCTTGCGAGGACCGTCAAGGCGAGCAGGCTCAAAAGGAACCTAATTAGATGGGTCCCATGATCCACAGATTGGATATGCACTCAAGATGGGACCACAATCACATATATCAAACGACTCGGTTCCGTGCTCCGCAGATCGAAGACACCATCAGCAGTGGGAACCGAGCGTAAAGAGAGTGTCGCAATCTCTCGCAGATAGTCCTCGAAGAGTACTGCGATCTAGGCAAGGAATAATCAGAATGTGTCTCTTCCTTGCGAGGGTCGTCAAGGAGAGAGAAGGGCTCAAAGGAGCCGGGTCCATCAGACGGACCCATATATTGGTCTCGGTGGTCGACAAATCGGCTACCATCAGAAGAGACCAATCAGATCTGAAATATGTCGTAGTCTCCCGCAGATATCCCTCGGGGAGCTACGAGCTAGTCAAGGAATAATCAGGAAAGAACTCATCCTTGCGAGGACCGTCAAGGAGAGTGGACTCAAAGGAGTCTGAACAAGTCGGTCTCATGCCCCAACAGATCAGGCGCATAATCAGAAAGGGAGATCGAGAACTCAAATCAGACGAATCGGCTTCGTGCCCCAACAAGGTGGCGGCACCAGAGGTGAGTGAAGCCGATCGTAAAGAAAATGTCACATCCTTCCGCAGATAGTCCTCGGGAAGTGATATGAACTACACAATGAATAATCAGAGTACATCTCGTCCTTGCGAGGGTCGTCAAGGAGAGAGAATGGCTGGAAGGAGCCGGACCCATCAGACGGATCCACAGAAAATATAGTCTCGATAGACGGCAGATCATCTACCAGCAGAAGATTCCATCATAGCAAGAATGTGTCATAGCCTCTCGCAGATAACCCTCGGAGAGCTATGAACCAGACATGGAATAATCAGAAGAGTGGAGCTCTGCCTTGCAAGGACCGTTACAGAGCAATCTGACAGTTGGCCTCATGTGCCGACAGATCGGGCGCACAGTCACAGAGGGAGTCCAAGCAAGCATATCATCTGACTCGGTTTCGGGTCCCATCACAATGGCGACCAAGTAGTGAATGAAACCGTAGTCCCAGAAATTGTCGCATTCTCCCGCAGATAGTCCTTGGGGAGGAATGCGAGCTATATCTATAACCAGTGCGGGAATGCTGGCATAAAATCTCAGGTCCTCGAAATACTGTGAATCCATCAATCAACAGGAGGGCATAAGATCATGTGAGGGAGAAAATAATCAGGTCTATCACAAACCTCCCTCAAGTCAATCCAATAGGCTGAGCTGGCACAACATATCATCAGTAATCCTCTAAGTGCCAGGGTGGATCAAAGCGCCAGGAGATCAAGGATGGGTCAATCAGGAAGATGAGAGATCATGGGGGCTCGGGGCACCGTCATCATGAAGCACATATCAAGATAGTACATCCAGAATCAAAATCACGACGGGCCAAAACCTCAAAATAGATGGATCAGTAGAAATATCATGATATCATCCTCGAATCACCGAAGCACATCACATCCTCCATCCGGTGTGCGAGACTAAAAATTCGTCAATAATGCATCACACCTATAATCATGCATCAACAAAAAGCCTCAATACGCTCGTATGCTTGTATCCAAAGCCAAATCCACCAAATCAATCTCAGCATCTTCAACATCATTGGCTCGGCTTACACAGATAATCAATGGTAGTCAAAATCCTCGATGCGGGCCTCATCAACCTACACAGCATTCCCGGGTGAAAGGGAGAGGTGATACGGGGTATACAAGAAGTATAGATAAGAAGAGTGCACAATGGGGTGGAGAAGTTGATTGAGGCTACGTGCCAATATCACGATGGTAGAAGAGTGAAACAGAGGGGACGAGGAGGGCGGGCGAGAAGATTGAGACATATACAAAATTGGGTATTCCGCACAAGGCGGGAACACCGTCAAATGGTGGTTCGAAGAGCAGGCTCTCTTCGAACCGGAGAAGATGGGGATGATACAGTGGATACGAAGAAGATGGTGGAGAAGATGTCGGGACGGATGGACTTGGCGAAGGAATGATTGAGCTCAAGCGCCAATATCACGACTCAATGCAGATGAAGAGGTATATGTATACGAGAGGTGGAGAGACTCAAAGATGAAAAATGCATGACTCACACGATGGGACCGATTACTCTAATAATGGATGAGTAACACAACGGACTCCAAGTCACAATCAATACACAAGGCAAACCCCCAATTCATCTACTCGACACGGTGAAGACCGACAAGTAATGGAGAATGGCAGTAACCACTTATAACCAACATATATATGAAAAGCAAAATGTGATGTTATTTCATGAAAATCATATATATAAGCAGCATGTTATATAAACAAGATGTAAGTATCTCATTTTATGTTCAAGAATATGTATAAATCTCAACAAGATTTACAACATTCTAGGAAAGTATGTAGTACGATATAAAGGAATAGAAGTTAAAGAACAACTACAATAGTGTATGAGAAGAATGATCTTATGTATCACTATTTACTAGGCTTGTTCCCGTGCTTTCTAGATATGTATTTTTTATCAACATATATTGTATAGATATGGAAACATGAACCAATAATATAATCTTAACAAGATTCACATCTTTCAAATTTAAGAGTTAACCATAACCAAAACCAAGTGCAATCGCACTCATCCCACTATTGGACATCTCAATTTATTGTTATCACTGTTTTTGCATGTTTCCAGACTTATTTGCCTTGAGTAGTACGTGGTTTAGAACATAACCTTCCGGTCGAAGAAGGTTACATCCTAAGTCAACTAACCAAAAACATACGTGGATAGTAGCTCGGATCATGAAGATCCAAAACAAAAGCACACTCTACCAATACTGGAACTATACAAGCAAAGAGGGACTACTGATGAATCTCCATTTCATCACCTTTATTCTATCATTTTGGCCTCAAAAACCCCAGCAAATGCATGTAAATAGCATCAAATTGAATATAATAGCATTCATGATTCATTGTATTAATTACACATTAAATAAGGTGTTTAATGCCAAAATTATAGAATAAAGAGAAGAAAAGAAAAAGGAGTAAAATATTGCAAATATTTTATGACCCTAACCCCGAGACCAAGGCCAGCATGGGATTGGTCGACAAGGAATAAAGTAGGGGGAGATAAGAGCCAGTATATAATAACCACCTCATTTATTCATGCATTTTTTACACCTATTTTGTACATAATTATTTATTCATCAAATAAAGAAATTTTGTTCATGAAATTGTAGAGAATAATGTAAATAAAAATATAAAATTGAGCTTGTGTAAAAATAATACTCAGTGCACATTTTATGCACAGAATAAAAAGCCAAAATCTCAACTTCACAGACCCATATCTTACAAATAAAAACTCCAAAACACCTAAACTCACCTTTAGTTGTATATAGCTTTCGAAGAACTATTTAATAAAATTGGTTTCATAATTTTTGGAGTCCATCTGCAAAAGTTAGGGTTTTGGCCCCCATTGGGCAACCTGCCTGATTAAAATATTCAATATATTCCTTGTCTACTATTCTTGTCAAATTATATTTTTAGATTTTTGTGAATAATGTATATAATACATGTGTATACTAAAATTAGACTAAAACTAAAAAGGATTAATAAAATAAAATAAGCCCATGCAAGTTAGTAGGCAAAATACCTATGACCAAGAATGTATATAAATAAAAGGGGAAACCACTCTTTAATTTTTCTCCTCTTTTATATTTTTATAATAATACATATAACCTATTAAAAATGCAAATCCAAAATAAAAATCAAGAAAATATATTAAATAAATTAAGTACACAAAATACATAGGTAAATCACCAAGAAGAACACCTACACATACATATAATTATTTATTTAAAAATAAAAATAAACTCATAAAAATTAAATAAAAATACCTTTATACTCACAAAAATAAATTATAAATTTATAAAATAAGCCAATAAAATAATAAAATAAAATAAACAAATAAAAAAATTAAAAGATACAAAATACATGTAAATACACACATATACACTTTATTAAAATAAAACTATAATAAAACACTTCAAAAAATTCAATAAAAATCGTAAATAAATACTACATGAAATAATACACAGTTTTTATTTTTTAAGAAAATTATAATAAAATCAAATTATAATAAAATCATTTATTAGGTTAAATAAATCAATTTCTAATAAAATTTCCTATTTTGGCGTCTAGCGGCCGACGTGGACCAATGGGGCGTCGGCCCTTGTTGACCGCCCGGTCAACTATCCCATTGGGACCTGGCGCCTCTGAACTGTCAACTCCCCGGATTTCTTCCCGTTTTTACAGCCATCCCGTCCATCGATCGAGCTCGCTTCCTTAAGAAGAATTGATCTCTGATCATCACAGATGCCCGCCAATAACTTGGATCAACCCGATACTCATTGGATTAAGCAATAATCGCCGGTCAATAAGGCTCCAGGTCGTTGTCTATAAATAAGAAGCTCCGCCCCCTTCATCAAATTTGGCCAATTTTAATCCATCCAAAAGCCTCGAATTCGTTCCTGTAACGTTCCTCGTGACAGGGGGAGTGATCCAGCGCCTCGAATCGGCCAGAGGAAGGACGATTTTGTCGCGGCGGAGCTCCGGCGTCCGTCCTGCTCCCTGGTGGCCCCCAGGTATAAGAGTTGTCCTTTTTATGCATTTTAGTTAGGTTTTAATGTTAGCTTCTGATTCCTGTAGTTAGTTTAGTCCTTAGTTGATGAACTTAGCGTAAAATCAAAAATTCGAAGTTCGCCGGAGCTCCGCTCCGGCGACTTCTTCATTGTGAACCCGACCGTGTCCGACCGCCACGTGCACCCCATTTCGATCCCTATCGCATTCTCCATCGATCTATCGCCTTCGTTCAACCGAGGACCTCTGGTCTTCGCGAATAGGGGCTCCACCTCCGCCTTACGCCGGAGCCCCTCCGCCTCACTCCATCTTGCTGCGAAGCTTCAAAACCCGGGGTCGAGGAGGTAGCCCTCGCTCCCCCGGTTCTTCCTATGCAGGTCCAACGAAGAGAGGAGCCCATCTGGGCTCGATCCAACCTAGGAAGAGGTTCCTGGAGGTCCTGTTCATCACCGACCTCGTCCGACCGCCTCGGACCTCCAGGAGCCATGAGAAGACCATCAGACGACACGGAAGCCTTCCAGCTACGTCCAGAGCACTTCAGATGCGAGGGAGTCCCCCGGAGGGGCCCAAGCTTCTCGATTGAAGCTCGCCGGGGGCGAGCTTCTTCCATGTTCTTCCAGACACCTCCAGCGCCGTCGGATCAGGAGGCGAGGCCCAGATTGAAAGACAGTCGTTCGATGAAGACACGCTCAGACCGTCCGATCAGCGAGGAGCACCTAATCCGAGCCCTTCATCGGCGAACCGGTATCCGCCGTCAGATGCGCGACGCGTGGATAAGTGGCGCGCCCATCGCCGTCCATCTGCGCGCCTTAGGGGGTAAATTTCAAACATATCCCCATGCTTTTTTTGTATTTATAGTTTAATACCAAAAATAAAATGCCACGTTGTAAATAAAGTGTAAAATTTGCAGCCCGCCCCCTGTAGTTTATCTATTTGCATATTAGTCCCTCCGCACCTCACGTGCAACACCCACGTGAGGCGCGTGATTTTTGCACTTAAACCCCGCCGGGTTTTAGTATTTGTAAAATGGACCCGAAAATAAAAATAAATGTTTATTTCTGTTGTAATTTTTGCATGGATTCCCCTGAGAAATATTTTAATTGCAAAAATGCCCCTGCCAGGCCATATATTGTAGAATGCTTTTTCCATTTATTTTGTGCCTCTTTTTAATTTGAAAAATCTTGCAAAAATGGATATAAGCTCCTGTTAGTGTACCATTGCACACCATATTTTTGGATTTCAATTTTGTTGTATTTTTGCATTTATTAAAAGTAAAAAAAACATGCCTTTTATTTACTGTCTAGCTTATAAAATACTAAAAAATGTGAAAAGACCTCGAAAAATTCCAAAAAAATTCCCTAGTGTGTACTTTGACCTATTTTAGTGTCTATCCAAAAATCCCTTAAAATCTCAAAAGGAAAACCCTAAAAAATTAAAAATTTACAAAAACTTCAAAAAAATATATAAAATCAAAGAAAAATTAGAAAAATATGAATTCAGCTCCTATTTCTTCTATATTTTATTATCTGTATTTGAAAAATAGTGTGGAAAAATTTTGTGGTTGTTTGCTAATTTTGATTCCTATTTTACTTACAGTCAGTACCTACTTCACTGTTTTCCTTTATTTCTGCATTTAAAAATACCAAAAACAATCTGAAAAATACCCAAAAATCACCAAAAAAGTAAAAAAATTATGAAAATCCCAAAAAGATTTTATTTCTATATTTTTGAGTGTTTTATATATATTTTTATAAATGTTTTATCACCCCTCTCTCCTCTTGATATATAGATTCCTCGAAAATTAAAAAAATATAATAAATAAAAAAATATAAAAGATAAAAACCCACAAAAATAGGCTTCACACATGGATGACTCTATGGTACATGCACATCTTAGGCTATTACACTTTTGTATTGCTCTCTGTGGTTCGACCTCTACATACTTAGTCACTGTACATCTTCTGGTAGAGTAATAAATATTAATTCACATTTTTTGGACTTAATTCATTCATTCTTTTATTGTGGGTTAATTGCTGACTAACTGATATTCGGTGAGCGGTCGCCTCTGCGACAACATAAATTTGACCCTCGCAAAATGTCAGTTATCAGATGGCACCGTTGCCGGGGAGCAATGAGCATAGCCTAATTTATTTTGTCATTCTTGTGTACATTTTTGATCCATCATTGATTTTGTGAGCAGCTATTTCTATTGTCATTGATCACCATGCTTTATTGATTGATTTATTTATTGTGATTAATCTCTTATCTGCTCCATTTTGACTGATTAAACCTCTACTAATGCAATCTTTTTGTGACTTTGATGCGAGGGCCCGCCACGCGAGGATGGCTTCTTAGGAGGCCAAGGCAGCCGAGCTTGGAGGAGGGTGGTCTTCACCTCATGACCACTTGGAGAGAGCATCAAGGAAGCAAGGAGATGAGGATTAGATAAGTTTAGAACACTTAGGATTATTTTTGTAATTTATGGAGAGAGAGAGAGACAATTTTGGCATGTAATAATTAACAGGACTCTACTCTTCACAATGAGGTCCAGTGCCCGGGTGTCTGTTCACCTGGGGGCCTCATCGCTGTTTTCCGTGTTCTACCGCCTTCTTTTCTTTGTTTTCCGCTGTTTTGTGCTTTCCGCCTTTATTTTACTTTGTTTTGTGTGCTTGGAGCCCCTAGATATATGTTGCTTGATTCGGTAGCTAGGTCCAAACATTAATAAGAATGCATGTTCCTATAGTCTACTTCGTATGGATCTAGTCAAACTTAAACAGTTCGGTCATTTATCTCTTAACGCATGTGTCGTGAGCGAGCCCCATCAAGCGCTACTCCTGAACTCGAGTGTGTCGAGAAGTGGAGGGGTAAGCCAAGACCGGACCCTTAGGTTAAAGATAAGTGACCAGCTTATGGTTCTTCACGTTAATAGCAACTAATGTTTAGGGCGATTTTGTCGAATGCACACCGCCATGTAGATAGGTTTAAAAATTCTGTTTTGCATACCACATGGAGAGAGCTGGGATGCACTGTAAGTCTTCTAACTCCGCATGCATCATTCGGTTCAATGGTGAGATTTCCATCATAGAACCAACTTGCACGACTTTTCCGCTATCTCCCTCTGATTTTGAGCACCTAGGACTTAAATGAAAATCTACAAAAACGTTAGGCGTTGGTATGAAACAGACTCAAAAAAAGTGAAAACCCAAAAACTAAAACTAGGGGACTGCTAAATAAACTTTGACCTTAATTAAAATCTGTAATGGACTATCATTGTACCGGGTTCATAAAGCCCTCATTGTTTTCAAGTACCTTGGAGGGGGACCAAAACCCTACTCCCTTGAGCGAGTGTGACCCCCTAAGGATTAGAGCCAAAAACCCAGTCTGCAACTGCCTTGTGTATTGCCTGGATTTCCAAAGTAATGGCGCTCTTATCGTACGTAGGCGAGTAGGGCTTGGTCACCAATGATGACTCTCTGTTGTGTAGAGCATCGATCCTGTCCGAAGTATCGAGCATAGACCACGCCTTCACGGGGGTGTCTGTCTCATCGTCCTGCGTCCGAGTAGGTTCTTGTACGCTCACGGGTGATTCCGTTGCGAGCGAGGACCGAAGTAGTGGTTTCACCTATCGGCTTCCTCTCTCTATTTCTTTGGCTGAGTAGGGATCCAGGAAGGGTTACAAGGACTCCAAAAAGTACAGACTACAGGTTACACAGGAGGAGGACAAGTACGTGATACTCTTCCGGCAATACTCTCTCTCCTATAGGGTAGCGTACTAAGGACTTGTTATAAGATATGCCTGAAACAACAACTCTAAAACTGAAAAGATAATAAGTAGCCGAACCTTCACGGCTTCACATGGCGTGAGTTGGTGAACCCGATTTTGTATTGTGTTTGTATGGATCTAGATTAAGGTTCAAAGATCAAGTCCCGCGCCTTTGCGCACATTGTGTCACTCCTCTTTGACCCCCGCTCAGTTTGAGCCTTTCTACTGTTTTGCACTCCTTTTTATTCCTCGTTGACCATCTATCTTTCATCCAACATCCGATCTTCTCTTGTACTTCGCGAAGTTGATCCATGGATGGTTTCCGTCGGGACCATGCCGACACCCACATCGATTCCATGGACTCAACTCCGCCAATAAGTTCGAGGCGATTCCCGAGAACCCGATCCGGACTTTGCGGATCGATCTCCAGACTCCTCGTTTTCTACCTTTCTCTTGGCCACCCAATAAACTGGGATCACTTTTGTCCCACTTTCGCCGTTGTGAATGGAAGTCGATTACAGTCTACATCCTTTTCCATTTACAACATGCTGGGATTGACCTGAATTCCAGCTTCATCACGACAGCTGAACATTAATTGCAAGCGGTCTGATCAGGACTATCTCATTATGCAGATAGAAGACAATGCGAGCCCTGGAGACTACTATGGAGTTCATCTTGTCCGACTCAGACCCTGACATGGCTCCAGGAGGAAAGGGCAAGGGTCAGCAGCCACCCCAACCAGAGGGACATGTGTCAGATCAGAACCAAGTCAATGCACAGTTACTGGCCTCTATCCAGGCCATCCAGCAGCAGCTGACCGAGCAGGCCCTCACACAGACAACCTTCCAGGACATGTTGAATGATATGCTGAACCGAGACGATGGAGGAGGAGGCAGAGGCAGGGGAGGAGGAGGTGGAGGTGGAGGTGGTGGTGCAGATGATGATCTAGAATTTCCACCACCACCAAAGCCAACACTTAAAGAAACATACAATCCGGGAGACAGCCAGATGACCGAGTGGATCCTCATTCCACCGGTACACGCTCACTTTGAGCTGAAGCCCCAATTCATTGCTCTTCTCCCTGCATTCCATGGAAACACCAGCGAGGAGCCGTACATTCACCTGCAGCAATTCTCCCACATTTGCCGTACTACCTACTATCCCAATGTCCCTCTGGACATTGTCAAGATGATGGCTTTCCCCTTCAGCCTACAGGACAAGGTCCTCTATTGGGTCAATCATCTGGGGAAGGTTGTGACGATTTGGGAGGAGCTGAAGTCCGCCTTTCTGCACAAATATTACCCTCTAGGTCGGTGATGAATCTGTGATTCATCACATCAAAAGTCAAAAATAGAGCCTTGTTCCCGAGAAAATAGAGGCATATTTCCCTTTATCTTGCATAAATAGCATTCATGCATGCATCCATAATTCATGCATTTTAGGAGCTCATCTGCATTTAAATAAGAAGCCAAAAATCACCTGTAAAAGACCTCTTCATCAAATAACTCCTTCTCTATAATATATGTATATACTCCTTAAGAATATAGGGAAGAAAGCCACAAATCACCCTTGTAAAAGAGCCTAAATACCCTGAGCACCCTTGTACATTAAAACACACATAAAGCCCGCATACAAACTCCTACTTAGGTCTACTCACTCTTAGAATACTACATATCAAAAGACCTTCAAAATGAGACTAATTTCATTGAAATTGGAGCTTGTATGAGGAACTTGGGTTTTTGGGTCATTTTGTATACTACATATGTATATTTATGTAACTTTGTATTTATGTATCATATTTGACCTCATCTCCGTCTTTGGTCAACATGAAACTTGTAGATCTCATCAAGATCTACAACTTTCATGTTTTGAGTTTTTCCAAATTCGGCCTCCTCCTCTTTCTACACGTGTCTTTCCCTTCGACCACTCACAGCAGGCCACGTGGCGCCCTCTGATTGCGCCACGCGGCCCGCTGCCCTTTGTCTGCTCCGCCCGCGCCCTCCACCGTTGGATCGCACCTCAGATCCAACGGCCCAGGCCTGACCACGTCCGCTCTCTTCTACAGCCATCAGATCCACCCCGCATTCCATCTGGACCGTTCCTTAGCGCCGCATCCTCAACGAGCCACGTGGCGACCTCTAGGCCGCCCGATCGCGCCCCCGATCCCTTCATCACAACCGCTCGTCTTCCAGCGGATCGTGACCCTCAGATCAATCACCTAGACCCGATCCTAGCCGCCCGCTCGCACTTCGCCCGCGTCACGCCACGTGTCACCCTCATAGCCCTTCATCTGGGCACTCCAGATCTAATCTCACCCGCCCGCTTCGCGCCTCCATCTGGCCGTTGGATCACAAGATCCAACGGCCAGGACTTCGTCCCCTACCTCGGGCAGCCCCTCTCTCCCACGATCTCCGCCTTGCGGGAGGGGCCGCCCCTTTCTATTCTCGGCCGCACTCCAGCCCCCCTCGCCGGCCACTGACTCTCCCACGATCTTCCCCACTCTTCCCTCTCCCTCGCCAACACCCTCGAACATCACCATCTCCGCCACACTCGCTCCACCACCTCCATGAAACTCGCCACTCACCCAGCTCTGCCGCCACCTTCGACCTATAAATACACCCTCTCCGACCACATTCAAGCCCATCCGCCACTCCAGGAAAGAACCCCGAGCTCCAAGCTTCCTCTTGGTGACAGCAAGCGGCCGAATTGTTGAGCGACGAAGGACCTTCTTCTCCGGCGAGATCCACGGTGCACCGCCGTGCCGCAGCCGCCCTCCGCGTAGCTGCACGAGCTCGAGGCTTACCGACCTCTGGAGCGACGACCCCTGGAGCTCAAAACCGAGCCCCAAACCCCAGGTAACCTCCTTCATCCCCTCTCCGATCATCCTCTTCTTTTCTTCCGATATTCTCCGATTTTATTCGCCTTCCACGGACATCTCCACACCTCCTCGACATCCCGACGAGCTCCGCGACGGTGCTAGCATCCTCGCGGGCTTCTCCACTTCGCCATTCACCGCACTTCGACCATCGTCGACTAGCAGCTCCGCCGCTTGTCCGGAGCCACCTCGCCCGATCACCTCAAGCACCCGCAGGCCTCACCGACCACGCCATCCTCTCCACGATCGTATCAGCACGCTTCGGCTATCCACATAACCCTTGCAGGTACCCGATCATCATTGGCCGGAGCTTCATCGGATCCTTCTTCGAGCTTCATCGACCAGGTGCTCCAGCCCTCCTCCAGCCAATCCGAGACCACCGGAGGCTTCGCCGTCCTCATCCGCTGCTTCCGAGCTAGCTGGGAGCTGACAGAGCTCACTGACGGAGCTCAGCGAGGCAGGCGGAGGTCAGCCCCCTTCACCGGAGCACAGGCCCCTCCTCCGCAGGCGGCGGAGGAGCGTTGAAGGAGAAACAGCAGCCACCGTTCGATCTTCTGATCGAACGGCCCTCGTCCCGCCACGCGTCTCTTCACCGCCTTCGTCCTCGACCGTCGATCGCACCAAGGATCGGACGCTCCACCCGCTGCCACGCGTCTTCACCTACCACCCTTGGATCCATCCAGATCCAAGGGCCCTCAGGCCGCCACGTCGCCCGATCCGAGCCTCGGCACCCAAGCCTAGGCTCGGGTCCCCCGAAGCAGATCCGAGGCTAACCCGAGCCTCCAGAAGCCCCGACCCTCGATCCGAGCCTCCGACGCCTCCGAGCCTAGGCCGCCCCACGTGAGGAGCACGTGCGGCCTGGGTAAATTGCACCGACACCCCTGGAGGTTTCCAAAATTGCAGAAAGGTCCCTGTGAAGCAGACATCACGTGAGGCGCACGTGATTCGTGGAGAATTTGCATTCAAGTCCTGCATAGTCTTGGTAATTGCACTTTAGTCCCTGTCAGCATGTTTATTTCTTGAACATTTATTTTTCAGTATTGCATTTAGACCCCTATGTTTGCACGTGTCCATAGCATGCATTTTTGATTATTTTTGAATTTTAAAAGTTGCATATTGTTGAGAACTTTGTCCTCTACCTGTTAGCACACGTGTTGTATTTTTGTTGGTTTTCTTGATTTATTAATGAATTAATTGGTTGATTTGAGTCATATTTTGCCCAGAGATGCCATTTGATTTTTAGTAAATTATCTGTGCCTTCAAAAATCACCAAAAAAATCACAGTAGCTTAAGGACATTGTTTTTAACATCCCATAAAAATTTCACATCATTTGCACGCATAACGAGGCCTGAATAAATAGTTTAGTGATTTCCTTTGATTAATTTTAATTAATTCATTTCACAACATTTTTTTAGTTCTGTCAATTTTCCTAGGTTCCTGATCATTAGACCTTCCTAGGATAATTTTAGTTCCGAGAAATATTGTGTTTTGATATTTATTAAAAATTAAACATTGAAAATCACACTGTTTGTTTAGTTAATTCATAGAATATTCATTTTGAGTCAAAAAATTCCAAAAAAATTAGTGTAGGTCATTTTCATCATAAGCAACCTTCTGGCCAATTTTCATAATTTTTGGACTGAATTTGATATATCAATTAAATCTAACTTGAAATTGGCTAAGGATTGTCTGCATTGTCTACATAGTAATTAAAAAGACCAAAAAAAAAAAAAAAAATCGTTCCCCGAATCTCGAGCACTTGTGAATTGATGTAATCAACCTAAGGAGACAGATGCCTCCCTGAGATCGACCTTGGACTTCACCAAGTAAAAAAAAACTACATCACTTAACATTAATAGCTAAGTGATTTTTGATTAATCCCTCGTATCCGACTGCAACGAATATCATTAATTGATTTGGACATTAATTTGACCGGATTAACTAAGGGTGCGGGAGGCTTATCAAAATGGCGCCGTTGCCGGGGAGGCACGGCTTAGGTTAATTTACATCACATTTTGAGTGTTTGATTTTCTAACCCCCGGGTAGTCTGACCCCCGGTTGTTCTTGTAATTATTTCTCTCATTTATTTTTGCTTTATTTTATTTTTGTGTCACTCTCTGACCTTATCTTAATTTTTGTGCGAGGAACGCGAGGAGTCGGCGATGCTTCGAAGACTTAGCACTTAGATTGTGTGAGAGAAAGAGAGGCCTTGTAATTTTCATTTTATTTTATTTCTTTTGCATCGTTTCCAGCGGTTCCCGTTTGGGTTCTCGCGCGTGTAAAAATAGTGGAAACCGTGTCCCGTGTGCTGTGTGGTTGATTGGTAACTTAGCTTGCACTAGCGGCTCCTCGAGCCAATCTAGGACTTGTTTGTGCTCGTAATCAATAGGACCACACAACACATTTAAAAGACGCACTTAGACCGCAGGACTTAGTTCAAATCAATCTGTTCTTCACGCTAATAGAACTGCCTGTCTAGGAGCGGCTTTTATCGCCTGCATTTGCATATAGGATAGAGTTTTCAATTCTGTATAGCATCCTGCATCGACAAGCGAAGGGATCACTGTAAGTATTCTCTACTTAGCATACGCATCATAGATTTTAACTTGCATCGGCTTTTCTCGATTTCCCCCTCTGATTTTCTCACTTAATTAAAGGAAATTGGGACTGTCCGATAGGCGTGCTTTGTGGTGATTAAATTTCAGTGATAACCTACTTTAAAACTGGGACTGCTAACAGTATTGACAATAAAAAGGGAATAAAACTGAAAATTGTTTGCGGGAGAGTAACCCCGACCTTGTTTTCAGGCTGAGTGAGGGTACCTGAGTGTGTGTGAACACCCTAAGGTAGAGCCCAAATCCCCGTCTTCCATATCATCGTTCTGACTGATCCTAGCAAATATCACAAGCCGGATACTTTCAGATTCTTTGACTAGTACCAAGTAGCCTCCGCCTGTCTCAGGTAGATAGGGGCGAAATTGCGGTACTTCGCGACAAGCTGCCAGTAACCCCCCGGGGTGAAGTTCCGGCCTTGTCAGCCTCCGCCTGCTTGCAGGTAGATAGGGGCGTGGTCACTGAATCCCTCGGCTTGGGATAGGAGCGAAGAAAGGAAGGAGCGGCGGTATCTTAGACGACAGGATAAACAGGGAAGACGCATCCGGCTCTGAGCCGACTTCCCTCTAGGCCGCGTAATCCTTGCTAGATTTGCTTGAAATTCACACTTAAAAATTACAAGATAAATTGGACTCAATTTGAGTCCTTCACTGTGTTGAGTGTGAAAACCAGGGTCTTGGATTGTTCTTCTTGCTTGCTTCAGGTAGGAGTAAAATCCTATCTTCTTCTCGCTTATCAAGATGAGTCAATGGGGAGATCTCGACACACAATTCACTGATCCCTCTATGAGTCCCCCAGATAACTCGTCTTTTTCGGTCCAAACGCACTTTGGACCACCCAGGACTCATGACCCTCTTGAGTCCTGGTTCCCTCCTGCTCAGGGTGGTTACCCTCAAACCAACCCTTTTATCTCCTCTGAGAGTACCGAGGAAGACCATTGCCTCGGTAATCCATTCCTTGATTTACCCTCTAACACCGGACCTATTTTCCATATCCCAGAACTGGAGGGAGAAATGCCGCCAAGGATGCCGCCCGACGAGGACCAGATGAGACAGATCCTTAGACGTCTGGCAGAAGCTGAACAGAAGAATGCCGATCTCACTGCACGAATGGGGCAGATTATAGTAGCAGAAGGAATCGACCGGCCAATGGTCGATACATATAACCCGGCGGAGAACGAGATCCAGAATTGGCTAGCACCTGCAGTTCCCGACCAGGCATTCGAGCTGAAGCCCCACTTCCTTAGCCTGCTGCCGAAGTTCAACGGAAACCTCAGCGAAGAGCCGTACACCTTCCTCCGTGACTTCGAACTAGTCTGTAATAATCTGAGCCATCCCAATGTTGGCCAAGACTATATCAGACTGAAAGCCACCCCTTTTGCCTTAGGAGATAAGGCTGCACATTGGCTGAAGAACCTAGGGGTGGTTTGTACTACCTGGATGCAGTTCAAGGACCTCTTCCTGAAGAAGTTCTACCCACTCAGTAGAACCAATCAGATGCGTACGAAGATTGCCAGCTTCGCCCAAGGACCCTGCGAACCGTTCCACGAGGCGTGGGACAGGTTCAATGATTTAGTGCAGAAATGCCCATGCCACGGCATTTCAAAGGCGATCCTAGTCCAGACCTTGTTCTGCGGCTTAACCCCAGAGATGCAGGGGTTAGTCAGCGCCGCCTGCGGAGGAAGCTATCTGAACAAGAACGAACACGCCGTATGGAAGATCCTGGAGCAGATGGCCGAAACCGGCAGGTCACAGGCCACAAGGGCCTATCAGTTGTCTCCCTCGATTCTATCCAACGAGACAACTAAAAGGACTGTTGCTGATCTGACAGAGGACCTCATCCCCAGCATGGGGATGATTGCAGACAAGCTCACCATGGTCGAACAGATCCACAAGCGAGTCGCGGAGATGGAGTCTCTTTCGAGCCTTCCCAAGAAGGTGGAGGAACTCTCTGAAAAGGTAGCCAAGATGAAGCTACCCACCCCTTCTGCACCACCTGTACCTGTACATCGAGTTCATCTTGTACAGGAACAGGCACCGGGGTCTCAAAGCAGCTGGGATCAGACTTACACCCAGCAGAACCATCAAGCACCCCCACCAGTTGAGACAGCATACGAGGAGCCTCCGCCCGTCTACGAGATCAACGGGCTCTGGTATAGCCGTGACCCACTAGTCCGGCAAATTGAGATGGGGAAGGATCAGGCACACCGCCCAACCCCAGTATACCAGGAGACCAGACCCGTCACAATCCCGCGATACCAGTCCAGGCCAGACCAGGGGTACCAGCCGCAGCAGCGAACCTACCAGCAGGGGCCAGCACCACCCCATCAGCAGCAGTATCGGCACGGCCAGCAGGGCCAGTTCAGGACGGCATCCACGCAGCAGCCAGCCCAGCCCACCGAGTTGGAGTCCCTCACCTTGGCGATCCAGACCCTGTCTGATAGGGTCCAGCAGATGCAGAACGATTACTTGGACATGAGAACCGACATCAATCGGGTCTCTCGTGCTCAAGACCAACAAACGGCGCCAAGGACTCCACTTCCCGCACAGGTTCAGGCCAACCCGAACAGCATACACCAAGGCCAGAACCGACCTAGAGATCAGGTAGACTATTCAGATAATTATTTATCTGAACATGAGATCCTTTCGTATGATAATGTTAACCATATGTCCCTCAGGAGCGGAAGGACCGTGACCATACCTGATCGGGCACGGGCACAACAGGAAGGAACCTCCGAAGTTCGACCTGAGGAGAATTCGGAGGAGGAGGAAGAGGAGCATCACCACCACCACCGCAAGCAGAAGAAGAGGACATCTGAGTCCTCGAAGCAGCACCCCCGCATCCACCTGGAGTCCGACGGCACCGATGAGCCCGCACCTCCATCTGAGGAGGACCAGTCAGAAGAAGCGGAAGACGCATCACCGGTTTCGCCCAAGCATTTTCCCTTTCGTCAGAGTCAGCATCAGAGTCTGTACAAAAGTCCGAGTCAGAGTCCTGTCCAGAACTCAGTTTCAGTTTCTAATGAAAATATTTCAGTTCCAGATCCTGAGTTAATAATCCCTTTCCCCCAAGCTCTTAAGGGTGGGAAGAAGAAAAACACAAAAATCCAAAAAGATGACCCTGAGATGGCTGAATTTTGTAACAAACATATCAAGGTCACAATCCCTTTCGACAAGTTCGTGGAAATGACCCCTGCATTCCAGAAATACCTTAAGGTGCGATGCACACCTACTAGGGTTAGCAGGAAGACCAAAAGCCGTGTTGAGAAACACGTTCTATCAGTAGCCACGACTTGTGCAATAAAGAACTCGTTTCCTCGGAAACGAAGAGACATGGGTGCACACTATGTAGTGAGTCATGTTGATGACATCGCGTTTGCACGCACTCTCCTTGACAATGGTTCCTCGATCAATTTGATGCCCACAGCCCTCTATGAGCGGCTTGATCTCGGACCTCTTAGGAAATCTAGAGCTATTCTGCAGTTTGCAGATAAATCCACTAAGAGGTCCCAAGGAGAATTAAGGAACATTGTGATCAAAGTCGAGGGTCAGGAATACCTGGTGGACTTCACTGTCCTTGATATGGAGACCCCTCGTAATTGGAGAGATTCCCAGATTATCTTGGGTAGGCCCTTCCTTAGAACAGCAGGGGCCTTATTCGATTATAAGAATGGGAAGATTCAGTTCCAAACTCCAGGCGGAGATGAGGAACTAGAGATGAAGCAGACCAGATGGCAGAGACCGGACTCCGAATCCAGCACCGAGTACTCTTCGATCGAAACAGACAGTGCACATGTAGACTTAGTTGGGCCATGGAGACAGAACCCAGCCAGCACCGATATGTCCATCTCCTTTGAAGATGATCCAGTACATGAGTCAGTCTGCGAGATCATTAGGAACGAGTACAGCTCTGAGCCTGCATCACCCTACATCTTCGATGACATAGAGGCCCAAGAGGGCCTGTCAGTCCTTACATCCTTAGGACAATCGGAAGATGAGGAAGACGAGTCGGACGAGGCGTTTGCCGATTGCATGGAGACCTTTGACGATCCGACTCCAGAGCCAAGCTTGGTGGCAGCCACTGCAGACCAAGATCCAGCCACTTCCAACACCGAACCAGATCGGATTGAGCCAGACTTCTTAGATGATCATACCATCCCTGAGCTCAAACCCTTACCCACAACCCTTAAGTATGCCTTCCTTGCGGGCGCAGCCAAGAAATTTCCGGTCATTATCAGTTCGCAATTGACCGAGGAGCAGGAATCTCGCTTGCTAGAGATCCTGGAGAAGAACCGCAAGGCAATAGGCTGGAGCATTTCCGATCTCCACGGGATAAATCCCGCTCTGTGTTCGCACCATATATATTTGGAGAATGAAGCCAAACCCTCTCGTGAATTCCAACGTCGGTTGAATCCAAATCTACGAGAGGTTGTCAAGAAAGAGATAGAAAAATGGTGCGACGCGGGTTTTATCTACCCAATCTCCGACTCTAAGTGGGTGGCCCCAATCCATGTTGTCCCGAAAAAGTCGGGAATTCAGACGACCACCAACGAGGACGGAGAGGAGATCGTGACGAGAGTACCCACGTCGTGGCGCGTCTGTGTGGATTACAGACGCCTGAATGCCGCGACGAAGAAGGATCATTTCCCCCTACCGTTCATTGATCAGATCTTAGAGAGACTAGCAGGGAAAGAATTCTTCTGCTTCCTTGATGGGTTCTCGGGCTACAATCAAGTAGCCATAGCTCCAGAGGACCAGGAAAAGACCACGTTCACATGCCCCTTTGGTACCTATGCTTTCAGGCGCATGCCTTTTGGGTTATGCAATGCTCCAGGTACTTTTCAAAGGTGCATGATTGCTGTATTCGCCGAAATGGTCGGCGAATTCCTGGAAGTCTTCATGGATGACTTTTCAGTCCACGGCGACTCTTTTGATTCCTGCCTTAGGAATCTGGACCGAGTCCTCAAAAGATGTTGTGAGGTCAATCTGGTGCTCTCCTGGGAGAAAAGTCACTTTATGGTGACGGAGGGCATAGTGTTGGGGCACGTCATCTCCAAGAGAGGAATGGAGGTTGACCCTGCCAAGGTGGATGTGATCAGACGACTCCAGCCACCAACCAACGTACGGCAGTTGCGGTCGTTCCTCGGGCATGTCGGATTTTATCGGAGGTTCATCAAAGATTTTTCTAAAATTGCCCGACCGCTAACTGAGCTTTTAGGCAAAGACGCGGAGTTTATTGTCGATCACAAGTGTCTTGCGGCCTTTAAGCTATTACAAGGAATGATTATGGACGCACCCATTTTACAAGCCCCAGATTGGTCTCTCCCTTTTGAGATCATGACGGATGCATCAGATTATGCTGTTGGGGCTGTATTGGGACAAAGAAGAGATGGCGTCCCGTTTGCAATCCACTACGCAAGCAAAGTGCTTGATTCTGCTCAGCGTAACTATACAGTTACCGAAAAGGAAATGCTGGCGGTAGTGTTTGCCTTGGACAAATTCAGATCGCATTTAATCGGATCCAAGGTGACTGTGTTCACAGACCACACGGCACTACGATATTTGATGGAGAAGAAGGACGCGAAGGCGCGTCTTCTTCGTTGGATTCTACTTATCCAGGAATTTGATTTGGACATCCGTGATAAACCTGGAAAGAAGAACGTAGTAGCTGATCATCTCTCTCGTCTCGAAAATATTAATACTTCCGAGGTTTCCCCAATTCGAGACTCCTTCCCTGACGAGTCGATTTTTGTTATCGACTCACTCCCATGGTATGCCAATATCGTGAACTATCTTGTCTCCAAGAAGGTTCCCGAGGATTGGCCCAAGAGCCAAATTGACCGACTAAAGTCGGATGCTAGACACTACCATTGGGAGGATCCGATCCTTTTCTTTGAAGGACCGGATTGCGTCTGGAGACGTTGTATTCCTCAGGAGGAATACCAGAGTGTCCTTTCTTTATGCCATAGCTTAGAGGCAGGAGGACACCACTCCGGGAAGAGGACCGCATGGAAGGTGCTTCAGTGTGGCTTTTACTGGCCGACTCTGTTTCGCGATGCCACCACCTTCGCGAAGTCGTGCCCAGTATGCCAGAGAATGGGAGGAACCGTTGGTTCCAAGGATGAGATGCCGATGCAGCCGGTCATCATTTGTGATGTCTTTGACGCCTGGGGCATCGACTTCATGGGCCCATTCCCTGTCAGCCACGGATTTGAATACATCCTTCTTGCGGTGGATTATCTGTCAAGATGGGTGGAGGCTATCCCGACCCGAGCCGCAGACAGCAGGACTGTCTGTAAGTTTATCAGAGAGCACATAATCTCTAGGTTCGGGATCCCCCAAAATGATGATATCAGATGGGGGTAGCCACTTTGTGAATCGGGAGGTGAAGAAACTCCTGAAGGATTACGGCATCGAACACCGTGTCGCTAGTCCTTACCACCCACAAACCAATGGTATGGCTGAGGTGTCAAATAGGGAGGTAAAAACAATACTGCAAAAGCTCGTCCGCCCAGACAGGAAGGACTGGTCTCAGATCTTGGATCAGGTCCTCTGGGCGTATAGGACGGCTTACAAGACACCGTTAGGTACCTCCCCATTCCGAATGGTATTCGGAAAGCCGTGCCATTTGCCCGCAGAGTTAGTGCATAAATCAGAATGGGCAATAAAGAAGGTCAACTGGAACACACACCTGGGCCAAAAACAGAGAGACATGGATCTGAATGAGCTTGTGGAAGTCAGAAACCGCGCATACGACAACAGTGTGGTGTACAAGGACAAGGTGAAGCGTTGGCACGATAGATTTATCAGACGAAAGACCTTTGTTCCTGGACAGAAGGTATGGTTGTTCAATGCCAGGCTGAAGACCTTCCAAGGCAAGCTGAAATCCAAGTGGACGGGACCATTTGTAGTCCGAACGGTGCATGATAGTGGATGTGTCGAGATCTCAGATCTCGCGGATGACGCACCGACATTCCTGGTTAATGGGCAGCTGTTGAAGCACTTCGTTGAATCTAATGAACAGTTAGTCCATGTGGAGGAGATTGTATTCATGCGCGAGACAGATACAGCAGATACATCTCAAGCCGTGCATGAGACCTTGCAGCAATGAACTCCAGCCATCAGCAGCATCTTCAGAAGATTCAGACCGACTCATTTGTACATATATCATCATTCCTGTATATCCTTTCCTCTACCTCCACGATTCTAGTAACCCATCCCCACATCATCGAATCATTATCTCGGACTATACTTAGGATGACCAGATCCTAAGTATAGGGGGAAGGGGTCACCCGAGTCGTTTCACTGTACATTCTCCAGATCACATCGGTCCTCATACGCATTTCTTACCAATACTTAGGCTGACCTAAGCCTAAGTATAGGGGGACCGATGCCCATATGTATATTCATCCATTCCCATCTTTCCTCGTCCGCCCCATTTTTGATCTTCTTCTACACTTAGGCCGCCAGAGCCTAAGTATAGGGGGGCAGACGACTTCTATACTTTCTATTCCTCTTTGCTCTCCTATGCTTAGCACGAGCTATGTCTTTTTCCTCGCTCTCTGTGCTCTGAGGACATAGCACACGCTAAGTATAGGGGGGCGTGTATATATTACATATATACTTTACCCATAGCTCGTACTTTCGCATATTTTTGTATATATATATTTGCAATAATTATGGGTGGGTAAAAATTGAAAAAAAAAAAAAAAAAAAATTGTACACTTGTATACTACTTGTAAACCTTTTGTAAAAATTAAAAAAAAATTAATAATAAATTAATGTACAAATTATATCAACTAAAGATTGTTGTAATAATAAAAAAAAAGATTGTTGTATACCAGAAAAATAAAACAAAAAGGCTTCTTATTTACTCTTGCATATTATCTTGCATTTTCAAAAAAAAAAAAAAAAAAAAAAAAAAAAGTCTTGCATTTCATTCATAGCATGTCATCTGCACATCATCTGCATATCTTGCATATGCAAAGTGAAAAGCTAGTGGGTTCTGAACCAAGTTATGAGTAGATATTGAGGATGGACTTGATTTGACCTTAACCCATCTAATTTCAGAGGGACCTTATAGGAACTGGAATTAAGATTTTTCAGGTCAAGTGACTTAATTCTTTTGAGTCCGCAAGTCTATGTTCACATGTCATCTTGATTAGTCTAAGTAGAATATTTTCGTGCATACGCAGGATTCTCTTAGATAATGACCTAACTTGGACAAGCACAATGCACGTAGCTCTTCATTGATGAGGTGGTGAGGAGGTAGAATCCTTTAGCTTGGAGTAGCACACGGGTGGAAACATCCGTCCTCCTCTAGGGAGGGTAGTGCATCTCAACCTAGTCTAGTGGTGTTGACATCTAAGGACGGGATGCTGTGGGTTGCAATAATGCTTCAAAAGAGGGATAGTCTACTGGCTCAAGAGGAAAACTCCTGATGTACATGCTGCACATTGTATATAGTGAAAAAAAAAAAAAAAAAAAAAAAAATTGCAAGAAAACTCCAAAAAAATCAGACAGGTCCAAGTCAAAGAAAAAAAATTTTTACCTGTCGGAGTACGAGAAATGCAGCTGGATGACTTGGCTACACTGGTCAGGCATCCCGGGATAGGTGGCTACACTGGCCACCGTCCATTCTTTTCTCTACCCCCTCCTCTTGAGTTGGTCGCACTTGAACTTAGAGGGAATACCCCGCTCCTCGAGGAAAGAGTTACTGGACCGGGTATATTGAGTTACCTTGTTAGAGGAGGCTGGTTCCGAGTCATTTCTGATGTGGAGAGCTATATCTCACTTACACAAGTACAAGTAAGAATCATAGTCATCAGAAATTTGCGTTTGAGGATTTGTTCTGACCTGGCTATTGAGGCGTCTTGAATAGAAGACTTGTGGAACTTGAAGTCTGTTAGCTCTTAAGTTCAGGTCCAAATAAGGTTCCGCCACACAATTAATCCAAAGGTCGAGTCAGGCTCCATTTTTAACTTTTGTTCATGACCTTGGTATGGAACCCAAAATCATTTCACCTCGCATTTCATTTAGTTGCTCGGGGACGAGCAAGGTTTAAGTATAGGGGGTTGATGAATCTGTGATCATCACATCAAAAGTCAAAAATAGAGCCTTGTTCCCGAGAAAATAGAGGCATATTTCCCTTTATCTTGCATAAATAGCATTCATGCATGCATCCATAATTCATGCATTTTAGGAGCTCATCTGCAATTTAAATAAGAAGCCAAAAATCACCTGTAAAAGACCTCTTCATCAAATAACTCCTTCTCTATAATATATGTATATACTCCTTAAGAATATAGGGAAGAAAGCCACAAATCACCCTTGTAAAGAGCCTAAATACCCTGAGCACCCTTGTACATTAAAACACACATAAAGCCCGCATACAAACTCCTACTTAGGTCTACTCACTCTTAGAATACTACATATCAAAAGACCTTCAAAATGAGACTAATTTCATTGAAATTGGAGCTTGTATGAGGAACTTGGGTTTTTGGGTCATTTTGTATACTACATATGTATATTTATGTAACTTTGTATTTATGTATCATATTTGACCTCCATCTCCGTCTTTGGTCAACATGAAACTTGTAGATCTCATCAAGATCTACAACTTTCATGTTTTGAGTTTTTCCAAATTCGGCCTCCTCCTCTTTCTACACGTGTCTTTCCCTTCGACCACTCACAGCAGGCCACGTGGCGCCCTCTGATTGCGCCACGCGGCCCGCTGCCCTTTGTCTGCTCCGCCCGCGCCCTCCACCGTTGGATCGCACCTCAGATCCAACGGCCCAGGGCCTGACCACGTCCGCTCTCTTCTACAGCCATCAGATCCACCCCGCATTCCATCTGGACCGTTCCTTAGCGCGCATCCTCAACGAGCCACGTGGCGACCTCTAGGCCGCCCGATCGCGCCCCCGATCCCTTCATCACAACCGCTCGTCTTCCAGCGGATCGTGACCCTCAGATCAATCACCTAGACCCGATCCTAGCCGCCCGCTCGCACTTCGCCCGCGTCACGCCACGTGTCACCCTCATAGCCCTTCATCTGGGCACTCCAGATCTAATCTCACCCGCCCGCTTCGCGCCTCCATCTGGCCGTTGGATCACAAGATCCAACGGCCAGGACTTCGTTA